>SJYA01003233.1:1616049-1648083 GCA_006410615.1 Neotragus moschatus
GAACAGGGTCTCAGTATGGACCAGTTTTTTTTTTTTTTTTTTTTTTTTAAGATTTATTTATTTATTTTGCTGTGGACAATGTTTTAAAGTCTTGACCGAATCTGTTACAACATTGCTTCTGTTTTGGTTTCCTGGCCACCAGGAGTGTGGGATCCTAGCTCCCAAGTCAGGGATGGAATACACACCCCTTGCTGTTGAAGGTGGAGCCTTAACCACTGGACCACCCGGCAAGTCCCCAGACCAGCTTTTCACTTATATTTTCTACACTTCGTAGTCTTTTTACTTCAGCTAATGGAGCCGGGCGTTTTCCATGTGGTCCCTCAGCTTGAGCAGCTCCTCAAGCCCCTAGTGATCCTGGGAGTCACAGGCAGCACTTGGATTTTGTTCTCTCTCTGTGTCAGACTGAAATATCCCCGGCTGCGTCGGCTTTATGCATTTGGGTTTATATTTTACTTTTTATACTTGGACCTTGATGCTGTCTCATGTTTTAAGAACAGGACATTAACACCGTGACCCCGATTTAATATTCAAAGCAAATGAGGTCCCGGGTAGAAGGGCATGTGGATGTTATCACACGGACGATCCAGTGATGAAGATAAATCACACTTCCTCAGGCTCGTGTAGGGAATGCTCCTTCGGTGTCTCTAAAATGGGAATACAACCATGCTCTTTTCCACTTTTCTCTGCAAACTCTGCAAACTTTGGAGAGAGTGAAACCAGAAGAGCACATCCAGGGGGCCATGTGATGGATTCTGACAGCAGAAGGGTGTCAAAGCGATTAATACAAGATAGAAGATCATCGGGGATAGATTGAAGCACGTGTGTGTATCACACACACACACACACACCAAGATGTTCATTTCCATCCAGTCTCTCCTAACCAGGATCAGCTTATAGCAGCCCCACCAGATCCTACCAAGGGCTAGCAGTGGGGCTGAGCACAAATGAAGAATAAAGCAGACACAGCACCTGCACATCGCCAAGCTCTTTTGTTGCGATCGGCATGGGGACGAGAAGGCTGCGAATCTCTGCAGAACCCTAGGCAGATAAGCAAATAATAGTCTCCTCCCATTGTCAGATGAAGAAAGATAGGGAACAATCCATACAGATGATTTGTCTAAAGTGGTAGAGAACTTCTCTTCCTAAGAGGAACCGGAGGTTGGATTCCCTATACATAGCAAATAAAAATGTCAACACTGCAGCCTAGTCCCCCTTCTACCCACAGTGAAGACCCTGATTTTCTACATAACCTTGTGGCCATGCCTACAGCAGGAAATAAAAACCAATAGCCAGGGTAACCTCAGGCGTCTCGGGCCATCGTTTCCAGGGAGACCTGTCCTCAGCCAGGTGCTGTCTCCTCTCCTCCCTCTCCCTCTCGGCTGCGTTTTATCTTCTCTGAATCCATCAGCCCAGCAGTCCCCAAGGAGAAGGGAACCAGCCTGGTGTCCTTTCAAAAATCTTCTTGGTCACACGTACCGAGAGAGAAATACAGCATGTACATCTGAAGAAGCCATTAGCTGTGATCAGCTTTAAAGCCAGAGCTGTTCAAACATGTGCAGAAAGAAAATAGCAACATAAACAGAGGGAGAAACAAAGACAGGAATTAAAAACATCATCAACCGAGCTGTAAAACCAAGCTGTGACTGGGGGAAGGCGAGCCAGGCTTAGATTGGCGCCCGTTCCGCGGTGCATCCGTGACTGCACAGAAACCCATTCTTCCGTTTCCTGTTAATTTCCCTGCCCCGTAGCATGGATGGGGGCTCCTTTATCGAAGCATATATTCTTTATACAGCCTATTATAAATCCTTATCTCATCACGAGCTGAGGAACAGTTGCCCTACCAGCCTGGTCCCAAGCCCCTTGACGGGGAGCTCAGGCCAGCCCAGAAGCACCACCACCATGAACCTCACCACAGCTCTGCCCGCCCGCTGACAGGTGATTCATTTCCTCTAACAGTTCTGCCCATCTGTGCCTGAGTGCAGGAGGCCCCCAGAGTCCACCAGAGACGTCTCTTCGGTAAGAGCACTGAGGCCATAGGACCTGAGGCCCACCAGCTCATTTCAAAGCGGGGCTGAAAACCCCCTTTCAGCCTAGGGCAGCAAAGGCAAACCACTTAATGCGTTAACCTACACTGAGTCCTCACCCCGTTGCTTCTCATCTTGCCTGAAGGGTAAGACGGTTAATTATTCCCAGACTCATCTCTAGACTTCGCAGACCCTATCATGACTGCTGGGGAGGTGGGTGGGAGTGGGGAGCAGTCTGGTTGGACATAAACTTTAGAGGTGGTCATGAGTTTGGTGGCTGCTACTGCTGCTGTTGCTCCAGGCTATGTCTTTGATATCAGAAGGGTCAGTCTTGAAGTGAAGCATCACCTCCCCTTTTCGGGCACCAGGAGGACAGGGAGCTGTGATTCAACTGCTGCACTCTGTGCTCCGGAGGAAACGACCAACCCCGGGGGCACAAGCCTCAGGACGGAGGGTCTCAGTGGAGACCTCAACCAGAATGAGCATCTTCTATCCAGCTCGGAAGGAAGAGCACAGAGCGATGGGGCCGGGACTGTTCCGTGCCACCAGGACTCCTGACACTGCAAGAGGGTGAAGAGGACCCACGGGGTAGGCGGCTTTGGTTTAGGCGGCAGGAAAAGGGGAGCCGCCCAAGCGTAGAGAAGGAGAGTCGCCTCGTCCACTGGCAGTTGGGGAGCCAGCCTGAGAGGGAGTGAGGCTGACTGGGGTGGGGGGAAGAGTGGTTCTCCTCTCTCCGCTCCTCCCCCTCTTAGCCGCTGCACCCCCTTGAGGACATCATCCTTAAAATATATTTCATTTCACAGCTGCATTATGGTACCACAAAATCCTGGGAATCCAATTTAAGAACAGATTACCTCCTCACTTACTTCATTTGAAGCAATTACATGTTAATTTTCATTGAAACCAGCCTAATGCATACCAATCTGATGCCGCAATCTCATTTGAATACTTAAGGGAACATCCACCGGGTTTGGGGCTCCAGAGATTGATATTTAAAGGGCCACTTCATCATTCTTTCTGTTGGTGGGCTCCCTAGTTCCAGCCCCTCCCCGCAGCTCCTCAGGAGGGCAGTTTCTTGGTGAAAGGAGTGTGCATCAGCTTGCTCCAAACCGCAGGTATGGGTCCCTGGAGAGAAAGCCTGTGTTCCATGCATTTGTCTTCTCTCTGCCACGTTGGCCACATACGTGTGTGAGGAAAACATCTCCACCTTTGTCTTCCTTGCAGAGTCAAGTTTCATTCTCTGTCTCCTGCACAGGGAGGAGAAGGCAACGCCAAGCTCCAGCCTTTTCTCAGCCTCCATCCACACCCATCCCAAATCACTGATGATCACGTATTGTATTCTCAGCCATTTACCTAAGGGGGAAATAGCTTCCTAGACAAACCCTGTGCATTGATTTCAGCTACTGGTAATTAATAATACTCAGGGACGCTGAAATCAGCTGGTCTTCTAGTTTTAGAAGAGGAAGGTTGAAAAAAATGAGGTCTGTCTGCTTAGTTTATGCATTTAAACTAAAGAAATTCATGTTCAAAGCTACAATTTAATTAGATTGTAAGCCTGTAAAGGACCCGGGACTATTGTGAAGATGCTATATTCTGTGCGTTCTATTATGTTGTGATTAATCTACACCGACATGGAAGCGGGCAGATGGGAGTGACAAGATGGGTTTAATTCAACAGAGTCCCGAGATCTTGGTTCCAGAGCAACCTGAGTTCTTCTCCTGTTTCGAAGGAGGTACTTGGGGTGTGGGGACAGGCAGGGAACTAGACTGATACCTGTAACTCTTGGCTAATCTTTGCCCTGAAGTTCCACAGGGGTCTGGAATATGTATATCCGGTATGTGTTTGTGTGCGGAGCCTCCATAGCGTGTCTCTTCTCAGAGGCGGGTACAGAACAGTGACTTTAGAAAAGAAAAGATGTGAGACTTCCCTGGTGGTCTGGGGGTTAAGACTCCACGCTTCCTGCATCCTGCATCGAACCTAGACCGGCGATTCGTTTCACTTATGATATCATACATGTTACAGGATGCTTGGGACTGATACACAGGGATGATCCAGGGAGATGGTGTGGGGTGGGNTGGGCTTTGAATGTGCAGAGTTTGGTCTGAAGGGTTCTAGACAGAGAACTTATATGATGTGATTTATGTGATAAAAGATGCCTTTGACTTCTGCGTGGAGAACCAAGTGTAAAGGAAGATCAAGGAGGCAGGAAGGCCAGTGTGGAAGCTGTCTCTTATACACATCTATTGGGAGCTCATATACACTCGTGGCTGATTCATGTCAATGTATGGCAAAACGAATACAGTATTGTAAAGCAAAATAAACTAAAAAAAAAAAAAAGACTCCATGCTCCACTGTAGGGGCTGCGGTTCAATCCCTGATCCGGGAACTAAGATTCCACATGCCACACACAGCATCATGGTCAGAAAAAGGCAAAGCCCCCATTCCCCTGGGACTGACACAAACAACCCCAAAAGCAAATGCATCAGAGGAAGTGCTCTGGAGGAAGACAAATGAGGGACAGGAAGTGAGGAAACATGGGTGGCGATTCTAGTTTACTATTCTTTAATTATTGCAGCACATCAACCAAGCAGGGCTCAACGCCTTGGATTCTAAGGACCTGGAGGTCTTATGGCTTCAGCATCAGTTGCACTAAAGATAGCAATTCTTTATGCATCAGAGTATTTCAAGACCCTTGCCAAGGCACAGCCCTCCACTTCTGAGTTGAAGGACTTGTCACTCCACCAGTAGGAGCCTGTAAAAGCCAAAGGATCATAGGTGATCTGGCCAGTAAGATGGACCAAGAGGCACACACAGACGAGGCAGGGGGGGCACACCCAGCGCCCCCAGCCTACAGCCTGACAGGCCTCTCTGATCTGTTCAATCTCAACAACAGAAAGAATAAAAATGGCATTTCCTTCCCTATACAGAGCTTGGCAAATATGCTTTTTGTCTTCACGTGGCAAGACTGAATGCCATTATTTCCATTGCTGGAGGGTTTACTAGGCTAGTAGAATATAGTTGTAATACAAAGAAACACTCATTTTAACAGAACACTCTTGATTTCTCAGGGAAATCTTCTAATGCATAATTTGAACTAAACGTGAGTCACTCGGGACTTTGAACTTCTATGGCTGGTGGGGGCTGGGCAGATCCTGCTTGGACCCACAGATGCCGGGAAAGACTCACCTCTTGAGAAAGTATTAGCATAAGCTCTGCACGGTGCTCCGGGGACGTCTCTATTCTCGCTCTCCTCTAACCTGGGATGGTCACAGCACCTTGCTTTCTTTTCTGAACAGGTCATCTATTCATCCACAGCCTCCTATTGAAAAACTGCATTACTTTTCATTTTCAGACCCACAAACGAGGATGGCACCAGGGAAAAGAGTGGAGCTGTCTGTCTGCGACTGTGGTGAAGCCAGGGCTGGAAATCGGCCACCCTCAGTCACGTTCACGCCTCTGGCTTGACCTACAGGACAATCGGCTGCATTTCTACAAGATGTCATCACTTTGCAGACCTTGGCGTGCGTTCCTTCACTACCTCTCTGCACCAGCCGTTGTGCCAGGTCCCTGGGGCATATCGGAGGTCACGCTAATCATGAGAAGACGCAACATGGTGACCACTAGGTCTGCTGCTGTGAGTCCAGAAAAGGGGCTTAGCCATCACTGCACCTGTCTGCTCGTCCGCTTCCTGACTACCTCTCCTCAGCTCTGGTTCAGAGAACTGCATCCCCCATACCTCCTAGGCCTCTTTTTCTCAGGTTTCAGTGCAGGACAGGGTCCATTGGGGAAGGGCAGGATGGAGCAGGGGGACCTTCCCTCCCATCTGGGTGGCATCTGTGGCCTTGGTTGCATCTGCCAGGGGCTCCAGCCCAGCTCCTGATGGTTGGGTCTGGCCCCCTCACTTGACCCAGCGCCCCTCCCTGCACGCCCCCAGCCTGGACATGCATATGGATGGGAAGAGCACAGGTATGAGCGGATGGTGTCCAGCCTCCTGATTGGCTCCTCAGCTTCCCCATCACCTCCTTCACTGGCTCAACCAACTATGCCTGTTACACTGACAGGGGCTCTGGCTGGTTGAAGGGGAAGGGGAAACACTCAGAGAGCATCGGAGGAGGAGGCCACCCTGAGCTACATTTGGAAGGCCCCACAGTGTCGAGTCAAAGACAAGGGCGTAATAGGAGGACGGGCAGGCGTGAAGGCAGGTCCTGGGGGCCAGCGTGTCTGCACATGGTGGCCACAGACAGAGAATGGTCACGGAGATGGGCTGCAGAGGAGCTGAGCTCCACCTCTTCCCGGCAGCCTCTGGACAAGTGTGTGTGACCAGATGCCAAGAAAGCATGAGTGTAATCAATGATAGGAGAGGAGTGCACATCATGAAGTTACAAACTTCACAGGAGAGCCAGAAAGCAGGTGGTCAGGGGACACCAGATCGTGATGTCTGCAACAGATTTGGGGACCAGCGCTAGTTTCCAAGGATGCCCTCGGGGTGCAGCGACCAATGGTCAGGGAGTATGTTACCAAGTCCAGATGGATGGCAGTGGTCCCTCCTCCATGAAAGCATCTGCCTGCTCCTTCAGTGATGCCTTCTTGAAGTCTGTACCACAAACGTTACATGTTCCTGACTTTTATCTACTAGTCAGTACCACTCAAGATCTCAAGCACCAGAGCTGACAAACATCAGGTAAGAAGAGCGTGTGTGCACCTGTGAGGTGAGCCTTGGGCCCAAAGGCATTCAGGGCATCCCGCCAAACAACTGTCAATTAGGGCCTTCCAGGAATGAGCACACGGCATTGCCCATCTTTCTGAACTCAGGTCGCCTCATCTTAAGGAGGCCCTCCAAGACGCTACAATTGTCTCTTGTGGTTTAGGGTTTATAGAACAAATTTTAATTCCCTACACTTTTCTCTGATCTATAGAATTATGAATGCATTACATGCCAGTGTCCAGGGGTGTGGGAAGGTGGGAGAGTGAATAAAGAGGGTAATGTCAAGTCAGGAAGACTATGCTCATTATGAGAATGATAATATTTTTCAAAAGATATTTTTATCTCATGGTTGTTGCTATTCAGTCACCAAGTCATGTCCAACTCTGCGACCCCATAGACTGCAACGTGCTAGGCTTCCCTGCCTTCCACTGTCTCCCAGAGTTTGCACAAACGCATGTCCATTGAGTCCGTGATGTCATGCGACCATCTCATCCTCTCTCTCACCCTTCTCCTCCTGCCGTCTATCTTTCCTAGCATCTGGGTATTTTCCAATGAAAAGTTCCAAAGAAAAGTTCGGTTCTTCCCGTCAGGTGGCCAAAGTATTGGAGCATCGGTTTCAGCATCAATTCTTCCAATGAATAGTCTGGGTTGATTTCCTTTAGGATTGACCGGTTTGATCTCTTTGCTGTCCCAACAGACTCTTAAAGAGTCTTCTCCAGAACCACAATCCAAAAGGATTAATTATTTGGTGCTCAGCCTTCCTTTATGGCCCAACTTTTACATCTATTACCTCACTGTGCTGTGTTTAGTCGCTCAGTTGTGTCTCACTCTTTGTGACCCCATGGTCTGTAGCCTGCCAGGCTTCTCGGTCCATGGGATTCTCCAGCCAAGAACTGGAGTGGGTTGCATGTCCTCCTCCAGGGAATCTTCCCAATCCAGATATCAAACCCAGGTCTCCCACACTGCAGGCAGATTCTTTACCATCTGAGCCACCAGAGAAGCTCAAGAATACTGGAGTGCATAGCCTATCCCTTTTCCAGGGACTCCTTTCTGACCAAGGAATCAAACCAGGGTTTCCTGCATTGCAAGTGAATTTCTTACCAGCTGAACTACCAAGGAAGCCCATTAGCTCATTGAAATGGACTAACTGGTGATCCAGGCAAGGCAGCAAACCAGGGTCCCATGTGCCCCACTGGCGGCGGACCAGGAAGGGACACATCCACATAAGGAACTGCGGTCACAGAGACCTAATGCTTGGAATACTTTTGCAGGGGAAAGGATGCGTTTAAGCAGCCAAAGTTCCTCACAACAGGAAGCCAACTGCTTTGACACATGCCTTGTACTACACTTGCTCTTTATTTTAAACACATTTTTCGATGTCATGTCTAAAGCAAGATAAGACCTTTTCAATAAAATTCCATATTTACACCTCTTTTATTTTTTTTTAAACAAAAGCTTCTGTCTGAATAGAAACACATCTTCAAAGGATGCCTTTTAAAGAATCCACGAAGCAGAGAAAAATGTGTTGATGATGAAATAAGTTCAATGGCACGGTATGAAAAAATAAAAGTTCCTGCTAAAAGATGAAGAAGAATGACATGAAATGGGACAAAAAACCTCGAGAAATTGGGTGATGAGGACGGAGCTGTCACCGGTGGGGCTGAAGTCCTGTGCCCGTGTGTGCTCAGAGGCCTTCTCTAACTCTGCGTGCCTGCCAGCATTTTGTCTCTCTCCTGTCTTCCCAGGGGCTGACAAGCCAGTGAAACCAAGGAAGTGCACAGGAGTCACTTCGAACAGCAACAGTGCTCTGCAGAGTGACTGCTAAAGTGAAGCTGAGATCCGTGTTTACTGCCTGTCAAGTACTTCTAGGTCAAACTGGCCTCCCTGACAACCCAAGAGACGCTTTTCTTAACTACCGGGTGCTGAGCGCACCAGTTGGGCTTAGAGAAGGCCACGCCCCCCATCTCCTGCCCTGCACCCCACCCAGGATGGCAATGGAGGTGCTGCGGTCCGAGCTCGCTGGATCTGGGCAAGGATGCGTGTTTGAGGCACAGAACCCAGAGGGTATCCCAGCCATTCAGACCTAATTGTTGTTTTAATCAGTACAGTTCACAGACCTGAATGTGACACTGAGGGAAAATCGGTATCGGGTGCACACCAGCTGGCTTTGAGACGAAGGGAATTCAGGTCATGATGTTGAGTTAAGAGAGCTTCCCTTTTTGTGATCTGTGGATGAAAATACTATTTAAATGCAAATCGCAGAGGCATTTATTACAACTGTGGCTATGATTCCGAAGTTATTTAAAAAGCAAGTCGCAGGTTGAATACCTTTATCAACCGCCCAGGTGAAGCTCCTCAGTGAGGTGGGCGGGGGTCGAGTGGACACAGAACACGGCAAGGAGAGAATCGGGCTCGTGACCTTAACTTGACGGAAGCAACCGGGCGGTTTGCACGATGTATACAAAAAATTCAATCCTGAGTATTAATTGGAGGACTGATGCTGAAGCTGAAGCTCTGATACTTTGGCCACCTGATGTGAAGAGCCAATCATTGCAAAAGACTCTAATACCAGGAAAGGCTGAGGGCAGCAGGAGGAGAAGGGGGCGATAGAGGATGAGATAGTTGGATGGCACCACCAAGTCAATGGACATGAGTGTGAGCAAATCCCAGGAGATACTGAAGGACAGGGAAGCCTGGCGTGCTACAGTCCATGGGGTCACAGTCAGACATGACTCAGAGACTGAATAATAACAACACAACAAAAAAGCAACAGAACAGCATCAACAGTCACTAGGCAAGGCTGACAGACGAGCAGCTCTCAGGAACTCTCCCAGGAAACTTTTCCTTCCGTCCAAAATATAAAGGGTTGTCCAGTTGGCCCTGCAGGAATTCCAGCACCTTCCTGGGCTTTCCTAGAGGTAACAAGACCTCCTCTGACTATTTCACCCACTGTGATCCTTGTCATCTTTACAATAAGAAAACAGAGTTGCTATTATGTCATTCAGAGCTGGCCCAGCCATTAGCCCCTGCCCTGAACGGGAGTCCTGCAGTATGTGCTTGCACAGAAGGGACACACTCCCCAGGCCAGGATGTTTATTTCCCCGACACAGGTGTTCAGGTCCAAGTCATGCCCCCCGAGGATCTGGGAGGGTTAGCATGAGGGAGCAGGAGTCTGCTCTGTGGAAGGATGTGCCGTGGACTGAGTTCCCTTTGGCCCATGTGCAACTTAGCCAGGATACACTCTCCCAATGGGAGTCTGACGTCTTGCTGTTGAGTCGGCCAGCCATGCCCTATACCAAGACTGAAACAACACTTTCTATCAATTTAGAGAAACTCAAGGGATTTCCTGAGAAGTTCCATTATTTACTAAGTGAATGGTTTCTGAAAATGTCTTTTTTCTTTTCTCCTTTCGTATTGTTACCCACTGACAGGTTAGCTCCACTCTTCTACCCAACTTGTCTTTCAAGATGTAGAACCAGGATAATTGTTAAGAAACACTGGTCTCTTTCATGTACCATTCAACGACTTCCAGGGGACAGGACAATGGTGCAAGACCACTTCAACTATGGTCTGTTGCATCCATATAGACCCTCAGCGTGGGTCAGACACACCACCCGTGATGCAGCAGGTGAAGTTGGCCATGCAGGGGGACAGGAGAAGGGAAGGAGGAGGAGCCACTTGCCTCAGCCTATTTCAGACAATCAGGGAAGGAACCATGAGGGGGGGAGTGACCTTCCAGCACTTGCAGAATAGCTACTCTACATCTGAGCACCAAAGAATTGAGGCTTTTGAACTGTGGTGCTGGAGAAGACTCTTGAGAGTCCCTTGGACTGCAAGGAGATCCAACCAGTCCACCCTAAAGGAAATCAATCCTGAATATTCATTGGAAGGACTGATGCTGAAGCTGAAGCTCCAATACTTTGACAACCTGATGCAAAGAACTGACTCATTAGAAAGGACCCTGATGCTGGGGAAGATTGAAGGCAGGAGGAGAAGGGGACGACAGAGGATGAGATGGTTGGATGGCATCACCGACTCGATGGAAATAATTTCATGCAAGCTCTGGGAGTTGGTGATGGACAGGGAAGCCTGGGGTGCTGCAGTCCATGGGGTCACAAAGAGTTGGACACAACTGAGCAACTGAACTGACTGACTGAAAAAAGTAAACTCCCCCTTCCTTTGCCAAAATGCCTGTTTATTTATTTTTTGCTATACAATAGGTCCTTGTTGCTTATCCATTTTAAATATGGCAATGTGTACCTGATCTTCCCAAAGTCCCTAACTATCCGTTTCCCTCAGCAACCAAAATGCCTATTTAGAATCAAACTGGTCACCTTCTGCCTCAGGCATGAATCACTGACGACCTTGGCAGCAAGTGCAAATGAGCACTAAAGAATTTTTATTAATAATCATGATTGTGGAGGCTCACTCCAATCCCAGTTGGTGTCAACTGGCTGGAAGAAACATTTTCTATCTTAACTAGTAAATAATTTTGGTAAGGGACTCATTTGGGGAAATAAATCTGAAGCCTCGTGCCTATTTTTCTTCAGTTGACTTTGATGATTGAGGCACCTGCTACTCTTCAGAGGGTCTGTTCAAGGAACTCTCCTGGAGAGTCCTAAAACAACGAACGTTTAACACAGACCAGACAGCAGCACAAAGAGAGGCTTCCGGTGTGTTCGGCACTGCAGGGCACCAGGGACCAGGGCATCAGAGACTGAAGTGACCCGTCAGTGCTCACCTTTGCGTTTAAATCTCTAGGCTGTATTAAAGCTATCTTTAAGCTTATCCAAAGTAGCTCAGGGATGGCAGAGGGATGGAGAAAGAGGATGGGGTTAGCAGATGTAAGCTATTATATATAGAATGGATTAGCAGCAAGTTCCTACCGTATAGCACAGGGAGCTATATTCAATATCCTATGATAAACCAGAATGGAAAAAATATTTTAGAAAAGAACGTATACATATGTATAACTGAATCACTTTACTGCAGAAACTTACACAACACTGTAAATCAACTATATTTCAATTAAAAAGCAGCTCAATGTAATATACTCCTTCTGTTCACTAATCTTGCTCGTAAGAAGCTTAGGTTTGAAGTTTTTTAACTCCAATTCTTTCCAACAAAAAGAGACAGAAAAGACAAAGAAATTCAAGAGACCAAAAACTTTAAATAGACAGATGGGTAGATAGGAAGATAGATAAGAGATATGTGTGTAAGTGTGTATACATACACTTACACACACACACACACACACACACACACACACACACACGCATATAGGAACTTTTAGAGACTTCCTGCTGTATGTTCTCTTGTTAACACCAAGTGAGGATTCAGGAGGAGGACATATAAGTATAGTCTATATAGATACAGAAGTTCAAGAAACAACTCTGTCTGCTCATTTAAATCCTGAAAACACATCCAGAAATAGCAGTATGTTTTCACGTAAAATTCAAGTTTTAAAAATTCCTATTTCCTTAAATGACTTCATTTCCATTTCCACTAAGCACGATTGTGATCAAAAACATTTGCTTTGGAGTCACTTCTCAAACATGGAGAAGACGTTAAGACCCTTGGCACCAGGCAACATGAATCTATCCTCTGCGCCTCTCCACACAACTGAAGTTCAGCCAAGGCTGATGACCAGCCCCTTGGCGAGGTCACTTCATTGGTAGAGATATGGCTCATAGAAACTTTGAGGAAGATAGTATTTCTCAAATCGGCTAGAGCTGGGAAGACCAAAATTACGGGGTGAGGAGTTCATGATTCATTTGCTCAGTCATTCATCCACCGAGTCAGCAAGTGTCTGTGGGGCGCCAAGGCCAGTCAGCCATAGCTGGATACACTGGGGTGTCCACACCAAAGACAAAACCGCTCCTTTTCTATGGCATGGAATAGAGACACTGAACTAGATTATTTGAGACTGGTGAATGCTCTAGACCGCCCAGGCGATGAGCTAGGACGAGAGAGATGAGAGCTGAGCAGAAGGCAGGGCTGTGTCTTGACTAAAGTCCACTTTAACGGGGAACTTTTGTCCTGAAACCCACATTGTGAACATTAGCCAACAGAGTCCAGGTGTGGGGAGAGCAGAGGGAAGAATCCTGCCAAGGTGCTGAGAAAGTGGGGATCAGGGGCAGTCCTAGAGCAGAGGGGAGATATCACTGCAGCTGGTCCCAGGGTCCCTGGGGGATGCTGTGAGCCTGGGTCAGGGGAAGGCAGGGGCCCAGAGCTTGCAGGTCTAAACACCTGGTGAGGAGCCTGGGCTTTGAATGTGCAGAGTTTGGTCTGAAGGGTTCTAGACAGAGAACTTATATGATGTGATTTATGTGATAAAAGATGCCTTTGACTTCTGCGTGGAGAACCAAGTGTAAAGGAAGATCAAGGAGGCAGGAAGGCCAGTGTGGAAGCTTGTGTGGTTCCCGCCGTGTTTCATGACAGTGGCTTTAACTAGAGGCTGTGGAAATAAAGATCAAAGGATGGATCAAGGACACCTCGTGCAAGGAGAGTCAACAAAAGCTGTGGAGGCAATGGAGACAGGGGAGGCGGCAGGGCTGTGACCAACCACGGAAAAGGAGTCAAGCTTGACTGCTACTTGTGTTCTGAGCAATAGGCTGGAAGGCAGCATTCTTTCTTTTTTTTAAGTTTAAATTTTTATTTTTTAGTTTGTTTTGCTTTATAATTCTGTATTCATTTTGTTATACATTGACATAAATCAGCCACAAGTGTACTAGAATGGGCTTGACTTAACAAGGTTGGAGGGGAAAAGACAATAGCTCTGCTTTTTTTTTTTTCATATAAAAAAACATTGGAGTATATTTTATATTTGATTTACAACGCTGTGTTATTTTCAGGTGCACAGCAAAGTGAAACAGTTATACACGCATACATACTCTTTTACATTCTTTTCCCATGTAAGTCATTACAGAGTACGGAGTGGCGCTCCCTGTGCTATATAGGAGGTCCTGACTAGTTATCTATTTTGTATATAGCAGTGTGTAGGTAGTCCTGTGTTAGACCCGTACACACAATGGCCAGCTGGAATCGCCCCTTGGATACATCATAAGCACTATGATAATCAGGTCAGGTGGGACCATCCATCGTATCATTCCTGCAAGTCTGGAGCTTCATGGAGATGCAGAATGTGAGATCTGGAGTGTATGAAAGAGATAGGGTTAGAACCCTAAGCAAAGGCAACATCCAAGACGGTGTGGAGCCAACCAGTGTCCAGTGAAAGTGGACAAAGAAAACTAGAGGCTGGTGTGATATGCCTGGAAACTAAGGAAATTAGGAACACTGAGAATGTACCATGGGACTGTCGTATAGGAAGTTGTCTTTAATTCATGTTGGAAAAACGTAGATCTTTATTCGATCTACCATTCTGTATCGCACACGACAGAGGACAGCCAAGCCTCCAGGTGTTACACGTCACTGGGAAAATCAGTGTTGGGTCATGTGAAGTTGCCTCTGGACACGCCACTGGACATCACAAGGACAGCAGGCGGGGATGGTGGAGGGGGCGTGTCCACACTCACAAGGCCTATGCATTCTTCCTTTGCCAGGAGGCAGGCTGCATGAGAACGGGTCTATATTTTGGCCACATGGACCAGCACTGCTGCTGCTGCTAAGTCACTTCAGTCGTGTCCGACTCTGTGCGACCCCATAGGCGGCAGCCCACCAGGCTCCTCCGCCCCTGGGATTCTCCAGGCAAGAACACTGGAGTGGGTTGCCATTTCCTTCCCCGATGCATGAAGGGGAAAAGTGAAAGTGAAGTCGCTCAGTCATGTCTGACCCTCAGCGACCCCATGGACTGCGGCCCACCAGGCTCCTCCGTCCATGGGATTTTCCAGGCAAGAGTACTGGAGTGGGGTGCCAACCAGCACAACGCCTGGCAAATAAATATCTGTTGGATGAATAAGTGATACATTTGGGAGTTGCACGTGGTTTTGTTTTTTCATAAAAGATTTCCATTACTCAGAAAACCAGCACAATGACTGCCCTAAAATAGCCCAGGCCCATGTGCCCTAACCTTGTTGTAAATGTCTGGATGAACCTTCATGATCACCACCTGAGAGTTCAGCATTGCGCTCAACCACACCACATCTTCTGGCTCCTCACAGAAAAGAGTGAGGAGCGGCCAGATTGTCAGAGGCGCCAGGGGTGCCTGTGGGAAAGGATGCTGCTGTGGATGCCTGAGATTCATCATCAGGATCCGTTTGGCACTAGACTGTCAACATCTTAAACAAAGTCAGACAGAAATGAGTCCGCTTCGGCTCTGCAGACAGCACAGAGGCAGGCTGTGGGCACAGACAGATGGGACCCCAGAGCAGGTGGTGTTGTTGTTCAGGCACTAAGTTGTGTCCAATTCTTTGCGACCCCCATGGACTGCAGCATGCCAGGTTTCCCTGTCCTTCACCATCTCCCAGAGTTTGCTCAAACTCATGTCCATAGAGTCAGTGGTGCCATCCAGCCATTTCATCCTCTGTCGTCCCCTTCTCCTCCTGCCTTCAATCACTCCCAGCATAAGGGTTTTTTCCAGTGAGTCGGCTCTTCACATCAGGTGGCCAGAGTATTGGAGTTTGGAAACATCAGTCCTTTCAGTGAATATTCAGGGTTGATTTCCTTAATATTCAGAGCGGGTGGGATCACACAAATGCCAAGTGACCGGAGCCGGGCCAGCCCGGACGCCTGCTGCTGTGGGCTTCTGTTTACTAATCTCTTGCTCTTGGCAGTGCCTGTGGCGTGGTCACGTGGCTTCCCCACATGGAGCAGCTTCGCTGCTGCCAGCGGAGAATTTGACCCTTTTTATCCAGATGGTTCTGGAGAAGGCAATGGCAACCCACTCCAGTACTCTTGCCTGGAAAATCCCATGGACAGAGGAGCATGGTAGGCTGCAGTGAGTTGGACACCACTGAGCGATTTCACTTTCACTTTTCACTTTCATGCACTGGAGAAGGAAATGGCAACCCACTCCAATGTTCTTGCCTGGAGAATCGCAGGGACGGGGGAGCCTGGTGGGCTGCCGTCTATGGGGTCGCACAGAGTTGGACATGACTGAAGCCACTTGGCAGCAGCATCCAGATGGTTCAAATCTCCCAAGCACCAAGGACCCTGCCATTTGCCCAGATAGCGCCCGGCTACCTTGTAACTTCTGAATGGTCCCCTTAGAAGAAGTGATTCCCTGATCACAATCCCCTTCACAAAGCTCAGCTGAAATAGCCAACAGAAGGCAGAGGCCAAAGGGGAGGAGGGGAGAGAGGGGGTGACGGCTGGGTAGCTCCCCCTTTCACTTCTGGAATAGGAGCACGTTTATTTATAACCCAACATTCAAACTCATTATTAGCTGAAGGCTTTCAAGTAAAATATAGGTCAAGCCACGTTCGGTGGGCTAACAGCAACGGTCTCAGCCTCAGGAAGCAGGCACGTCACTGAGACTCACGATTTCACCGGCTTATTCCAGACCAATACCTGCCCCAGCAGATATTAAGCACGCACACCCAGACCCCCGGGAACAGACTCACTTCCACTGCCTTTGTCCAAAGGGTTTACAACAAGGATTCTGTAGTCGGGGTAGCTGGTCACAAGGTCCTCTGTTCCTACCCGCACGGACACCTAGAACAGACGCTTTTCCCGGGTCTCAAGGAAATCTTTAGGTTCAGGAGCAAAAGATGGCAGGGTGGAGGCAGGCCCATAGCCAGTGTCACCCCACATGAAGCCATCAGCTCAGCACTTGGAAGCTAGCCCATCAAGACTGTGATGACAAAAACCTGCGGTGTCAGGCAGCCAAGCAGAGAAAAACACCCGAAACCCTGGCCTGGGAGCCTGGAGGAGTCGACTCATGATCATTAAGGGTAATTAGCTATGTGGCCAGGCTGTACAGGACCCTCGCTCTGTGCTGACCCTGGGACCTTGGGATGAAGGCTTCTCTGCTGGGGGCCTCGGCTCGCTCTTCCTTCTCTCCTCCTTCCCTCCCCACCTCCCTTTGTTTCTCTCTGTCTCTCCATCTCTCTCCCCCTCCCCCTCTCTCTTCCCGCTCCTCTTTCTCGTCTTTCTTCATCACATCCTTGCCTGTCCTAGCTCTTTCCCTCTTCATGCCGCCCCTGCCTGGCACCCTGCCCCTTCCCCTCTCCTTTGATTTCTCAAGTTCCTCTCCTAAGAGATGATTTTTTAATACCCCCCTCTCTCGCACTAATACAAATAGGTTCCTGGTCTAACAGTGCATATTAAATTAATAAAAGATGCATTTATTTTTTCAAAACTTATAGTGTCCCATTCCCTAGGGACTTTCCATGTTCCAAGTTGCCATTCATCCTCACTAAACAGGGTGCAGCTTCAAGAAATCATATCTTCAGCTCTGCTCAGACCTCTGGTCCCAAATCACAGTCCTTCCGCTGCTAGAGCCTTGGGTGAACTTTCAAGATGTTTTTTTAAATATAGATTTTATGACTTTATAAAGTGTTAATTATAGGGAAAATAGTTGAACAGGAAGGAAGGAAAGAAGGACGGAGGGAGAGAGAGAGAGGGGAGAGGGTGAAAGGGAGGGAAGGAGGCAGAGGGGGAAGTAGGAGATTACCCATATTCTCCTCACTGAGAAGTGTTCACTATAAACGTCTTGGTGCACATCCTCACACACAGTTGTCAACAAAATCCATGTGTGTGTCATTATATATACAACACGCAATGGGACTGTACTATGAATAAGCTATTTTAAGTCCCGAGGCACATCTCCAAGGCCAGATTGGAATCAGGTCTTCAGGGTCCATGTAGCTTCAAGGAAAACGTGCAGAAGGCATGTGATTTCTTCTGTGGGAAGTCCACCCAAAGAGAAGGGAGGGGGATGGCATTTATTGAGCCCTGCTGTGCCCCAGGCTCTCTGCTGGGCTGCTGCATGCATGGCACCTTGGTTAACCTTCACACCAACCCAGAAAGAACTTTACAGGTGAGGACACAAAATTTCAGGAAAATTAAGCGTCCTGCCCAAGCTCACAGCCAGCCTCTGGTACAGTCAAGACTCAGAGAGAGATGTCCAAGCCCTGACCTTCCTTCGGGTTTAAAGGTTAAAGGACACACAGGCTGAAGCCACCGGAGTCTTACGTGGAGACAGCAGGGGCCTTCCTTAATTCTGGCCACAGAGAAGTGAATGAGAAAGAACGTTCACGGCATATGCGGAATCTCCTGTAGTGGTTCTGCTTTAGAGTAAACCAAGCAGACCAACTGCAGGGGCAGGAAGGGCAGTTTCACAGTCGTCACAGCCCCTGCACTGGAAGCTGCATCGCGAGGTCCGATCTCTGCAGCCACAGTGCACCCAAGCTGAGAAATGCCAGACCAGGAGCAAAAAGGACCAGCTGCCTAACTGACAATCACGCTCCTTCTGTGTGTTCTCCTTGAAGCCACGTGGACCGTCATGGACAGTAGCCACGTGGACAGTTGAAGGGGCTGATTCCAATCTGGCCCCAGAGATGTGCCAATTGGCATCAGTCTGTCAAATCTGTCTTGCAGAAGCTGGAGAGAGCAAGGTGGCTGAGCAGGAGGCGCCCCGTGTTTGCATGCATCTGGAGGTCACCTCCAGGAACTTCTGCACGAGTGTCTGCAGTTGGCACAGGGGGCTGCCACGCAGGCCGGCCCTAGCACTCTTTGTTTTCTGCACTGCAGATACCCAGGCTCCCCCCTGGAGGGCGTGGCCTTTGTCCTCCCATTGGGCTCTGCTGTGTTGAGTCGGGAAAGGCAGTTGCACTCAGTTGAAGGCCTCAACACAGGGCATGTGAAGCATGGGTGCACCTGCAAGATGGTGGGGGCGTCTTGTTGGGGATGCAAGGAAGGCACACTCCACCTGTACATGGGGTGGGGGCTGGGGAAGGTTTGTCTCCAAAACGGCACAATGGATGCCAGGACAGCCCACAAGGGCTCCCCAGGCACGGAGAGAAATGCCCAAGTCTTGCACCCCTCAGTAAACGCCCTCCAGAAAACTGGTGCTGATAGCGTGATCTTCGCTACAAGGTGGGGCAAGAGAAATCCCACGGGGAAGATGGACAAGAAACATCCTGTCAATGTGCAGGTTGCTAAACTCTCTCACACTGTGTCACCTCACCTGTGTGCCAGCCCCGGATTCCTTGCGGTCAGAGAAAGATACCCAGCTGCTCCTCACCTACACAGGGCATGCATCCCCAGCCCTTCTCCCCATCCTCACACGTGAGACCCTCCCGGGCTATCGCTCAGGGCAGCACAGCACCTTACAGGCAGGACGAACACATCCTGCTGGACATGAAGCAGGCCCCTGCTGCTGGAGACTGCTGCTTCTCTTCTTGGGGACACTTATTTCTAGGATATAAACACAATCCAGGTGTCAGGTGTCTTATCCCACACGACTGGGGTTAGAACAAAAACATACACACCCTGTCCCCAAGGGGTTCACTTTCTCCTATGAGACACAGACACGTGGAAAGAAAACCCATGCATACTCCTCAAAAATCTCAGAGGACAGGCATCCATAGGGGACTCCTGGGGCTAAAAGACTGGTTCCAGAACGATGCCCTCTAAGCAGGGTCCTCAGGGAGGAGAAAGAGCAGTCAAGGGAAGAGGCAGAAAGGCTGTACCACGTAAAATCAAGATTGTAAGCAAAGACTTCAGTGTGAGACAGCTGGTGAGCAGAGGAGCTCCAGGGAATTTTTCCTGGGGGTTAAGGATATAGAGAGCAGGCAGGCTCAGGGGCAGGCAGGGATCAGGTTACAGAACCTTCTGTGCTATAGCCGGGAGCTTGGACAAGAACCGCACAGGGGGCATAATAAGAATGTCTATTTTATGTGAATCTACCTGTGGTCTGAATGGGCTTCTCTATGTACCTTGGTGCCTCCGCTGGTAAAGAATCTGCCTGCAATGCAGGAGACCTGGGCTCAATGCCTGGGTCAGGAAGATCCTCTGGAGAAGGGAATGGCTTACCCATCCCAGTGTTCTTGCTTGGAGAATTCCATGAACAGAGGAGCCTGGTGGGCTATATGGGGTCACAAAGAGTTGAACACAACGGAGCAAGTAACGCTTCTATGGTCTGTATAGAGGATTTAAGTGTAGAAGGTTGAGGATGGCCAAGACAGCGATAGGAGGTGAGACAGTAAATGATCACAAGTGAAGGGCCAGTGAGGAATCAGCGACATCACTGAGATGAGATGATATGACACAGAGAGAGAGAGACGGAGGGAAGGAGGAAGGGATGAAGGAACCAGAACATCAGACTGGAAAACCCTGGTGAGAAAGAAGGGAGGGCCTGAGTGCCTAGGTTTCTAGTCTGTATTGTAGGCACAGATCACATCTATACACACACACACAGAGCTGAGTTCATCAGTCTGGCCAATTTTCTTTATTTAGCTTGGTGACACTAAGGAAGGAACAGTCATGCAATGAGGACCAGCTCTGTGGCTTGTCTTCCCATGGCCCCCACCCAGGGGAGAGATGGTGTGTGTGTGTGTGTGTGTGTGTGTGGTTACATCAGAGATCCTGGAGGTCCCTGGGACCTGGGACCAGGCCAGGAGCTCGCGGAGGATGAGGCAGCATGACATCGAAGCTGGGGACCAGCGAGGAAGGGCTGGTGGCTGCTCAGCCTCTCTCCTCGCCCACAGGTTTCCTTTGTCTAAGTGAGCAGCCTCCCTGTGGCAGATTGCAACTGGCAGGATCAATATTAAAATAAAAGGTGGGGAGGGCAAGAGAGGAAGAAAACAGCAACTCAAGTCCACAGAGGTAGGGAAGATTGATCAATGGCCTCAGGAACAATCCATACTAATTATGGTGATAAAAAGCTGTCAGTCAATACTCGGGATATTAAATTTAGTGGACTGGAGACAACAGGTCTGCTATCGTGTTCCCCCACCATTTCATTTATTGAAACACTCAGACACAAATGAGCACTCAGCGCTACGACTCCATTATTGTTTCACTGGCTTTGAACCGCAAAAGCTTTGATAACTGGATTGAAAGGCTGTCAAATTCCCCCTGTTAGTTTCTATGCAGAATCTTTCTCCAGCATCTGATGAGATTTCATTCTGTAAAACTCTGACAGTGATACCGTTCGTTAAACTGCAGCTGATAGCCCACCTCATATGTGTCAACACAGCTAAACACAGCTCAGCGTCTGTGTCTGTGAGGTGGCGGGGCTGGTGGTGAGCCGCCCGAGTCATGAAAGGCAGGGCGGGGCGGCTCCTCCAGCAAGAAGAGAATGAGAACAGAGCCATTCCAAGCTGGCAGGGTTGGTGACAGTCTGCCGGACAAAGTGGTACTTTCTGCGAAGGCAGCCACTCAGAGAAGTGTGTGCCCACATGCCAGGGCCGGAGGACATGAGGCCACGGGTAAGAACTCGACTCTCTGAATCTGTGTTCTGGGAAGGGGCTGTAGGGGTCCCCTACATACAAACCTTCAAGCCGCGAACGTTAAAAGATGCGAACGTGCGTTCCATCAACGTCAGGCGTGAGTGAAATTGTATCTTGCCCTCCATCTCCCGTTGCTGGTGATCCTTCAGCCCTACCATCTCCCCACTTCCTCTCCCTCTTTCATCAGTAACTCTTCTTGTCTGTTCGCTCGATGTGGTCCTGCTGTTGTACTGAACTAGAGTGCTTTCCAGGGTACTGCACTACAGCGTTAAAAATGTTTTCTTTACACTTTGCATTTGTTTGTTTGCTCATGTATTTGTCTGAAAAGTATTATAAACCTATTACAATAGAGTACTACATAGCCAATTGTGTTAGCTGGGGGGGCTTCCAAAATGGCTCAGCAGTAAAGAACCTGCCTGCAATGCAGGAGCTGCAGGAGACATGGGTTTGATCCCTGGGTCAGGAAGATCCCTTGGAGGAGGGCATAACAACCCACTCCAGTATTCTTGCCTGAAGAACCCCATGGACAGAGGAGCTTGGTGGGCTACAGGCCATGGGGTTGCAAAGAGCTGGACATGACTGAAACGACTTGCACGCACCTAACAGGTGGGTACCTAGGCTAACTGTTTTGGTCTTATGCCGGGAGCCAGCATGAGGAATCCCACCCGTGACAAGGTCACGCGGCAGGAGATTTTGATGGGCAAGGACGAGTCAAATCTCAGGGTTTTTCTCCCTGGCATTTCCTGGGCATGTACCCCCCAAAACTAAGAATCTGCCTGCTTTTCCACTCTTCTGACATTCTCTGGGAAAAGNGGGCCTATAGGGAGGAAGCTGATGGGCGCAGTAATCAACAAGGAGACTTTCAATGGAAAACTCCCTTCAATGCATGAAAAGTATGTAAACCCAGGCCTGGAGAGCAAGACACATCTGCCAAGATGTCCCAAGTATTTTCTCTTTTAAAAACTAAAAGTGCAGTCTCCACAAGAGTGCCTGAACTATTCTCCATTTCAGGAGCAGCTCCAGGGAGGTGAGTGCACACTGGATCAAGTGCAGTGTGGGTGAAGGTACAGGTCAAGGTCAGGTGTTGGCATCTGTGATCCCACTGCCCAGTTTGGGAACACAGCACCGTGTGCCAAGGACCAGTGCTTGTCGCCAACACTGTACACGAGAAAGCACCTGTCTCCCCAAGGACACACCACAGGCGTGCTCAGCTACTGTTGTACTGAAGGGAACAGGCTCTCCAGGGACGGGTCCAGTAGCAGCAGGCACCGAGCCACTGGGAAGAGTGTAAGAATAAGGTCTGATACTAACAACCACCCACGACAAGTTCCTTCATCTCACTGGCTCTCAATCCTTAAAGTTAACATTNGCGTGCTCAGCTACTGTTGTACTGAAGGGAACAGGCTCTCCAGGGACGGGTCCAGTAGCAGCAGGCACCGAGCCACTGGGAAGAGTGTAAGAATAAGGTCTGATACTAACAACCACCCACGACAAGTTCCTTCATCTCACTGGCTCTCAATCCTTAAAGTTAACATTTAGGAACTGAACTAGATTACTGTTCTTCAGTCTTAATGTTGTGAATCAGTAGCAGGCCATGAATCAATTGGATGATTTTTAACCATCGATTTTGTAAATGAATTAAATAGGATAGAACAGACATTATCAGAGCATCCTGAGTACCATAAGAATAACTTACATGGTATAAAACTTTTAAAGATATTTCCAAGTTACAGGATTAAAAGAGCATTAAGCTTCCACCAAGTGAAATAAAATGTTGTTCTGAATCTTGGCCAGCCGCCACTGAGTAGCTCGCAGCCAGTGCCCAGCTCAGGAGAAAGCGCCCAGCTCAGGAGTGAGTGCCCAGCACCACTCCCTGTCAGCAGAGTTCCTGCCCCTTTGTCTTTCACTGACAATGTGATCTCACGACATTGCTACGATTTCAGTTTCGACAGCCCCAAGTTAATTAAGACATGACCTCTGAAAGGCATGTTGTTCCGTGGAGATAAGCAGCAGCTTCTACAGGCGGTAAACAGCTGGGGGGCCTGACCAGCTTCAGGGGATTTGCTGCTTCTATACAGAAGACAAAACTATAATTCCCGACTGAACATCGTGAAGTTCACCTAAATACGGAGCAGATCCCTCAGACGCTGCTCTGGCCATGATCACAGTCAGGTTGTGGGACAGCAGGGCAGCCCTGTACGCACTGCATGGTTGTTCACTGCACAAGGGAGCCAGGCCAAGAGTCTCCAGGGGCTAGAAACCAACAATACGCCTGGGTTGGGGTCGCACCTCCTGATCTAACTTGCACAAAGATGCCCTAGGCTTACCTTGTACTTGGGGGGCCATGTTTACCTATGAGGGCAGGTTTTTCTACTCTTAGAAGGGGCCCTCTGGTCTGGCAGGCAGCCTTGACTGAAACAAACATGGAAGATCAAAAATCCAAAGGAAAGCAATGCCATTAGGGTCAGAAAGAGCAGCCTCCCAGTAGCTGGGGCGTGTGGTCTGGAGGCTCTGTCCCCGTCATTCCAGCCTCTGGTGACAAATGCAGCCCACACGGAAATACTCTAACCATCTGGTTCAGAATGCACAGAGGTGGCCCTCTTCAAGGATAAGCACAGACACTGGAAGTTTCTGAGCTGATGACTTAATAGAGATGGCGGCAATGACCAAGAATCTTTGCACAAAGGAGCCTCTGTAGGACTCTTTACGATTTTTTGCATGTAAGACCTTATTAGATTTATCATAAATGTCACAGTTTGGGGTGGAAGGGGCTAACTGAACAAAGGAGAGTGTGTTCTTGCACACACAATGTCACACTGTTTTGGCTTTGATTTGTAAGAAGTGCGCCTGATCACTTTCACTTTTGGTAAACCATCCCTCTAACCACTGATGCTTTCACAGGGACTAAATTCAAATCAGTCAACACCTCATAATTAAAGAACATCCCAGTTGTTTTAACTTTCTGAATCATAGTGCATTTCCTTCTGGNGCTTCAGCATCTGTCCTTCCAATAAATCTTCAGAGTTGACCTGATCCTGACGGCTAGTAATAACATGGAAACCCAGCTATTAAAGCACTAAACCAGTGACTGACATTAGATAACCCAGCACAGGCCAGTCCAGCTGGAAGCACGGAGAGAGTATTCTCAGAAACCTGAAGTCCGTGAACCCCCGGAGCCCCTGATCCCCCTCCTGTCACCCTCTCTGTGTAGACCCACCACATGGAACTCCCTGACACCTTCTCGGTCTCATGGCAAGCCAGGCTTTCCAAAAACTGCCTGATGACTTATGGCGTGAGAAACATCCACTGCTCTCCTGGCAGCCCCAGAACAGGGACGGCAGGATGATGCAGAATGAGGAGATAGTGGGGACAGAAATCAGCGCTTCTGCTGGCAGAGCAGGGCCTGATTGTTCTTTGATGGGTCAGTAATTAATTGCTCCAGAGTGCTGGATCGGAGGCTGTAGAACAGTGCCTCGTGAACAGACCCTGGAGGGCGGGGGGAGTTACATTGCTTGTAAGGTCGTTAAGAGAATATTATAAGTAATACTCCATGACTCCCTCATTAAATACTAAGTGAGTCATTCAATCTTGGGGTTCTATTTCTATTCCCCTTTCTAAATGCAACTTTAATGATTTAAAATCCCTTCAACCCAATTACAGCCCGGTATTCTGATTAGGAACTCAGGCCATTGTGAGTGGGAACCATTATCCAGCAGCCTATAGCAAAATTAGCACCTTGAGAGGGTGCATGAGGAAATAAATCTTTCCTTGACATTTCAAGACCGATCCCTGGCCAATTACAACACATTCTGTTCCTCTGGTAATATGCAACTGAGTTGCTCCTTGCTATCAAAGGCCACTGGTCAGAAAGGAAAAAAAAATGTATCATTCAGTGAGGGAAAAAACTAACCTTAAAGGTATGGGTGCCAAGAACCCATGAAGAAGGAGGAGGAATGAATGAGATGGGACGTGTCACTCAGGCTTGGATGCACTCAGTCCATCAGGCACTGTGGCAAATTCAAGGGGCTGCTAGGGCAGTGGGGCGGGTTAGAAGATGACNAGTGAGGGAAAAAACTAACCTTAAAGGTATGGGTGCCAAGAACCCATGAAGAAGGAGGAGGAATGAATGAGATGGGACGTGTCACTCAGGCTTGGATGCACTCAGTCCATCAGGCACTGTGGCAAATTCAAGGGGCTGCTAGGGCAGTGGGGCGGGTTAGAAGATGACTTCCACTTCCTGCGCTGCACAGAGAGAGGCTCTCCTAGTTAGGGAGGAGAAAGGACTGTGACTAGAAAACTCAGAGAGGCCACTGGGAAATGCAGAGGAAGAGTCTTTCAGCTTAGGTACAGTCAGGTGGCACTGGTGGTAAAGAACCCACCTATAAACGCAGGAGACATAAGAGTTGCAGGTTCGATCCCTGGATTGGGAAGATTCCCTGGAGGATATGGCAACCTACTCCAGTATCCTTCCCTGGAGAATCCCCACAGACAGAGGAGCCTGGTGGGCTATAGTCCATGGGATCCCAAAGGGTTAGACACGAATGAATCGACTTAGCAGGCACGCACAGTGTGTTGACTGAACAAAACGCACAACCTAAAAGTTGAGAGTTAGTTTTAAAACAGTGGACTCTGAGGACTCCAAGTGCGAGATAAAGCATCTCAGATGGTGCTGAGAAAACTGTTTTGTAGAGGAGAGGTGAGGGGGCCAAGATATATACAGGAGTTTGCAACAAAAGACCAGGTAGTCAGAATGTCAGAAGGTGACTGTTAATAAAAGAAAACCAAATATCTCAGGCATGGCAACCCACTCCAGTATTCTTGCCTGGGAAAACCCATGGACAGAGGAGCCTGGGTAGGCTACAGTCCACGGAGTCGCAAAAAGAGTCAGACACGACTTAGCTACTAAATAACAGCAACAAAATATCTCAGGTTAAGAATTTAGCACTTGTCTGTGTATGGGAAGATGCGAGAGTCTGGGCTTACTGCAATTATTCCTTTAATATCCACCTCAGTTATCTGGGACCAGCATCCTGTGTTTTCTCATCCTGAGTTTCTTCAGTTCACCGTTCTGGCAGCTGTAATTGGCTTGATGGCTCCAAGCTCCTTTGTTAACTGACATGGTAGCAATATTTTAGTTCTCAAGTCCAAAGGTGAGTGCTGCCGGTTGCTGGGGCCAGGGTCGGGTGCCAATGCTCTGAGCACAGGGGCCTGGGATGATGAGCTTCCTGTGTTTTTAGCATGTTGCCTCCAAGACTGTCCTGAGAGGAAATAACAGTGGTGGGAGGTCTGGAAGTAGCACAGGTAACCTCATGAGTGAGGAGCAGACACCTGGCCAGAGCCAGTGCAGGGAGGGCTTGATAAGAAGCCCTGGATTCTCCAGACATGGAGCGCAGGGCTAGAGAGGAGGGCTGCCCATGGTGGGCAGGTCGTCTCTTACATGCAGGCCTCCTCTGGTTCTCATTTTTGTCTTCTCCTCTCTAGAGCCAGCTGAATGAATTGCTCTCAGTCCAGAGATTGCAGGCCTGTTTTGATGTCTTTTGTGGCTGGGACTCCACCTAGATTCTAGGGCCTCCTGATCATTAAGGCCAGGAAGGAGACTGAGGGGGTGTCCAGTCCTGGGGGACCAGTCCCTCCAGGTCCACAGGAAGGACAGTTGTGGGGAGTGATGCTTTGGGAAGGTCCTGTGACCTCTCCTGGGGGCTCAAGATGTTAGTGATCAGCTTGGCAACTGAACAAGGGGTCCTCAGCTGGCTCCTCTTCCAACCCCTGAGTCAGGTACAGAATCAGAAAGGCAGCAAGCAGACTGTGGATGAAAGACCCCAGGACGGGGCTGCTGGGCTGCTGCTCTCCCCGTGTCCCACTGAAACCACACAGGAGGCATCTCGAAACCCCTCAACTCCCCTCCACACACCAAAGGAAACAAGAGGGGACAGGATGCCGATCCGTGACTCTGTCCCTGAGCCGCATCTTCTTCTCCTACATTTCTGGCTCTCGTTCTGAATGTCTCCATCTCTGACCGCCTCCCTCCGCTATTAATCAGATGGGGGAGCTGTCATTACAAGGCTCCCTAATTGCTGAAAGCTGATAGTTAGTCTCCTGGTTGAGCCCAATTGTAACAAACGCTATGAATAAACAGCACCATCTCCCCCAACCCAGCAGTGTGCTAGGGAACAAAGTGAGTGCGGTGCACACAGACGTGTGCACACACCACACACACGCACACACATTCACAGTCTTCTCAAGCATATGGGGGCCGTCTCATCACTCTAACCTCCCTGACTTTTTTGTTCTCTCACTCTAGTTGTTTCCATGGGAACCACAAAAATAATAATAATCATGACAATAAAAGAGGAGGAAAAGCCTGCTGCGCTTCTGCTGAAAGGGACCTCTATTTATCAACACCTGGAGTCCACTGTCCTCCACGGATGCTAAATTCTAGCCAACTAATTCAGTCCTGGCGCATCCCCCTGCTGTATGGCCCTCCAAATTGCTTTCTGAGCCTTCCTAAAGAAAAGGGCTATGATCTTGAAGGGCTGAGACTCTCACTAGGACAAATGAGGTGGAGACACCAGAGAGGCAGGGATGAGAAGGCCTGGGCCCCTGAGACTGGCTAGAGCCCCCCAAGGGAACCCAGGAGGACTGTCTTAGGAACACTTCCTGAAGCTACAGAAAGCCCGGGGTAGTTGGAGAAGCATAGGAAGTAGAATCAGAGAAGGGGCTTGCCAGCTTACTTTTTGTCTTTCTCACTAGCCAGCCAGCAGCCAATGAAAATTATTTAGTCATCTTTCATAATCCACAAGCAGGGCTCATCGCTGGCACAATACAGCTGTGGGATGCTCCCTGTCACAGCCCTTAGGCAGCACGGGTCCCACTGCAGACACAGACGGCAGGAAATGTGCAGTGTGCAGTGTGGCCAGTACCCACCACGGTGCCTGGCACAGCAAAGCCTTTCAACTCAGGTTGGTTGACTGATAGACGCTGCTGTGATGGGCAAAGTTCAGGGTACAACGCAACTCCTAAAGAGACAGAAGAGTGTGTGTGCGCATGTGTGTGTGTGCGTGTGTGTGTGCATGTGTCCGTGTTCAGGTTCTCTGGAGTAGCTGAGGGCTAAGGTGCAGCCTGAAGACAAGTAGGAAGTAGCCGGGTTAAGTGTGTTTGGAAGGGGGAAGGAGGGAGCTGACCCAGCATGTGTTGGATGGGTGGGTGGACAGATGGAGGCATACACTGGTAAGCCAGGTCTCTGATTCCAAATTGTGTGTTCTTCTGATGCCCCATGTAACACACGGACTCGGCAAGCACCTGTAACTATGACAGACCTTCTGACCAGTGTCCAGCCAGAAGGATCAGCACCACAAAGGTCCAGATGCAGGAGCAGACCTGGGAGGAAGCCACAATCAGGTCAGAGTGTGGCCAGAATGGAATAAGGGATGCGGGGAGTATGCTACGGGGAGGAGGTGATAAAGATGTGAGGGTGGGTGGAGATGAGACAAGAAGACGTCAGATGGTGAAAGACTTAGGGCCCTGGAAGCCCCATCAAGGAGGCGGGACTTCATCCTGAAAGGAGAAATCCAATGAAAAGTGCTAAACTGTGACAAGACAGAATCCACATTCAATTCCCAAGGCCGCCTCTGGCTGCAAGCAGGAGTGAATCAGACCACTTTCAGCCAAAGGTGAGCACAATAGTTAGGGATAGTGGGCCCGATGAGAGGTCAAGGTCGCCTGAACCAGCCAACTGGTGCTGGGAATGGAGCGACAGGGCCAGGGTTGATGGACATTTGGGAAAAGAGACAAAGGAACTGGGATGACACCAAGGTGTATGACTCAGTCCTTGGGGTGAGCGATCGTGGTGTGAGAAGCCCATTTGGGAGAAAGCAAATGGAACGAATGTACACTTGCTGAGTGTGAGGTGTCTGTGGTCGCAACAGGACAGGGAAGGAGGGTCAGGGGAGGCCAGGCTGGACCTACTGGCCAGTGAGTCACCAGCACACAGATGGCCCTGGAGCCCAGGCTCACCAATGAGCCCCAGGGGGACAGCAATATTTCCATGATCATCACAGGAAGTCAAGCCACAAAGACCCCGGTGTCAGGGAAGTGGTGGCAGCAGAGGTCAGGCAGTGAGGACCAAGCGTGACCAGGAGAAAAAGCATCAGGGCAAACAAAGCCAGGGGGAGATAATACAAGGAGAAGGAAAATCAAGGAAAGGGCTTTATTTTGAAGAAGAGCTAGATTTGATCACGTCCAGCTGCCGAGGAGAAACAATAAGAAGCAAAATGTTAAAGGCATCAGAGAAGAAGGAGGATAAAACAAAGTGCCCAGGACGGTAGGGGTGAACGGGGCCCCAGCATCCCTGGGAGATCGAGCTTTGGAGGGGAGAGGACAGCTTTCCCTTTAAGGAGGACAGAAGATGGTGTGGAAGGAGGACTCAGAGCCTTAGCGCCAGGGGTTAAGCAAGCTCGTATATGCTGGCATGTGTATTTTTCCTTCGCTCATTCCTCTATTCGTTCATCCATTTCAACATTGATTAGACGCCTACTAGAACATGTACTCACAGCGGACACAACTCATGTCATGCGACCTCTTTAAACTTAGAGATAATAGCAAATTTAAACAAGCAATAAAACATGCGGCGTTACAATCAGAAAGATAAGGAAACCAGGAAAGGATAAGTATGAGGAAGAACCTCCCTGAAAAAAAATGATTTTGAAGCTAAAAAAAGTTTGCCAAAGGCAGAAAAGCCAAGTTACAGGCAAGATAATCCTCTGTGAATAAGAGACAAACGTAGGCGTGACAGGGTTAAATGTTATGGAGAAGACTGGAAGTGGCCACTGTTTAGATGAGAAAGGAGACAAAACAGGGAAACTCAGAATTGCCAGGGTTTTCTGCTGTTTTTGCTTGTCTGTCTGTCTGGCGGTCTAGAGCAGAGATGTCAGTAAGATCAGAGATAATGTCATTATGGAGATACCACTACAAATAATTTTAGGCTTTTCTCCAGCAGCACCCACAGTGACCTCTTCTGATGTATTTCCCACCCCCTGCCACCCCCAGAATTCAATTTTGCCATGAGGGTCTGAGACAAGGACCATGGATTAAGAATGCTGAGGATATTGGCAACGGAAGATGAAACCATGGACCACTCACCTCTGCCAGCTACAGAAGGGAGCAGGGAAAGGATGATGCTGACAGACTCAGGACAGGAGAGTGGTCAGTGGATCCTCGGTCTCAGTGGCGTGGAGAAGGAAGAACCACATGAGCAGGCTGGGGAGGGGCAGGAGGTGTGGCCAGGGCACAGGCCATCTGATCGCCTGATTGAGCTGGAGAACTGGGCATGATGGCAGAGCTCGGAGCAGACGCATGGATGGAAAGCTACCATGGAAGGGACATGAGGTGCACTCAAGATGAGAAGGTAAAAACATTGAATGGGCAACGTCTACTGAGTCATTGCCAAACCGGGCACCACAGGCCTGGACAGAGGGAAGACTACAGCCCTTGGGGGAACCTTTCTCTTTACCTCAGCTTCTTTTTTTTTCTCATACATTTTCTTTCTTTATTTTTTAATATTTTATTTCACACTGGAGTAGAGTTGATTTACAATGTGGGGTTAGTTTCAGCTGTACAGCAAACNGCACCACAGGCCTGGACAGAGGGAAGACTACAGCCCTTGGGGGAACCTTTCTCTTTACCTCAGCTTCTTTTTTTTTCTCATACATTTTCTTTCTTTATTTTTTAATATTTTATTTCACACTGGAGTAGAGTTGATTTACAATGTGGGGTTAGTTTCAGCTGTACAGCAAACTGATTCAGTTACAAAAGATTCACGCACCCTAGTATCCATTGTGGCGCTATTCACAATAGTCAAGACATGGAAGCAATGCAAATGTCCATGGACAGAGGAATGGATAAAGCAGCTCTGGTAGCTTTATACAATGGAATACTATTCAGCCATAATAAAGAATGAAATGATTCCATTTGCAGCAATGCAGATGGACCAGGTGATTAAGCAAAGTGAAGTTAGAGAAAAACAAGTCTCATATGATACCACTTACATATGGAATTTAAAAAATATATATATATGATACAAATGAACTTGTTTACAAAATAGAAACAGACTCACAGACTTCAAAAAAGAAAGGATACGTGCATATCCCCCGGCTCCTTTGGGGAAGGAAATGGCAACCCATTCCAGTATTCTTGCCTGGAGAATTCCATAGACAGAGGAGCCTGGCCAGCTACAGTCCATGGAGCCAAAGAGTAGGACATGACTGAACAACTGAACAACCTGGCTTCTTATGACCATGATACTCTCCATTTCCCAGAAAAGTTGTGAAGGACAGAGAAGATCTCACATGAGAAGATTATTTGCAAATGGCTGGCTGCAGATGTGATGGCTTCATTACACACAGACCATTGTTTCAAGACTGATCTTACTCAGGATGTGTGGTTCACAGCTTCATTCCATTTCTGCCCTCAGTCTCGCACTACCTTGCTTTGTTTGTCTGTGAATGAGGATGATAATGGTCCCTACCCTCAGAGGTCCTCCTAAGGATTACAGGAAGCCATGAACACATACACATGGCCCTTGGGAGAGTGCTCAACATGTAGCAAGGGCTCTAGGAATTACACGCAGTAGGGGTGCTTTTCACCTTCCAGGTGCCAGCCACTGGGCTATTGCCTGCACTGTTTCTCTGGTTTTTCCACATGCAATTTCAGCCAAGTGCCAGTAAATGCAGAGAGCTACTCTGGCTCTGAAAAGGGATAGTGTCCACTCTGTTGGGCAGTGAAGAAAGTCTTACTAAAAAGACGCTAGTGTCCATCACTGTTGGCGACAGTGGTCTCATAGCTCTTGGGTGTTAGGAAATGAAATGAGGATGAAATATCACTGACCTGTATTTTCTGTGATGTATCTGTGTGCCTGTAGTCTGTCCGTTTGGCTTCCATGTACAGTATTTCTCAG
>SJYA01003233.1:1648183-1983899 GCA_006410615.1 Neotragus moschatus
AAAAAAAAAATTTAAATCGCTGTCGGATAAATAAAGCGCTGGCCTTGGTTCAGATTCACCCGGGCTTGAATTCTGCTTCTGTTGCTCAGCAGCTAGGTGACCTTGAGGAAGATGCTCTGGTTGTGAGTCTCCATTTCCTCCTTCGTAAACTGAGAATTTTCCTACCTACAAAGGTTGTGGCAGTTTATTGGGGAGCTTAGGAAAAAGTTGAATCCAGTGTTTCTGACAGAGTCCCTAGCTTCGAAAGTCTCGGCAATGGATCGCCACTCCTGTGCTTTCTTCTTGCTGTTTTTATTTCGTAGTCACACATATTCTAAGCACTCTGAGTTTCCATTGAAATCTGACTTCAGGAGGCAGAATCATGGCGCACATTTCAGATGGTCATTTTGAATTCGAGAGGACAGAGCAAGAGCAAGCTTAATTATCTCAGTTTGTCACTGATTGCATTTGTCAATGGATGTTTATAAAGCTGCCAACAAGCAAGGACAATTCCGAAGTTTGCCCANTTCTTGCTGTTTTTATTTCGTAGTCACACATATTCTAAGCACTCTGAGTTTCCATTGAAATCTGACTTCAGGAGGCAGAATCATGGCGCACATTTCAGATGGTCATTTTGAATTCGAGAGGACAGAGCAAGAGCAAGCTTAATTATCTCAGTTTGTCACTGATTGCACTTGTCAATGGATGTTTATAAAGCTGCCAACAAGCAAGGACAATTCCGAAGTTTGCCCACCGTCTTTTGCTGAGTGTCTGGCCCAACTCCTCCTATGCCTTTTCAAATGTTATCAACAAGTCCATAGGGTTGGTTGCTGACAAAGACGGATATTCCAGAAGGGGGAAGAGTGTGGATAGTAAACACTGGCCTCTCATGTTGGCTGAATAGAAGATAACAGCTTCAACTTGCCAGTGACCTAGAGAAAGTCTCTTCAGTGGATACAAAAGGCAAAGAACTGCAGTTCACGCTGCCTCTTCTGGACTACCACTCCAGTACTCTTGCCTGGAAAATGCCATGGACAGAGGAGCCTGGTGGGCTGCAGTCCATGGGGTCGCTACGAGTCGGACACTACTGAGCAACTTCCCTTTCACTTTTCACTTTCATGCATTGGAAAAGGAAATGGCAATCCACTCCAGTGTTCTTGCCTGGAGAATCCCAGGGACGGGGGAGCCGGTGGGCTGCTATCTATGAGGTCACACAGGGTCGGACACGACTGAAGTGACTTAGCAGCAGCAGCAGCAGCTTCTGGACTACCTTTTGTTATGTTCATTATAGTTCCTTCCCTTCTAAGCAAATGTGACTGTTAACAAGGATGTGAACGATAAAAGTGACATTAAAAACAATATTGACAATAAAGTATATAAACATGGAATGGGCGCTACTGGTTCATAAAAGACCCTTCGCGAATCTTACTCATCCTTCAGTGAGATCTGATGAGACAGGTATTGCTATTAACTTAAAAATTAAAAAATGAGTCTGAAGGGAATCACAAAATTCATTAGGATAAGATAACCTGGCTCTCAAAAACTCGGGTTCATAATCAAAACCCAACAAGTGTAAGTTATTCTTCACCCAGTCTCCTTTTTTTCACATAGAAGTGAAATTACTTTGTTAACTTACTTTCTTATTTTTCTGTTTCCCTATTCTCAGTGAGAATGTTGACTCTGGGAGAGCAGGAAAGTTGACCAGCTTGCCACCATGGACTTGCATCCTCAACAAGTCACAGTGGTGATCACGGCTTTTTCTCCAATCCCAGATCACAACGTGATTAGCACATACAGCCTGTGGATCAGATACAGATAGGTCCAAACTCCAAGGGCCCACAGTTTAAGCACATGGAGCAGCCATGCATACCCTTCCACAGCTTTGCTGAACAGTTGCATCAGAGACAGGACAGCCCACGAAGCCTAACATAGTAACTGTTTGGCCCTTTGCAGTAAAAGTATGCTGACTCTTGGCTCACAAGAATCAAGCAGAGATTGCAGATAAAGCAAAGATATATTTAGCAAACAGGACCATGGCTGAAAGTTGGTGACAGTTGCAGGACAACCATGTTTCAAAAACACATACTCATTAGGTCAGATTAATGCCACTACTTAGCATAGAATGTATGGGGTGATCAATACTATTGTTTCCTTTTTAAAAAAATGATGAAAAGATGTCATTGATTATATACTTACCAACACTATCAACATTTACCTCTGTGCAAGTAAATGCCAGCAACATAAAGGTTACCAATTGCATAAGAAGACTTAGATTTTCACCCAATTCTCAATCATTCTGAGACAGATTAATAAGACCTTTTCTGTACTTTCTCTCCTCTCCTGATTTCTGCCTTTGGGCTGTTTTGCTTTTCCTTCAAACTTCCAGGGGGAGGGTGGGCTATGCAAAACGTCATCCTTTAATCTAAGCACTTGTAAACCTTTCTGGAAAAATGCTATGTGCTAAAAAAAAAATCTTCAGAGATAATGAACACTTTATTTTTAGATTTCTGTGTGCATTGCAATTATCTATACTCTGCAGGCTAATAATAGCTCAGGAAATCCAGAGCTGTCTAAAGATGACAAGGGCTTTGTTTGAAATCAAAATCATCAGAAACTCTCTTCTCATTTAGATGTACACATGTGTAAAACAACCAGTCCTTCGTTGTCTTAAGAACTGCCATATCAAGCTGGGAATCCCATTGGAAAAAGATTTCAGAGCAAATACATCTGGAACATCTGATGTTGGGCCACCAAAAATAATGCTTTACTTCTGTCATACTGTTTTAAAAAATATATGTTCACATTTTAAGGTTTCTGAATTAGAAATGTACCTTAAAATCTGTATGTGCAAGTAACAAGGTACCCATCTTCCTACTTTTTCCAGCCCTAAAAAAGCTATCATTAAATCAACAAGCACCTGACAGGCAATGGGATCTCAACTCAACAAAATGTATTTTCCTGGGCCACCAAAAATGAATAAGAAGAAGTCTATTTTTCACGAAATATCTTGTCCGAGAGTAATCCTTGCTGCTGATAGAACAGGTCCAAGATGTCAAACCTCATACTTCTTCAGGCGTCCTAAGTCCCAAGGCAGATCTCTCCACCCACCTGTATGATAAGTCCCCACAAGGGCAGAATCCGCACCAGGCGGAAGACACAACAAAATCACTCGCAGTATCCAGGCCCTTCATTCCCAGAGCAGAACCGTCTCTCAGCCCATCATGGCTTGCGTCCCCATCCACTCCTTTGCTCCAAGAAGTTACCAGGTTCCTCACAAAGCAAAAAGCCACAGAGACGGCACTGTTTTCCCAACAACCCATTATCCTACGTTTTATTGCAAAATTAGCTGAGGGACAGTCTGTGCTGAGAGATAAATCCTCCTGTGACATTTCAAGGCTCATCCTCAGCCAATTAGAACTGCCACTGTGACCGTGGCCAGACAGCACACATTCAAATCACACCAGTTCCCTAAAAGCCCCCAAAGAAACTCCTTCCAGACCCACCGCGACCTCCAGTAAGCAACCTGATGGGCGAGTAGTTGTCTGTGTCCACTGATAACCCATCAAACTCCATCTCTGTGGCCAGAGATGAGGGCTGCCCGAAAAACAAACAGTGGAATCCCAAGACCACCGACTCCAGAAAGGAAAAGCTCTTTATGGGAGCAGGGGCTCCTGAGTCCATGACTTGCTGCAGCCTCCAAATGCAGCCTTGAACCACACAGGAGCCTAAACTACTGGACAGAGGAGTTAATGATGCTTGCTTCCAGACAGAACTGACTGTAATGGTTAGCTTGGTGAATTGCACTGAGGAGTTTGGGATTGCGGTTTTTAAGGACAACTTCAGGTCAGGACAACGAGTCTCTTCTTTTGCTTAAAGAGAGGCCCCTATGTTCCTCACTTTTCTAGAAAGCAGGTGAAACCATTCCTCCTTTATAGAGTATTCACAGCTTGGCATTTCCGAAAGGTCATTTTTATCGGAGGAGCCAGGTACTCTGGAAAACTTACTATTAATACAACTAACCTGATGCACTTTGCGGGCCAGTTATATCAGAACATTATTGAATGAGCACTGTGAGTCTCATAACTGTCCTACGAGTAAGTAAATACCTCTGCTCCCATTCTTCTGGATAGATAAACTGAGACCCAGGAAAGATAATTCACATGCCCAAGGTCTCCGATTTCAATTAAAATATTTTATTTTCCTTAGACAGATTCCTTTCATAAACACAAAAATTCCCATTTGAGCTCCCTATTTTTAATAGAGGCCACTTACATTGGAAACCTTTAGCCTAGGGAACTGCCAAACTCTTTTTTCTTATGTCTATGACAGCAAGTCCAAGTGGTCCCCAGGACCAGGGAATCATCTCAGGGGCATCTCTAAGTGGAGAGGCTCAGGGGCCACAGGCAGAGAACCATACGGCCAACCTCATTTCTCAGCAGTGACAACCGTCTTCGGATATGTTCTGAATCTGGCCACAGAGTAACTTTCAGAAAGTGTTTGTCAGAAATGTGTTCTCTCAGAAGAGTTCCCAGGAGAAAACCTCTCTTTCTCTCCGCACTAAAATAAAAACACCTCCTCCCCGTGATCTACACAGTCAGTGTCATGACGGGGAATCGCTATAGTAAAAAAAAAAAAAAAAAAGAACCAGAAACCAGTAGAGACAGCCCTGGGTCTCTCTTGAGGAAGTGACAAGGAGACCTACGTACTCGGCATCCTCTCAGAGAAACAGGCCTGCTGTCTCCGCGAAACTAAAAATAAGGATGAGAACAAGAAAGATTCATCTGAGTCTGAGAGGAAGTTCTGACATTACCACAGTGGAATCTCTCCAGAAAGTCTGCTCTTTCCTCTCCATTCACATCTCCATTTAGTGTTTCCCTGAAAACGTGGCTAAAGGGAACTATTCTGTCCCCAGGGCTCGCAACAATGGGATTGCCCAAACTATGCACACTCCCCACCAAACTTGGCTAATTACTCACCCAGAGCAATACCAGCGCAACAAAGCCGTTTCATGCATGTGTGTTGCAGGACCCTTATTGTTCTAAGAGAGATCTAATTATATGTTTCCTCTGGAATCTACCCCCCTACCCCTCCCTACTTCCCTACGGGAGACTCAGTAACACAATCAAAGATGATTCTAAAGAGGCTTGTCATATCCTGGGGTTTACAAGACGTGGTATTCAAAAGGCAGTGATGTTGATATTGTTTTACAGGATGCTGACTGCTTGGGGGGTTTGCAGCCATCTGTGTGCATTAACCCCTTTCTAAGTCGGGGGAGGTGCAGTGCTTGGCTCATCTGTGCGGCTCTGCTGATCACTGCTACCTGGCTCCCTCGGTCACTGACTCAGGCCAGGCGTTATCAGTTATTAGTGGCAAACATCTCCCGGTAAGCTTTGGGCTAATAAGCATCTCCTTATTCTGCCTCAGAAGAACCATTTTCAGCAGTACCTGGGAGTTCTCCAGGACTTGGTTGTAGAATATCCAGGTGGGTGAGGGTTTAAGAGCACAGATTTTATCGGATCCACCAGTTCAGACTTCTAATGGAGACCTATTTTTACTGAAGGATAATCTGGCTGCCATATAAATGAGGCAGTATTTTACTGTTTATTACATATGATAAAATAATATTTTTGTGAATCTGATGAAGACTATGGACTCTGATTGCAGACAAATGTATGTTCTCACTCTCTCTCTCTCTCTCTCTCTCTCACATACATACACACACATACCCCTTATAATTCTAGAAAATTCACGGCTGTCCTGAAGTTTATATGGCTCCACCAGCCCCAGACTAGGAAATTTCACTTTATTAGAAATTTGCTAAGTCAGTTCAGTCGTGTCCGACTCTGTGAGACCCCATAGACGGCAGCCCACCAGGCTCCCTCGTCCCTGGGATTGACCAGGCAAGAACACTGGAGTGGGTTGCCATTGCCTTCTCCAGTGCATGAAAGTGAAAAGTGAAAGTGAAGTCACTCAGTCGGGTCCGACTCCTAGCGACCCCATGGACTGCAGCCTACCAGGCTCCTCTGTCCATGGCATTTTCCAGGCAAGAGTACTGGAGTGGGGTGCCACTGCCTTCTCTTCCGCTAAATATTGCGTGGGTTTCCCCCCTCTGTCGCTCCCGACTTCCCATTATAACTATATCTAATGGATTTTTTTTAATGGAAAAACCAGTTTAGGAAGCTTCATTGAGGCCTTCTCAATGGGGTTACAGATTCTAATAAGAGCATTTAAGAATATCAACTTGGGGGAAAAAAAATCTAGCTATTACTTGAGTGAGGTGTATTTTTTTTTAAAGGAGTTCCCACAAATGAATTAAAAAAAAAATTCTTTGGATGGTTACTTAGAATGGGATAAATGAAATAGACATTTATGTGATTAAAACAAGACTTGATATTACTACACTACCTGAAGTTGGCTTCCGTGGTGGCTGAGACGGTAACGAATCTGCCTGCCAATGTGGGAGACCCAGGTTCAATCCTTGGGTCAGAAAGATCCCCTGGAGAAGGGAATGGCTATGTACTCCTGGAGAATCCCATGGATTGAGGAGCCTGGCGGGCTACAGTTCATGGGGTTGCAAAGAGTCGGACATGACTGAGTGACTAACACCTTCACTTTCGATGGATGTTTATTTATTTATTAAATTTTTTAATTTTATATTTGGATCTAGCTGATTCACAACACAGCAAAGGGATTCAGCCATTCATATACAGGTATCCATTCTTCCCCGAATTCCGTTCCCATCCAGGCTGCCACAAAACACGGAGCCGAGTTCCCTGTGCTATAAAGAAGATTACCCTTTTACAGTACAGCAGAGTGTACATGTATATCCCAAACTCTCTAACGATCCCTTCCCCTCATCTTTTCCCCTGGTAGCCCCGAGTTTGTTCCCTAAGTCTGTGAGTCTGCTTCTGTTTTTTTAAATAAGTTCATTTGTATCATTTCTTTTTAGATTCCACATATAAAGGATGTCATAGGACATTTCGCCTTCTCTGTCCAACTTACTTCATCAGTATGACAGTCTCTAGGTGTCTAATGGATTTTAATGAGTCTTTAATGGTCTTGGACTTTCACCAAATGACTTCCTCACTGGTATGAAGACAATAGTCCACTAACATAGTGTTTTATTTTAATCTGTGATTAATATTCACCCTCAGCTGACTTCAAGTAAATGGTCCTAGATAATCAGAATAAGCCTCACCCAGATCAGCTACAAGGCCATAAGGACAGAACTAGACCTCTGGGCAGAAGTCCCACCATGAATAGCAGCTTCAGCTTCCACTAGAGGCTTCAGCCGCCCTGATAACCTGCCTTGTGGACTCTGGACTTGCCTAGCCAGCCCCACAATCACGTAAGTCAATTCCCACAATAAGACCCTGAGTACACGGTTCCTACTGCTTCTGTTTCTCTGAACTTTCACTAAGACAGATGTTAATACCAGGAAGTTGGGTGCTGTCGGAACGAATACCTTAAAATGTGGACGTGGCTTTGGATTTGGCTAATGGGTAGTCTGGAACAATTCTTACGTGCACGACAGAAAAAGGCTGTGTTTCCTTAAGCAGCTTACTGTCAGAAATGTGGACAGTAAAAACACTTTTGGTGAGGTCTCAGAAGCAAGTGAGTAAAGTGTTATTGGAAACTGGAGGAAAGATGACCCACATAATACAGAGGTAGAAAACATAATTGAATTGTGACCTATAGTGAGTGGAAAGCTGAAGCTGTGAGTTAGGAACTGGGAAGTCCTCTGAGGAGAGTGTCAAGCAAAGGGTGGGACACATGACCTTTCGTTTCCCGATGGTAGTAAAATATAATGGGAAAAATATAAATTGGGGAAATCTATTTTTTTAAAAGGTGGATGAATTGGGAAATTTTTAGCTTATTTAAATTTCAAAAGACGCTAAAATCAGGAAAATACGCTCTGAAGAGAACAAGGGTGGACAGCATTTCATCAGCACTAAAGACAGCAGATGGGACCATTCGACTACATCAGCAGAAGCCACAAACAGATAGGGGGACATAAAAAAGTTCAGTGAAGACCTTTCTGCCTAACAATATGAGTTCCCATGAAATTCATACGAGACCCACAAAGTTTTGAGAAAATTTTAAGCAGAACTATTGCCAGCTTGGGCTGAAAATGGTGACTATGTGAGAGAATAAAAGAAAACCATTGGGCTCCCCAAATTCTACAGGCGACAGAAAGTGGAAGCCCACTCCAGTGCTCTTGCCTGGAGAATCCCATGGACGGAGGAGCCTGGTGGGCTGCAGGCCATGGGGCCACTAAGAGTCGGACGTGACTGAGCGACTTCACCTTCACTTTTCACTTTCATGCATTGGAGAAGAAAATGGCAACCCACTCCAGTGTTCTTGCCTGGTGAATCCCAGGGACAGGGGAGCCTGGTGGGTTGCCATCTATGGGGTCGCACAGAGTTGGACACGACTGAAGTTAGTCACTTAGTCGTGTCCAACTCTCTGCGACCCCATGGAGTGTAGCCCACCAGGCTCCTCTGTTGATGGGATTTCCAGGTGCTAAAACTAAGGTAAAACTGGGTGCTGCCTTTCAAAAAAAAAAAGGCTGACCCTGAGGGCTGAGACGTGGGTCCAAAAGCCAGAAATGCAGGGTTAGAAGGCAGAACTGTGGGTCCATGAGATGAAGAGAGAACTCACAGTGGATTATGCCCAGCCTTTGCACCCTAAAATTGACTTTTTAAGGTGCTGTGAACTGGTGGCCTCTTCTTCCTTGCATTCTTCTCTCATTAGGTAGAAGAGTGTTAACAGAACTCTTTTCCTCTGCCTGCCCTGCCACTGCATTCTAGAAGCAGGTGCCATGGCTTTTAGTTTCACAAGCCCATAGACGGAGTGGCATTTTGTCTTAGGAGGACTGTACCCAGACTGTCACCCATACCTGATTAGATGATGAAAGTTGGGACCTTGAGGGCTGATGATATTTAGGTGAGATTTCTTTTACATGACTTGATGCTAAACTGGTTGAGAAATTTGGGGGTTTCAGGGTAGGGTGAAGACATTGTGCACATGGAATGATATAAATTTTTATGGAGAAATGAGCAAGCCCTAGCACATTATAAAATCTCTTTCAAAGATATCTACAGCCCTGGCCCTAGAACCTGAGAATATAAGTTCATATGGAAACAATTTGAAAATGAAAGGTCTCTGCATATGTAAACGTTAAGGATCTTAATGAGCAGATGATCCCGAATTATGCAGTGGCCCTAAATGGGTGCATTCTTACAAGAGGAAGGCAGAGGGAGACTTGAATATACTTAGAGAAGGCAAGTGAAGATGGAGCACAGAGGTTAGAAGATGCTGGCTTCGAAGGCTGGAGTGATGAATTACAAATCCAGGACTCCTGACAGCCACTAGACACTGGAAGAGACCAGGAACAGATTCCCCTTTATGGCCCCTGAAGGGATTGTGGCCCTACCAACACATTTCAGCCCAGTAAAACTGATTTTGATCTTCTAGGCTCTAGAACTGTGAGAAAATAAATTTGTGTTGTTCTAACCCATCAAGATAGTGGTAATTTGTTACAGAAGCCACAGGAAACCAATACAGACTCTATCAAAAATGAAGGTGAGGGACTTCCCTGGTGATCCAGTGGCTAAGGTCCACGCTCCCAATGCAGAAGGCCTGGGTTCAATCCCCGGTCAGGGAACTAGACCAGACCTGCCTCAACTAAGAGTTCACATTCCACAACTAAAAGTTCCGCAGACAGCAACGAAGATGGAAGATCCCACACGCCATAATGAAGACCTGGCAAAGCCAGATACATAAATATTAATATTTTAAAAACCAGGTGAAAAAGATATGACTTTCCTTGAAAGAGCTCATAAGCTATAAAGAGGAAGAGTCATAAAACTCCAACCCAGGACTGGCAACAATACAGATAACAATAACGCAAACGAAGTGTGAAGAGCTTGGACTGTTTGGGCATCAACAGGATTCACAGAGAGCGAGGTGTGTGAAGCAAGCAGGAGAAAGGAGGCAGGGAAGTAAAGAAGACGATGATGCTCCACGTGGAAGAATCAGGACATGTGTGGTTCTGAGAAGTGGTACAGCAGGGCCACACCCGGCCAAGAGCTAAAATTAGGATGCTACAGCGAGCGATCTCTTTGAGATGCGCTGCTGCGGCTAAGTCACTTCAGTCGTGTCCGACTCTGTGTGACCCCATAGACGGCAGCCCACCAGGCTCCCCCGTCCCTGGGATTCTCCAGGGTGGTGGCCCTCAAATCGTGCCTTATGAGGAGAACTATAAAAAGATCTAAATCCACTGTTTTATTGTTGCTGTTGTTGTTTCCTGGTCTACTCCCCACTCCTGAACTTGATTTTGGGAAAAGAAAGAGACTTCCCAAGAACACAGAGAGAGAGTGACAAAGAAAGGCAGGACAGCCCAGTGGGAAAAGGAAGAGCACTGGCATCTAATGGAGTTGAGTTCAAATGAAGTGCCCCTATGTGTCCACAGATAAGTGACTGAACCTTGGTGAGTTCAGTTTAACCAACAGAGGTAAGGACATCTGCCTTGCCTGGCTGTTAGGACAATTAGCTAATGTTTGCCACACACCTGCACAGTTCCTTGCTTAACTCAGTATTCAGTAACAGTAAGAGAGAAAGTCAGGACTCCCCTCTAGACAGCTGATGCTTCCCTTCCACCATGAGATTAGAAACCTGTGTTCAAAGCAGAATGTAAAGCCCCTGAATGACACACCAAGGGTCTGGACTTTGTGATACGAGCTGGGATCCATGGAGAGGCTTTCAAGGGTGGAATAGCATAGCCTTTTCTGTGTTCCAGACAGATGGCTGTCTGGTAGTGGAAAGATCAGTCAGAAGGGAGCTAGTCTGGACCCTGCTGCAAGAAGTTCTGGGAGGTAGATAATGAAGCCCTGATTAAGACAGAACAAGAAGCATATTTCCAAATAGCGTGCTTGCTGATTTGAGACGATTTTTGAGGAGGCGGACAAGTGACCGCACACATGTGATGACTCAACGGCAGAAAGATGTGGCAGGCATGTTCGTGCTGGTGAAGAGTTGGGGGCAGCCTAATTACACCAGGCTACTCCAGAAGGGACATTGAGGCTGGCATCTCTTCTGAGAGAGCTGATTATGAAATGTCACAGTGTTCAATGGCTGGAAATGTATGCAATGTTTACAAAGCCTGCCTTTCATGATCCCTAATGATGTGGACAGCCAGCTGCATATGTCACTCCGAGAGCCATACACTCTGGGCACAGATAGGCCAGCAGCAACACGCAAGTCCCTAATCTGCTCCTTTGAGAGGGGAGACAAACATGCTCTTAGAATTTCAGCACAGGGGCATATCCTTGCAGGGGATGGCTACAAATCCATAATATCACACTGTACTTCACAACAAAGCAGAAATGCAGAAATACACAGGCAATGAGTCATGTTCTGGAAAACAACTGAAATGCAGTATTTTTATGAAATGTTCATCCATCTGAAATAGTGAGATACGATGCCCTGACCCATAATCTAAGGTGGTGGCCACTTAAGCTGCCTTCCCTAGAAAAAGAAACCATGTTGGCTTGAAGAAAGATGAAATGGAAGGGAACCATGGGGTTCAAAGAGCAAATATCTGTTCATCTTCCCCGCCTGCTCCTCTGGCTATTTTCAGGTTTGTCTCATGCACTGTGTTATCTGGGACTTTGTGAATGGTCTTAAATCATCCAAAACCGGTATCATCAAATCCTCTGCCTTAAAGAAAGCACTGCATGGTGGGAGCCACACCACTAACTCCTCACTCCTTGACAGTCACCTTGAACTTGTCTTGGCTGAGTTTCTGTTCGTCTTACACTCTTATACAACTTAGATACTCAGGGCTGTAGTTGATACCTGTGTCCCGCTTTCATTTGGGTAACACGTGCGTAACCTAACTGCAACTTAGCAAAACAATAGAGACAGATAGATAGACACACACATATATAGGTAACTTTGCTAAATTGTGGTTATATATGTTTATATGGGACTTTACCAGGTGCTGCTAGTGGTAAAGAACCTGCCTGTCAATGCAGGAGACATTGATGTGGGTTTGATCCCTGGGTCGGAAGAGCCCCTGAAGAAGGGCATGGTAACCCATCCCAGTATTCTTGCTGGAGAATCCCATGGACAAAGGAGCCTGTCAGGCTACAGTCCATGGGGTTGCAAAGAGTTGGACACGATTGAAGCAACTTAGCATAACACGTTTATATATATATATATATTTAACAGACAGACATACATACATACACATACATGCGGCATTGCTTCAGTCGTGTCCGACTCTGTGCGACCCCACAGACGGCAGCCCACCAGGCTCCCCTGTCCCTGGGATTCTCCAGGCAAGAACACTGGAGTGGGTTGCCACTTCCTTCTCCAACGCAGGAAAGTGAAAAGCAAAAGTGAAGTCGCTCAGTCGTGTCCGACTCTTCGCAACCCCATGAACTGCAGCCCACCAGGCTCCTCCATCCATGGGGTTTTCCAGGCAAGAATACTGGAGTGGGGTGCCATAGCCTTCTCCATACATATATATGTATCTAACTTTGCTAAACTGTGGTTTTATATATGCATATATATGTATCTGTACATATTTATATATGCAACTCATAACGTGAGACACATAGCTGGCTTTGTTTCCTAGAGAAAAAGATCACCATTACCAGATTCTTTAAAATAGTGTGTAACTGGAATTCCCTGGCTGTCCAGTGGTTAGAACTAGGTGCTTTCACTGCTGAGGCCCCAGGTTCAATCCCTGGTCAGGGAACTAAGACCCCACAAGTTGTACAGACAAAAAAGGAGGTAAAAAAGCAGTTTGCAGCTCCCAAAGGTTGACTCTTGGCGTTTGACTTTCCCTTTTTCTCCCCACTCTCCTTCTCTCTTACTCGCCCTCCTTTCTCCCTTTCTCTCCACTCGTTTTCTCAACACATGCTCCCACCCCCGCTCAACTGCCCCTGCACTCGAGGTTTTAAAGCAAATTGGGCTGTGCCCTCAGTGCTCCGGGACAGAACACCCTGTTCCCTAAACTTACTGCTTCTTCGGCCAAGCTAAGTGGGTTCTCACTGGGTCTGACTCTGGGGACAGGACAAGCAGGTTAAGTGGGGAAGATGCTGAAAGGGGCCGGCTTATGGCGAGCCCTGTGTTTGTCCCCTTTGTGTGGAGAAGGTCAAGTGGAGGCTGACTCACTAAGAGCACATCTCACTCTGTTTCCACTGCAGCCAAAGCCCCGGGAGACAGAGGGAAGACCTGTACCTTCCTCCTTCGCCTGGTATGCCCTCTAAGACACAGAGTCGAGGATCAAAGAGAACATGGATGATCAGAGACCCACCTGGCTCCTCACAATGCTGGACTCATCTCCAGCCACTGAAGTCTGAAGGCTCTGAAATAACTGAACATCAGTTCATGGAGGGGGTGGGGAGAAACCTGGTTCCATGAATGAATTCGGTCCTGCTGAATTGGTAGATTCCTGAAGCTGGTGCTGTCTGTGAAACTGGGGTTCCCTCTGCTTGACCATTTCTTTTTTTATTTATTGAGGTACAGGTGCTTTAGTTCCTGCTGTACAACGTGAAACAGCTCTATGTATACACTCATCTCTTCCCTCTAGAGCCTCCCTCCCTCCACCCAACATCCCACCCCGCTAGGTCATCACAGAGCACCGCGCTGAGCCCCCTGTGCTGTACAGCAGCTTCCCACTAGCTGTCTATTTTACAGCTGGTCGTGTATATCCGTCAGCCTCAGTCTCCCAATCTGTCCCGCCCTCTCCCATCCTACTGTGTCCACAGTCTGTTCTCTATGCCTGGGCCCCTATTCCTGCCCTGCAAATAGGGTCATCAGTAGCACTTTTCTAGATTCCACGTAGATGTGTGAATACATGATCTCTGTTTTTCTCTTTCTGACTTACTTCACTCTGTATGACAGACTCTAGATCCACCCACGTCACTTCTTATCAGTTCTTCCCTCAGCTGCTCTGTGACCCTCCACCCCTCTCTTTAATAAAAAGAGGCATCTTACGAAATGACTCTGCAGGGCTTTTGCATTCCCAGCCCTCAGGATGATGGCATTTCTGGAAGAATTAGGGGTTCACTGTGGCCTTCTGTCTCTTCTCCTAGGCTCCTGCTGACCACACATTTCATTACTCCAGCTTCCAAAACATGCTTCCTATGACTTCCCTGTAAATGGACTTTCCAACTCGTACTCATCACTCTCCCCCAATCCCCCAGCTCCAACTCATCACCACCCTGCATCCTCCAGCCCCTTCTCCCTAGCCTGCCTTCTCACAAATGCACAAGAGACTGAGAGCCTTGGCCTTCAGTTTCTCTGTGTAATTCACTCCATGGAGTTTCTTTCTCAATAAAGGACTTCATTTCTATTGACTTGCAAAGACCACACATTTCAAGTGCAGCCCAAACAAATCAATGTCACATGAGCCAAATAAATCCTTCTAAGGATTCCAAAGAACTAATGATCTGCAGTCTTTTCACCCTCTATATTTGGGCGAGGGCTGGTTACATTGTATGTGACCCCAAGACCATCTAAAATATTAAGCTGCTTTGTAAAATACATACATATGTCCAAAACACACTTCTGGAGGGGGAAGCCTTTTTGAAAGATGTCCCTCATTGCCTGTGTATCCAGTTCACTCTTTACTCCTTCAAATCACACCATGTTCTTCAGTCCTATTCATGAGATACTTGAATCCTATGAAAGTTGGCTTTAAAAAAACCCCATTTATTAGACATTCAGAACAGGACCACTAAAATAGTTGTTACAGAATGAGATTGAAGGCTTTTGCTCTGCTGTTTGGAATGAGCTGGGTTAGCATCTGCCAAGCCTATTCTTGGCTCTGGTTTTCATGATTAGCCCCTCACTTTTCCCAGCTCAAAAGTATAAACACAAACAGATAAAAATTACTATGTGACTCTGTTCCTCTTTCATGCCCTGCTGGAACATCTTGAGCTAGGTTCGGTGTTACTGACCTCAGGGTAATTTGTTTTTTTTGCACCTGGGGTGATAAATTACTTCCAGGTGAGGCAAACCCAGATGGCCTCAACTTTCCTGGAGTGGATGAAAATGACTGTACCTGCTTCAAAAAACGACCAATCAAACACCAGGGTTTGATTTACCATGGTAACATCTCAGCCAGTGGCTTCTGCAGTGTTAGTGGAAGATGTTGAATCTACCAATTAAAACTAGCAAATGACACCCCCTATCTGATGCACACACACACTCGCATCACGTTATTCTAAGTGCCTGCACACAGCCAGCTGCTGCTGAACAAAAGGAAAAAAATTTTTTTTAATTATTGAAAAATCAGAGCTCCTACCTGGTGACATACAGAACAATAAAGCTGGTTTGTAACCCTCCTGCCACCATCTACCACCACACACATACAGAAGATGCTTGAACTGTATAATTGTCTTGGATCTCTTGTGACGTTCATATCCATTTGGCAAGGATGCCCAATAACATAGGAGTAGGGCAATTTTCTCACTTATGAGTTATCAGATGTCTCCTAAGTTGGGCATATGCATTCAGTATTCTGTGATTATCAGATGCTATTAGATTGTCATGTATTTTCACTCTCTGGTTCATAATTCAATACAATTCAATTTCTTTCTGTTCAATTCAATTTGATTCCATCTAATTCAATTTAATTCAATACCTTCATTAACCACATACTCTATTAGTTACAAGCTGGTATGAAAATTAAACACAACCCCTCCCCACACAAGGAACTTAAAGTAATTGATCAGCCACTGTTTGAGGGGCTTTTATAACTGTAGCATGAGCATGCTAAACATTAGCGAGCATGACACCAAAGTGTCAGGAAGGACTTTCATGTGACTGTGACATGTTGTGGGACAGGAAATAGCTGATCCTGCTTACTTTAAGTATATTTACTTATGAACATACTGCATGGCTATCCTGATTCTTGAGGAAAAATGCAGCTAGGATGAATATGTTTTGAAAGACAAAGGAAAAGAGGGAACAGGAAAAAAAAAAAAAGTGTGCCGCAGCATGACAATATCTTCAATGCAGCATTAACAGTAAAAGGAATAAAAAATCTAGCTGCATTTAAGTGTTTATTCCTAAAATCACTTAGATCTTCATTATTTTTCAACAGAGCGAAAGTGTTTGCTTTTGCAGATGTTCTAACACAAATATTCACTCTCCAGACTGATAAAAATAGCGGTCGTATGCAGTTATGACCACCAACACCATTTGTAGACATGTAAAATCAGAAAACATTAATCACACCAATATGAAGCAGGCAATGCATGGATTTCTGCAGCCTCATTATTCTGCAGCCTCAGGTCGAGACCCCATGGAAGAAAAAGGGTAGCAGCCATAGTTTCACAAGAGAATGTATATTCCTAAGGGAATCTGACATAGTATATACTATGCCCAGGACTGGAAGTCAAAGTTTGCCTTTGGTTTCTATAAACAGTTTTCATCAATAACACGCGATGGGGCCAAGCACTTTCTGTGTCGCTCCACGTTTCTGATCTACTTTAGTAAATTCACTGCTTTATCAGCAGCAGAAAGCCCTCTCTCCCCCAGCTTACATCAGTGAAGGACAGCACTTCAAATAGCTCAATTTAACACCTGTGCCTGTTTAAGTTGTTTCAGTCCTGTCCAACTCTTTCTGACGCCATAGACCATAGTGTACCAGGCTCCTCCATTCATGGGATTCTCCAGGCAAGAATACTGGAGTGAGTTGCTAGTCCCTTCTCCAGGGGATCTTCCCAATCCAGGGATCGAACCTGGGTCTCCTGCATTGCAGGAAAATTCTTTACCATCTGAGCCACCAGGGAAGCTCTTATTTTAATGTCTATGTTCCATTAAATGTGAATGTCTTCTTCAAACATGGCACATTAATTAGCATTTAAAATTTAGGAAGTTCTCACTCTAGGCCATGGGGTTGCAAAGAGGTGGACAAGACTTCGTGACTAAGCAACACTCTAGGCTAGACTCACTTAAGGGAGCAAAAATTCAGAAGACGCTCTCCCTTGTCTGTGCTTCCTCTCGTCCCATCCTTTACTCATGTGTTCGTCAGCTCATCATCTGTGTAAGTTTGCCTTCTGTAGGCACTGTTGATCCCACCCTCATGGAGCTTACATTTGCTTGGGAAAGAACAGATACCAAGCAAACAGTGTACATGAACGGCGATCACACCTGCCTTTTAGGTAGTAGAATCTTCTCAGCCAATGCAATTCTACACTGAAAGTTCATAAGTTATGAAACTGAGCTGTTTATTTGGGGTTGGGATGAGACGACGTATAGGAACCCAGGATTGCAATCCAGGGCCCTTTCTTATTTCATTTCTTTTTCTATTTAATTGGAGTATAATTGCTTTACAATGTTGTGTTAGTGTCTGCTGTGCAATGAAGAGAATCAGCCACATGCATATATTTATATATTCCCTCCCTGGTGGGCCTCCCTCACCCTCTACCTCCAACCCCTCTAGGTCATCACAGAGCACAGAGCTGAGCTCATCTCAGTTCTAACATTTCTCTCTTCTTTCCACTCTCCCTGTTAAATGGAAAAGTTTGAGACGAGGGTATAGTTTAGTCATACTCTGTATTTACTGAATAAAAATAAATATGTTTCATTTTTAATTACAAAAGAGGAATGTGTCCTATTTTTCCACCCACTGCAAGACTGACTTCATAAGTAAAAATATGCTCTCAAGAGTCCTTGCTGCCTACACCTCTCACCTGTCCCTCTCCCCTCCTGAAAGCATTGCACTCAGCTCGGAAGACCCTCTGCTCTTGCAGCCTTTCTAGAAGAGCCACTGCGGAACCACAGAGAGAGCCAGCATTTCCCGAGCGCCTTTTGTGCTGTGGGTCCCGTGCTAGATGCTAAAGGTACAGCAAGTGATACTGAGATGCCAAGGATGGATTATGGCCAGGATCATGTAGGTGAAGAAGCAAAGATTCAGAGAGGGCAAGGAGCGAGGTCAAGGACACCCAGCTCCTGGCTGAAAGAAACGGGATTCGAACCCCAGTCCACTGGGTCTTCTGTTCGCCTGGCACTGCCTTGCTGCTTCTGCGCCACCATGCCGCGCCGTGTCACTGTCCCCCTGCATTTCTTCTCTCTCTCCATCTCCTTTGGCATCTCCCTCCCTCTCTCACACACACACACTTCCCCTCTGCTTAGAAATACCCACTCCTGAAGTGGAACACTTGGAAGGTCCACTTGGACCTTCTCTTCCCCGCCCCCCTGACTGCTGTCCTAGGCTGCAGCTGCTGTTCCTGAGGCCACAGCACCAGCAATGCCAAAAAGCTGTTTTTCTTCCACTCTAGTAAACACGTTTCTATTCACTTGTGAGTTTGTGCGTTTGTTTATCTGATGAGCCCCTACGACTGGAGGAGGAGGCCCAGATACTGTGTTAACCCCTCCCAGGCTATGGCTCTCCAGCAGTGCACTCTCCCCACACCGACCTCAGCCCCAGACACAGGGCTCCACTGTGCTCAGACGCAGGGCTGGAGGAAGGAAGGTGTCTTTCAGGTGAGACTTGGAGGTGAGCGGGTGAGGGCATAAACAGAACATCTGCTTTCATTATCTGAAAACAAATTTAGTGCCAATAAAAGGTGTTCAAGTGAGAAGACAGGATGGAAATTGACAGTCAGAAACACAGCCATGCCTGATCCTACCTCTAAGGCATCAAATCCTCTACAATAGGACTTAACTTCATCTGGCCCCTCGGCAGGGAGCTCGGACTCTTCTGACTTCATTCTCTGGCCTGCCAGCTTTTCTTAAACCTTTAGGATGTCAAATAATGCTGTCTTAAGTGGTTTATAAAAACTCACTCATTCAACCTTCACAAGGGTTCTAATGAGTCACAGAGAGGTTAAATGCCTTGATCGAGGGCACGTAGCTAGTGAGCAAGGGAGCCAGGGCTGAATGCAAGGAGTTAACCACAGCACTGTGCCGGTTATTGACCAAAGGACACTTATTTTTAGACATATTCTGAGACCTATAAGTGAATCGATAGGAATTTTAAATTTCTTTCTAAATAAATTAATGACCAAAAGCCTGACATGGTAGCTGAGTCCATGCTCTTCAATCAGTTACTATTTGCCACCTGACCTTGGGTTAGTTATTGAATCTCTAAGAGCCCTGGTCTCCTTACCTCCTCAATCAGGGTGATGGTCACATGTGGAAGAGATAAACTGAGGGAATAACGTGTCGGAAGCGGTCCCTCACTCTCTACTCTGGATGCCCATCCCTGGACGATGATATGTCAATCACAATGACACAGGCAGGGCCTTTTAGAGGACGGAGAAGAAACCAAACCAAATCAGATGAAACCCACACACAAACCACATTCACTTGGTGTGGATGTCAACTCTTGACAACCACGGTTACTGCCAGTAGAGATCTGAATCTCTAAATGTCCACAGCAGTCACATTCCCAGAAAAAGCATCATGCCCCTGGCCCGAGGGCAGTGCACCTTAAAAGACACCTTCTGAGAGCTCTTGAGACTCTGCCCACATCTGTCCCATACCCTCTTCCACCCTCTTCCATCCCTGCCCCAAGCCCTTGGAAGTCCTCATCAGGACGGCCTACCTCTGTTGTTCACCCCTTGCAGCATCAAGGTCCTGGGCGTCATCCTAGCAGGAAGGGCAGCTCGTCATTTGCCACGACCTCTATCTCAATCCCATCATCTCACAGAATTCTTTGGCTAAGTTTGTCATAAGCTGCACAAACACTTGGACTGGTTTTAGGAAAGTCAGCAGTACTCCCTAAAGGGATTCCTTTTTTCCACCAAGGTAGATTGGTGATATCGCTAAGTCTCCAGTGGCTCCCAAGCTAGGGTGTCCCCTCTGGCTGCTCCCTCCTCTCCTGCTGCACCTGGGTCTGGGTGCAATAGTGCACACCTGACCCACTTACCGGAGAAGGCAATGGCAGCCCACTCCAGTACTCTTGCCTGGAAAATCCTAGGGGCAGCGGAGCCTGGGGCACTGCAACATGGAGTCGCACAGAGTTGGACTCGACTGACGTGACAGCAACAGCAGATCCATTTACAGTCGCCAGCACGAAGACACACTGGCAAAGTCACTCTGCTTCCATCCATTTCTCTCTTCTAATGTGAAGATCACCACTATCCCCTTCCCATCTTAAAGGAGTATTTTGAGTAGAAATGCCATAGTAAACACAAAGTTGCGTTGAGATCTTCAGAGAAAGGATCTTATACGGAAGTGCGTTCCACATTATTTGTTGTGTATGGCTAATGCACTCTGCTGTTGTTACTCAGTTGCTCAGTTGTGTCCAGCTCTTTTCGACCCCATGNAATACAAGAGACCCGGGTTTGATCCCTGGGTCGAGAAGATCCCTTGAAGGAGGACATTGCAACCCACTCCAGTATTCTTGCCTGAAGAGTCCCATGGTCATGTAGCCCTAATTCACTGTGTTGTTGTTCAGCCACTAAGCTGTGTCCAACTCTTTTCAATCCCACGGACTGCAGCACACCAGGCTTCCCTGTCCTTCACTATCTCCCAGAGTTTGATCAAACTCATGTCCATTGAGTTAGTGATGCCTTCCAACCATCTCGTCCTCTGCCGCCCCCTTTTCCCCCTGCCCTCAGTCTTTTCCAATTCACTTTGCTGTGCAATATAAACTAACACAGCACTGCAAAGCAACTATAGAAAAATAAAATGACGATCACTCAGTCACATCCAACTCTTTGAGGGCTACATGTCCATGGGATGGATATGCCCAGGACAAGATGGTTGGAAGGTATCACCGACTCAATGGACATGAGTTTGATCAAACTCTGGGAGATAGTGAAGGACAGGGAAGCCTGGTGTGCTGCAGTCCGTGGGATTGAAAAGAGTTGGACACAGCTTAGTGGCTGAACAACAACACAGTGAATTAGGGCTACATGACCATGGGACTCTTCAGGCAAGAATACTGGAGTGGGTTGCAATGTCCTCCTTCAAGGGATCTTCTCGACCCAGGGATCAAACCCGGGTCTCTTGTATTCCAGGTGGATTCTTGACTGTGTGAGCCACCAGGGAAGCCCAAATCAATTATATTCCAATAAAAATTAATTCAAAAATCATTTGACTATTTTCAATGACTATGACCCTAATAGGAATCAGTTGCTTTCATCCACAATAATGTAGACAATGGCTTTGTAACTAAATTGATGGATTTGCTTAAAGAAAAAAAAAAGTAAATCGAGACTATAAGCTGATAATCCTGACTTTTCTATGGAATGTACGCAGATATAGATCAAATTCAGGCTGCTTCTATAGGAGAAGCCAAGGCACACGATTTTAACTTTATTCCTTGGTTGAACTGTGTTGGGTGACCCTATCGGTGCTACTGTAAATAGAGTCCAAGAATCAGTGCAACTACTCTGGGAGATGGTGAAGGAGGGAAGCCTGGAGTGCTGCAGTTCACGGGGCCTCAAAGAGTGGGACACAACTTAGCCACTGAACAACAGCAGCCATTCTGGTGGGGAGCGGACAGCTGTTACTGGAAATGATGTGAAAGTGTGAGTCACTCAGTCGTGTCCAACTCTTTGGGACCACATGGACTAACTACAGCCTTCCAGGCCTCTCTGTCCATGGACTTCTCCATGCAAGAACACTAGTGTGTGTTGCTATCCCCTTCTCCAGGGGATCCTCGTGTCCCAAGGATCGAAACTGGGTCTCCTGCATTGAAGGCAGACACTTTACCATCTGAGCCGCCAGGGAAGCCCATGGCTACGAAGGGAACCCACCAGTCAGAGTAATCAGTCTGAGGAAAAGAAAGAACGGACAGTCACTGCAGGCCTTCCATTTCAGGGGCACCTGGGCAGCTTCAGAGACGATGAATGCTCTATCTGAGGTTTTGAAGCAAGCATTTGCTTAATGTTGTAAGAATTTTATTTGGAAAGTTGCGGTCGGGGAGGAGAGAGTGTTTCTTCTTTGTTTCATAGTATTTCACACGCAGAAGGTCAGTCTCCGCCCTCACTAACCCTCTCTCCCTTCTCACATCCCAAGGGACCATGCGTAGGTTGGCCCAGAATCTCAGAACTCCTTTCTCTTGCATTAAGAGGGTGACTGGAAGGTGCCCAACGGGAATTCCTGTTTCGGCGCCAAGACTGTCTTTATCCTTGGCCTCAGCAGGGTGAGGAGAGCAGCTGTAAGAGTTAACAAGACTTGAATCTAGTGCCTGGGTCTGTCTTTCATTTTTTGGCCCTATCCTCACTTTGAACACTGGGAGAACAAGCCTTTTAAGAGGTCAGGTTCCAGTGTCAATGTGGCTTAGACCAAACCTCATTTCTATCCCTTAGTTGGTGGGGGATCTTGGGGACTTGAGTCAACTCTCCAAACCTGAGCTTCTCCCTGGTAAGCGAGGAACATGGCGGCAACTTGGTCCCAGGGTCAGTGCAAGCAACATTTTATATCTCGTATGCCCAGTGTTTAGTTGATAAGTATTTGTGTCAGTGGTAAAACACTGCTGTTAGCAATTTCCACCAAATGCAATGCAAGTATCATAGAAAACTATCAAATGGTGGACAAATAAGAGGAATAATACAGAAAAGTAGTATTGTAATTTTTGAATTCCGATTATTTTTGCTCTTGCTTTGGGTCTATCCTGGAAGTGACAGAAGACATTCTTTTTTCATTGCTGCCGTTCCTTTTTTTTTACTTTACAATATTGTATTGGTTTTGCCACACATCAACATGAATCCGCCATGGGGGGAATCACAGCCTTTTACTTACATGAGACTTTGAAAGACCTAATGTTGTTGAGAAATGCACATTTGCAAAACATTAGTACAAGTTTAAATGAGAATTTACACACACACAAACACAGACTCACTGAGCCTGGAAAATGATTGTGAAGACGGAGAAATAATTCTTCTGTACTTCCTGCCTTGCAGAAAGAGGGGAAGGAGGGAGCCTCGAAATCAAATAACATTTCCTTCAACTATGAAACTTGGAGTGAATAAGCGATTGACTTTTCCATTTGGCGCCTTAATGCCTGTCTGTCAGATTTCCTGCCATGTCTTGCCCAGAAATGTTACAAACTATCACTCTTCTGGAATGAACCAGGCCAGGTACATCTCTCTGAATCTCATTCTCCCTCTCTGGTTCCCTGATAAGCCTGGTTGAGCTGGGGGCTGTTGACAAGATTCCTATTTTCACCGATAAAGTACCATTTACACTACAAATGGCAAAGAGAATGGTGGGGTGTGTCATTCAAACACAAGGCCCCCGCAAGGGAAAGCAAGCCAGGACTTCCAAACCTAAAGTGCTGGCCTCCAAAAACAGAAGAGATGGGGGCGGGAGAGAGTCCAATTAGCATTCATGCCAGCTCTTACTTGGTGAAATCAGGGATCATAGCCTTGTGGATTAAGGATTAAGAGTAAATTTGGCTTAGTGAATAGTCCTCCTCTGGATAAATGTCTGTTGAGGATTTAGAAAACATTTTTTCTAAACCAGTTGGGTATTTTCTTAACATGCCAATATTTTTATTTTTATTTCTTAATAATTACATCAACTTCTATATACAAAGCCTGACTTTCTTTCCCCACATTTTAAAGGTGAAACCTCCTCCACCAATTTAATTGATCCTCTTGCCTCCAGTCTCTCCACAGCCGGGGAGAGGAGCAGCGGGGCCGCAGGGCACAATCAGCAGGTGACCCCACCAGCGGGGTCAGCCCATCACGCTGTCAGCTCGCGCAGCACTGAACCCAATCTGCAGGGATCACAGTGCAGTAAGCTGCCTGCATTCCTGAGTTCCCGACAATCATTTCCGAAATGGACTCTGCACTTGAGAAAGCTTTTACATGGCTTTGCCCCACACGTTCTGGATCAAAACTGTAGATGGAGTGGCTGGGGGAACAATCCAGGGTGGCAGGGCTTAGCGGGGACTCTTCCTTCAAGGATGACCGGGGAGAAGGCAGCACCTGGCCCGTCCTGCTGGCAATCTCTCAGTCCTCCACCACCAGGACTCGGTCCTTCCCCTTCTGCTCCCTCCCTCCTCACCCCAGAGACACCAGAGGCCAACATCACAGATAAATAATAGCCTCCAACAAAAGAGTGATACAGCGACTTCCCTGGTGGTCCAGTGGTTGAGAATCTGCCTGCCAGTGCACGGGACATGGGTTTGAACCCTGGTCTGAAAAGATCCCACATGTGACAAAGCATCTAAGTTTGCACACCACAGCTCTGGAGCCCAAGAGCTGCAAATGCTTAAGCCCACAAGCCTCGAAGCCCGCGCTTCCTAGAGCTTATGCTCACAACAAGAGAAGCCAACGCAATGAGAAGCCCATACACGCAGCTAGAGAGGAGCCTGGCTCTCACTGCAGTTAGAAAAAGCCTGCACACAGCAACAAAGACTCAGCATAACCAATACATAAATAAATAAAATTAATACTAATAAAAAATGATATACTGAGGGAGGGATAAGAGGGGATCTTGGCTCACCACGGCTGCTTCACCTCCTCCCCGTCCAGTCTCTTGGGACACAGCATTACCCGCGATTCCAGACCCCAAACAGACTGAAAATGGTAGCTGAGTGTGCAGATTCAGGATCCAAAGACCATGGGTCCACACTCTGGCTCAAACCCACGGTCACTGTGTAATAACTCCCCAGGGCCTCAGCTTACTCATCTGTACAATGGGAATAATAATAATTTCCTCTTCCTTACAGAGCCACGGTAAGCACCGAATGAGTTAATCCCTGTGAAATGCTCAGGACTGTGCCGGGCAAAAACGTGTCATTACCATCATCATCACTATTTGCAGGTGAATGAAGACAGATATTATCTGTATTTTTCTACAGATGTGACTGAGACTTCGATTGTATAGTCACAGAGTTAGGATTCAAACTGACATATATCTGGCTCTGGAGGGGAAATGCTTAGCCAAGAATCAGACGCCTCTCTTGGTCAGGGTTATCCAAGCAGTGGACACCAACACATGCTTCTCACCTCCTGACACAGGGCTTGGCTCTGACACATCAAGCCCTACTCACGAGTTCCTACTACTAGTTACGACACAGCAGGAACAGGCAAGAGGTGGTAAAGCTGCTTCCCTGTCTGTAGGGAGGAATCCGATATAACTGTGAAAAGACAAGCAGCAGGAACAGGCAAATAAGGACAAAAGGGAAATGTCCCCCCCGTCGCCCATGCAGCGTCCTGTGCTCTGCCCTGGAGTCAATGGCCTTTCAGATGAGTGTGCGCAGCTGCTCCGGTCTTGGAAGGCTTTGTCCCTGGTGAAGCTGTGCCCTCCTCTCCATCCTAGAAGTGCTTGATGCAATGCCTCTTCAGCGTGGAGCTCCTGGCCTCTGCAGTCTAGACTCTGTGTCCTCTAAGCCCTCCACTGCACACAGTCGCCCCTGAGGCCCAGATGTGCTGTGCTGTGCTGACGTCTGTCTCCTCACTTGAGAACAACACCCATGGAGGCAGGGATGGTTTCTCCATGGTCTGACCACATGCAGCGCTCAGCATAAACTGAAGGATTACTGACTGCTCCCCCCCCCCCACAGGGACACGACTGCCTGGCCTCTCCCTCTCCTCCTTTGTCTCTTGTGAACCTTTTTCAGGAATCTCCAGGGAGGACATATCATGAGAGGTGTGCTCGTCCACGCTGGCCATGAGGACCAACTATGGACTGTCCTGTGCCTCCGCAAAGGAGGCAGCTCTGGGAGCCCGCCAGCTTCAGGTCCAGGCTCCGCCTTCCTAACAGCCCCAAACTGGGCAGCAGGTCTCCCGTCACTTCCCTGGATGGATACTCACCAGCCAAGCAGCTGGCGTTCAAGCATCACTCAGCACTACAGGAAAGGGACACCTATGCCTCCCCTCTAGCCTTCCTGCCCTCCCCATTCTCCTGCCAGTGTTTTTTCTTTAAACCCTAGATCACCCGACTCTGTCACACTGCCAGTGGGCTCAGCTAGGTAAATGCCACTGAGCAAGTTTCCGGTCACCTCTGGGATGGCCCAACCCAGAAAACAGAAAAAGGTCAGTGCGAAAGCTGGGAAGAAGACATGGATGGTATCTTTCCAAATAACCTGGAGACAGGCAGGGGGTCCTGTGAGCCCCGTTGGAAAGCCTCACAGGAAGGAACTCGGAAATTCAGAAACTGGGTATCAAGGTTCCCCTAAGTTGGAGTTCCACCTCCATCAGGTAGCCGGTACAGCAAACACATGAGAGCTTTAAGGCCACCCTCCTGGCTGAGCTAAGTGGAATGCATGTGCCTCTTTGCTTTGTCTTCTCCCCCCTCCAGCTTTCCCCATGGCATCTCCAGCGGAGCCCGGTGCTGTGCCTCTCTCCCAGGTAAAGTGCGTCCCCACAAGCCACCAGGACTGACATCATATAACCTGGTCCCAGGCGAGTGAGATGAAACGAACATCGCCCGCAGTGCTGACGACCAGCGAGGCTGCAGGTGAAGGGCACGCTCCTCCCACCATCTGGGGCTTCAGGAGAGCCTCTGTTGACTTCAGAAGCTATGTTTCGGGGGGGGGGTCCTCTGTTCACTGGGGGTGCCACCTCCTGCCTCCTGTTCTTTGCCATCCCCATCTCTGCCTCTCCCAGCTCTGCTTGCGGGCAGGAGGCTGGCTGGATAAAAGGACCAGAGAACCTTCTCAGGAGTAACCAGTCCCAACAGCCGTGACAGACGAAGGGGAAAACTCACTCTCCTTTCTCCTCAGAAATGCTTCATGCCCACGTGACCCACTACGGTCCCCATTCCTGGGCCATCTGCCCCCGTCTTCCTCCAGGGGTCGCCTGTGAGTTCCTGCCGACATACTTTATGCTCGGGTTTTTCTCTTCCGTGTCACACGGATCTGAGCTGTTCTTTTTATTGCTTCTCATCAGTAGGCATGTGAGGTGTGCAACACTGAAGTCAGGAAGGCACATCGCCTCGCAGTTATATTTCCCTTCCACTGCCTTTCTTGTGGCTTGGCCAGACCTGAAAAACTGCATTTCCTTTCTTTGGGGCTTATAATTAGCAAAATACAAACGGAAATCCTGGGTCATAATCCAGGAGTCTTTTTCTCCAGGGTTGGTTCTGTGGAGTCTCTTGTGGGACAGTGGCTGACTCTTCCGATGTGTTCCCGCCTGGGCCCAGGCACAAGCTGGTGGCTGCTGTGTGTTTCTGCAGTTGTGGCTCTCGGGTTACTGAGATCACAGTTCTTGTTATGTCTGTGTGTTGTTGTTATCAGTGATGCTGCTCGGCTTGGTCTGGTTTCTCTGTTTCTCTGTTCCGAGAATGTCAGGATGCTAATTCTGAAACCAAGGTGGCTGCTGCTGGGGTTTCTTGACTCTGGGTCCCTGAGTCATTATCACTGCCAGCTGGGACCAACCATCCACCAATGTCTACCACAGTCATGCGCTTTTTCACACATGGCTTCAGAGGGACTCTGGAACCTGACAAGAAACAAAGGACTCTTCCCACTGTGATGTGTGAGAAGAGTCTGTTCTTCTGTTTCCAGAGGGAATGCAAGCAAAGATTCACAGGCTTCGACGGTTCTGCTTTTCACTCCCAGTAGGTAATATCAGCCCCTCCATCCTTGGCAGCAAAGAAGGGTGCACCCGGTGTCAGATTCTGTGTGGTGTGGACCCAGAGATCGTTATACAGCCCAGAAGGTAATCTGACCTTCCAGGGAGGTGCCTGGGCTCTGCTTGGAGCTGGGGGGAGGGGTGACGGGTGTAGGCTTGAAGGTGGGGGCACCGCTGCTCCACAAGCATGCCTTCAGAGTCAGCAGAAGAGGACGCCTGTGATCCACCAGGAAGCAGTGTGTTGAGACACTCAGGTTCATCCCTATATTCTGGGCTCATCAAAAAATGCTGATAAAGAAGGAACAGCATCTTCCTCCTAAAAGTGTAGCTGAGAAGAGTAGGTATGAGTATAAACTTAGGTGGACACACACAGCTGCAAAGAAACGATATGAAACTAACTAAAGATGAAGTGTTAGGTCAGCATAGAGAATGAGGGAGTTGGGGCTGCACAGGTAACCTAACCATACACTCAGGACAGCAGGCAGTTGACCCACTCAGTTCTGACCTCAAAAAGGACTCCCATATGGGCCAAGGGCAGGATGGAGTCCTCAAGACCATGCCGACGAGCGGTTCACTGGGAAGGAGTTCTCTTCTCTTGGTCTCAGAACAGTGATGTGAGAAAACGCGGGGGCCCGAGGGACAGCAAGGATGGCAAAGATTTGAGGGTGCACATTGTCCAGTCAGTCCAGAAGGGTCAGGGATGCCCATATCTGCTCAGAAATTTCAGCGATGGCGAGGTTCCGGCAGACTCCCTTAGTTTTGAAGTTTGAAAATTTTGGTTTTAGAAATTTGGGATTTTTGCTTTCAAATGATGGTTTGAAACTATGCCTTGGAAGGAAAAGAAAAATGGCATCTGATGTGGAAACACTGCTGTTCAAAGGCTTGTAGACAAGGTATGCATAAGGGATATCCAGGAATTAGCACCAGGCTTGCCTGGATATGCTGGCTGAAATCTGGCCTCAACACTAAAAGATTGTTTAGATAACTGAGTAAGACTGCCTTCCTGAGCATTCAGAATCATGTTCTTTCTTGCTTGAATGACTGACGTCATTTCAGATCCTAGTTTATAAGAGCATAGGAGACCTAGCAAAGGAGATTAAAGGATCCTGGGTAGATGGATAGGTGGGTGGGGGGCGGTGGATGGATAGAGGGATTAATGAATGAATAAACAATGTACGAATGAAAGGATGGATGGATAGACAGATGGATGGATGGACAGACAGACGGACAGATGGATAAACGGATGACTGGATGGATAAAGGACAGATGGTAGGCAGCCAGAACACTCAGCTATCCCCTCTGCCTCATGGCTCTTTCTTCTCTCTATAGAGTATCTTGTCTCCACCCCACGTAATGATCAGAATGACACAAAGAACATGGGGAGCACTGTCTGGGGATGCTCTATTTTCTGTACTCAGCATGTTCCCGGAAACCTGTTGTCCCCAGGAGAACAGGTGAAAGCCTGACACTGTCAAAAGAGTGGTGAACGTTTGCTGCTTAATTTTTTATTAATGGTATTAAAATTTCCTTGCCTAGGTCATTAATCATTAGGTCATATGAAAGGCTTATGTTTATTCAGAGATAATAACTCACATCCTCACAGGAAGGATGTATGTTTTCTCCACTGGTCAGTGGAAGTGCTGCACTACTATATAAAGGGATAGACTTGTTTTCTCCTTTTTCTTACTTATTTATTTTTACTTAGAACAGGCAGCTCAGTTTAACAAATTTTTATTGAATGTCTCCGACAAAGATAAATACAATACAGTCTCTGCTATAGACAAGGTCAGAATGATCGCAACAATGACAAAAACGCAAGAACTGTTATCATTTCTTGGACATTTACTGGTTGCCAACTTCTGCGCTATGCACAGGATCTTATTTCTCATTTAATTCCCAAAACCATCCTATGAAGTAGACGCTCCTTGTATCCCCATTTTGTGGAAAAGGAAGGTTGAGTATGTCGAGTAACTCGTCCAAGGTCATGCAGTAAAGGATGGTTACAGTTCGGTGGGAGAGACAGGCAGCTTCATAGATAAAATATCTTGCAGTTTCTTAATGTATATAAGCAACTACTTTTCTATACACAACCAGAACAGTAGGATTCTCTCACTTCTTGATTTTCCATCCAAACACTGCTGGGGACCCACCAGTAGATGTCCAGAGACAGTGGGAGTTCAGCAAGAGCTCAGGAAAAAATGCTCAGCTCTTCCAGGTCAAAGAAAGTGAGTCAAAGGAAGTGAGCTGGTGACTGTGAACACAGAATTGGGCCTGCCCCCTGCACCAGGGAGGGAGAAATCCCAGAATAGAAAGCAACCCCACTGCCAACGGACCCACACCAAGAAACATGCTCAGAAGAAACCCCAGCTTTGACTTAGCAGTACTCAGACTTGGGACCCTCCATGCTTTTCCTTCTGGGTTGTATTTAAGGAATTGGTGGACTAACCATAGAATAGAATATTAAATAGTCATTGAAATCACATGGCTGAACAATAACTGTTCACATAGAAAATCATATCATGTTTGCAAAGAAGCTAAATATAAGGAAATGTGCCCGAAGAGTAACTTCAGACAGCTCTAGGTATAGAATTATAAACTGAAAAAAGAAGTGTTGTCAGCTTTTTAAGAGTCGTCTCATTCCCACTGCATCTGTGAGGGCTGGCCCGTGACTCTGCCCGGTCCACTCCTGTCTCTCCCAGTCCTTCTCCACTTCTCTTCCTTCCAGCAACCCTGTCAGCATCACCTTCCATCTCCTTGAGATCTGCAGCCTCTCACACAGCGCCAGAGCTTAACCCTTTCCTGCCTGCAGAGATGTGAACCTGCTTATTATGGGACCACAAACCCAATAAGCAAGCTGTTCCTACAGGAAAAGCTCTCTTCTCCCCATCTGACCACAGTCCCCTCCTCTAGGCTTGCTCCATGGAGGCACACTCAGGGAAGCAGAGACGGTGCTGGAATTGGATCTCTTTAGGTGACTCTCACTTTCTACAACCCTATGAAGCCTGAAGGGGCTTCCCAGATGGCTCAGTGGTGAAGAATCCATCTGCCAACGCAAAAGACGCAGGTTCCATCCCAGAGTCGGGAAGATCCCCTGGGAGGAAATGGCAACCCACTCCAGTAATTCTTGCCTGGAGAATCCCATGGACGGAGGAGCTTGGCGGGCTACAGTCCATAGAGATTGCAGAGAATCAGCCACAACTGAGTGACTAAGAACACACACGTGCATGGAGACTGATTAACCTCCTGCCCCAGGAAACACTCGCAACAGCAAGCGGGACAGCCTGGTTCTCTCTCCTTTTCCAGCCCTTCTGCCCTGTATTGTTCATCTTCTCACACAGTTGTGGGGTGCCAGGGGGGACACAGAAAGAAGACATAATTTTGATCTGGAGAAGATGCACAGTAGAGATACTGGGTGATTTTTTTTTTATTGGAGTATGATCACTTTATAACGCTTTGTTAGTTTCTGCCGTGCGACAAAGTGAGTCAGCTACATGTATACATATACCCCCTCCCTCGTGGGCCTCCCTCCCCCTCCATCCTACCCCTCTAGATCGTCACAGAGCACAGAACTGAGCGCCCTGTGCTGTGCAGCAGCGCCCCACCAGCCACCTATTTACACACGGTAGGGTGTGTGTGTGTCAATGCTGTTCAACCAGCACGTTTTATCTTTGCATGATTCTTCAATTTGAATGCTCTCCTCTCCTCTCAGACCCAGCGAATGCTGCTGAGACAACAGTAATCCCAGCTTTTCTTGAATGTCCGGTACTGGATCTGGTTTTCCCTGCATTCAGCTATGGGGAGAATAACGCAGTTATGTGCTTGAACTGACCCAGTGGTACGGCCAGCAGCCATAATGGGTGACCACTTCCCAATCTTGCAGGAATGATGTATGCGCGCATGCTAAGTGCGTGCTTCAGTCGTGTCTGACTCTGTGTGACCCTATGGACTGTCGCCCGCCAGTCTCCTCTGTCCATGGCATTCTCCAGGCAGCAGTGCTAGACTGGCTTGCCCCGCCCTCCTCCAGGGAATCTTCCAGGCCCAGGGATCAAACCCATGTCTCTTATGTCTCCTGCATTTGGGTTCTTTACCACTAGAACCATCTGGCACTCATTTCCCAAGTTGGAAAACTGAGTACTAACTCAGGATGGCTAGTGTAAAGTTACAAAACCATAGTTACCATTTTACATTTTATTAGTCTGCCAATAGATGTAATTTACTTGATCGTCACAATACAACAATATTCTCCCCATGTTACAGATGAGGAAATTAAGGTTCAGAGAGGCCCAGTGGGCTTCCCAAAGTCATACTGCTGGAATTGATTCCTATGTCTTCTGGTTCCAAACCCATTATCATTTAGAACCTTCCAGTGAGTCAGGAACACAGTGGGAGTTTGCCCCAGCTTCTGGCATCAGTAACGCTCCTTCTTCTGTTCCCACTGAACAGAGAATCAAGACTCCTGAACCTCGAGCTTGCTGGTGATTGCACATTCATACCCACTGAGTGGCAGCAATCTATTGCCGGGAATTATAGTTTAATAATCCTACAAGTCAGCACATTAAGGCCGAGAGACAAAAATAAAATGCATGCCTGTCCAAATAAGCTTCAGGTTATTCTGAATACATGTGAGTGGATTTGACAAATGAACGTCCTTTGCTATCGGCACTTCAGGCTGAGCCTAGTGAACGTCCTTTGTTTCACGTTCCCATCATCAGTTCCACCTGATTCTCCTCTGGTTCTTTCCATTGCCTTGACTACAAATTGAAAACAAAACAAAACAAAAATAGTTCCCCTAAAAAAGCCACCACGAGACACACACATACACATAGGCACACACATGCACCATAAAATGAAGAGCAAAAACAATACACAGGCGGATGTGTGCATTTTAAATAAAGGCTCTCATCTAGATAAATGTAACTGAACCTCCTTGCTTTCTAAATACTGGGTGTGGAAGACTTCAGCTAGTCTAATTTATGAACAGAAGGGCAAAATGAACATGCATTCCTAAAATGTGCTAGGAATTCTCTCAGGTACTTCCATGTAACCAACTGATTGAGTCTTTGCAACAACCATGGGACTGGCTGTCACCCTTTTTTTTTTATATGTATAAGGAAATTGGGTGCTTAAGTGATGTGTCCATGGTCAGAGAGCTGGCAAAGCTATGATAAATCTTACAAGGGACCCTTCTACTGTCAGGCACAGACCAAGCTCCTTCACAAACATTAATGAACAAAACAAAGGCCCTACTTGGAAGGAGCTCATAAGCAAGTTAGGAGAAACAGACAACAAACAATACAAATTAGGAAAACATAAAATATTAGAAAGTGATGACAGCTGTGAAAAAAAGAAAACTAGGACAGGGAAAGAAAAAGAATGGAGACTATGAGTGGGACTTAAGGCTACTCTGCCATCCTTTGTTGGTGGGGGGCACTGGGGAAAGTGGAGTCTGACTGAAGACCTGGGGAGAGGCAAGCAGCTAGAGCAAGCGACCCCCAGAGACCAGCCTGGCCACTATACCCACAAACACCTTGCTCAACACAAATGCCCAGGGGCAGGGCAAGTCTGCAAAGCTGGGCCCCAGGAACCAGGATTGAACAGAACAAGGAGCAGGTCAGAGAGGTGAAGGATGGGGGCTTGCCTGGTGGACCATCACAATGAGCTTGGAGCTCCTCCCTGGAGGGGAGGTACTGGGCCTGGTGGAGGGTGCAGAGGACACAGAAGGCAGGCAGGTGTGATCTTTCAGGGCCTGCCTTTTGGGGCGTGATGTTTAATTTTATGTGTCAATTTGACTGGGCTAAGGGCAGTCCAGATAGCTAATTACATCCTCCAGATAGCATCTCTGCGAGGTGTGTCTTGGCAGGTATTTCTTGGGGAGGTGAGCTTTCCAATCAGTAGGCTGAGTCAGGAGGACCCCCCTCACCAAGGCAGACAGGCATCACCCATCCAGCAAGGGCCCAGAGTGGATAAAAGGTACTAGGTACTCCTTGAACTAGGACATCTGTCTTCTCCTGCCCACAGAACTGGAGCTACTGGTTCTTGGGTCTTCAGACTCAGAGTTACATCATCAGCCTCCCTGGATCTCCAGCATCAGACGGTAGATCACAGCAGCACGACCTCGGCCTACATGACCTCTGGAGCTGACTCCTAGGACAACCGTTCTCTTCCCTATAAATCCTACTGGTTCTGTTTCTCTGGACAGCCTCGGCTACTACCATGGGCTTCCTTCTTAGGAACCTGCCTGAAATCAGTCTTTCCTCTGCTGACAGGACTTCCAGGAACTTGTGCTGGGACAGCCGGGGAGGACTGTGCCCAAGTGGCTTCAGGCACCGAAAGACCCCTGATCCTGGGCTAACGCTACCCCCACACACTCACTTCCTCCTCCAAACAGCCCTAGGAGGCAACTCCCAACACCAAACCCATCCTTTTACTCAAGGAAACAGACTTAGAGAAGTCCAGGGACTCGCCCAAGGTGGATCACGATTGCAAATTGCCCTGTTTGACTCAAAAGACCGTGAGAGGCCTTGGAACAATAACAAATGCCAGACCAGAGAACCAACTTCTCTCTTTACAGTGAAGAAAAGCTTCCCTCTGCATTAAACCCTTAGCCAGAGATGGGTATGCTGTGAGCATCACTGGCCAAAGAATGCGTGGGATAGCAAGGGAGGTCAAGAAAGGCAGATTGATGGAAATCAAGCTTTATGCTTAGTGAAAACAAACTCAGACTGCCCTTCATTACCACATTCAAACAGAGTGACATGGGACAAGAATTCAGAGAAACTCAAGCCGGGAAGGACATTCACAGCACAGACAGACCCTGGTTCTTCTCACCGACATCACTTGTGCAGGTAGAAAATCACCCACTGGCCAAGTGCGTATGCACACATGCACACGTTAATATTTTGTTTGCAGAGCTGCCTATTTACATAGTTAATTTGGGATCTGTTTGCAAACACAAATTAGTTTGGTGCAATTACTTTGTGCGCGGACACGGAGTCATCCGCTTCAGCAGTTTAACGGCAGGGAGAATGGCTGCCTCGTAGCATATGGCTGTCTATATATAATCACAATATTACCTGCACATATTAGTTACATAGCAGTTACATTATAATTAGTGCTGGTTTTCAGCCATTCAAAGGTGAAAAAAAAAAGTATTTTAATTAAATCAGCAAGGTGTTTTGAGCAGGGAAAAGCGGCAGAGAGTTTAATGATTCATCGCTCTCTATCAACTGAAATGCGATGGGCACGCCAGCACCTTCTTGCCTCCCAGGAGGAGTGATGCTCGCCTGTGAACAACAGTGGGGATTGTCTCTACATGACCTTGGACCCAAGATGTCACCCGCTTTCAAAGACTCATCTGCAGGCCATCAGACATGGAGTCAGACAACTGTCAGAGCTAAAAGGGACCTCAGCCGTGGTCTGACCCACTGATCACCAGTCAGAGAGGGTGACTGAGGCCCAGGCAGGCAAGGAAGTGGCTCTGGATGACACGGTTTAGGTGGGAAACCTGAGACCAGAACTCAAGTCTCCTGGCCTGCATGCCTGCGCTCTCGTTAAGTAGACCACCCACATCCAAACGCATCATCCGTCATACTTCTTGAAATGCCCCACAAGGACCATTTTCTCCTAAATTAAAATTTCACACATATTAGACACCCTCAGAAAATGAAGTGGTATCACACAATCCGCTGGTAATGAATACATACAACCCCAGAGTGGAGGAGCCTGTCCTAAGCCATTCAAGCAAGTTGTGTAGCGATCTTCAAATTTCTTCGCATGGTTCCTAGTACTTGTGCTTCTAACAGTGTGCTGGCTCCTGAAGGAGATTCATTTGCGTAGAAGGAATCGAGGCCTGTCATCTGAGTTCCAGACACAGCATTCCCTGGGTGATGCACGGCAGGTGACCGAACCTTCTCCTGACTTCTCTGTGATACTGAATTACACGCTCAAATGCTTTCCTCTGCTCTTCATTATGAAAAGAAATCTTTCTTCCAAGAGGTACTGTGTTAACATGAGACTCAAATGACAAGAGGTGGTGACATAATCTCGAGGTTGACATTGCCACCTCTTCCTGGGTGGGACTGGACAGAATATTTCTTACACCCATCCCGCCCCCCCCACACCATCAAATACTGTCTCCATCTTTCTTCTTAAGAAGCAAATGTGAACTTGGAGCCAAGGGGAAGGAAGGCTCAGGATGCTGTTATAAACATCAGGACCATTCAGGAAGACGAATGGATAATCAACATCTCATCCCATACCGCCCCTGTTCTTCCTCCCCAGTACACATTTAACACTCTAGGCCGAAGAGATTGAGCATCCTTAGTTGCATAAGACAAGAAACAGACCCCAGGAGAACAGGAGAAGAGATTGCTGGTGTCCATCAGGAACAAACGACCATGTAATAACTCTGTAATTACACGGTAACGAGAGCAGATTGAGACTGTAAATTACATCCTTGTCGCCTCCGGGGAACGATGCGGCTCTATCTCGCATCTACAGAAAGCGGCAGCGCATGGTCCACAGTCACTGAGAGATAAGGGAACTCTTGGCTGCTGAAGCAGACTTGCTGCTGATGACAGGTGATAGACACACAGGCTGAGATCTGGGATTTAATGATTTTCCAGGTGAGACACGACTGCCTCACCATCCATAGCAAGACATCCATTACCCAGGTAGCGTTCTCTGTCCTTCACATCAGGGGGACTGATGAAGGTTCCCCAAATTAGAGACAAAATGCAAAGGCTCCCCAATACACGCACACAAAAATGCTCATGTCTGCATGGGCTCACACACACATACCAACAGCCAATTTACACTGCCTGGAACATTTAATCTGCAGACTTTTGAAACATCACTACTATAACATTTCACCGAATATTTTAATACTGCGAAGAATAGTGTCTCTTTTTATGCAACATACTCTCTGGGACCATTATGCAGAGGCATTAAGAAATTCTGTGTGGTAGATTATTCAGCAAATATTGTTTGGCAGCCGACTGTGCATATAGCATTCTACTAGGTATTAGAGAGAAAACAAAGACGAACAATACTCAGTTCTCCCCACCCCAAGTATCTAAGTCCACTTACACAGATAACATAAATACAATAAAAAGTTAAATTATAACTCCACAGGCAATGTATAATTATCTGCCAAATGACTGGAACAGACACAAGAACTATAGAAATAACAGAAAAAGGAAACTCACTTTGGGGTGGTATAATCATAACCATAGCTTCTTATAGATTGAAATAAACATCTAAGAAACCTGAAATATCACTTTCACTCAAGATCTGTTAGAAAGAGACTGTTCACATTTCTCTACATCCACAGTCCTTTCGTTTCTCCAAGAGCAAACCAAAAACAACCACTGGGGGGGGGGGGGAAACAGAATTTAAAAAAAAAACTTTTTTTATTGGGCAGAGCTGATTAACAATGTTGTGATAAATTGAGGTGGACAGCAAAGGGACTCAACCATACACATACATGTATCCACTCTCCCCCAAACTCTGCTCCCATCCAGGCAGCCACAGAACATTGAGCAGGGCTCCCTCTATTACACAGGAGGACCTTGGTGATTACACAGTTTAAATATAGCAGTGTGTAACATGTCCATCCCAAACTCCCTAACTATCCCTTCCCCTCATCCTTCCCCAACGGACACCATCAGTTTGTTCTTTAAGTCTGTGAGTCTGTTTCTGTTTTGTAAATATGTTCATTTTTTGAATTAAGGAAAAACAGAAACCTTGGGAAAGAAAATACCAGAAATATGAGCAGAAACAAGTTTAAAGCTACGTACAGTCTAGCTGCAAGGAGACCAGACACATACTAAGAACGTGCGTGCCCCTTTAGTATTTGAGGACGTTTTTATAACTTGCTGCTGCTGCTGCTGCTAAGTCGCTTCAGTCGTGTCCGACTCTCTGCAACCCCACTGACGGCAGCCCACCAGGGTCCCCCGTCCCTGGGATTCTCCAGGCAAGAACACTGGAGTGGGTTCCCATTTCCTTCTCCAATGCATGAAAGTGAGAAGTGAAAGTGAAGTTGCTCAGTCATGTCCAACTCTTCGCGACCCCATGGACTGCAGCCCACCAGGCTCCTCCATCCATGGGATTTTCCAGGCAAGAGTACTGGAGTGGGGTGCCATTTTATAACTTGGGTGGTATTATATCCACAGCAGTAGGAATGTTTATCAACCGAAGGACTCAGAAACTTGTCTGAGACAGGGATAAATGCAACTGTCAAGTTGAGAAAGTACAAAAGCTTTAATCAAAGCGTCCAGTTAATACAGGGCATGATCTATGGGGGAATCAATGAGGGTATTTCTCCAAGAAACAAAGAGCCTCCCCTCTCCAGGTTTCTTGGCCCCTAAACTTCCAAACTTCCAATCACTATTCCTAACCAGCTGTCCAGGGAGTAGTGACATGGCAGGGTTACCATGGAGCCACTGCTGAAGGTTAATCAAAATGGCCTCTTGTGTTTTATCTGGATTTAATGGAAACCCATTTGCCATCATCTGATTGGCACTTGAGCAGACTTTTGACTGGCTGACCTTCCAGCCACAGATCTACAACATTTATCCTGTAAATGTTCTTCACTGAACTGTGAGGAGCACAGACTCACTCAGCATGGATCCTGAAGTTAGTGCCACTGCAGCTCAGGGCCCCCAGAGACCTTGGAGATGGAAACCTTAAACTCTAGGGCCCACTGGTGTTGGTCTCTGGGTGATGCTAAGGAATGAGGGCACCAGGAGGTCTGCACTTCCCCATGGAAAAACTGTAAAGACTCTGCACCCTCTCTAGACCCTTAATAACTAGAAAGGTGTCAGTGGAGATTTTCTCCTTCTGGAATAAATCAGTGCTATCTCCAAGAAGATATCTTCTACAACCCCCAGAATCCTAGTAAGATTTAAAAAGAGTGGCACATTTTGATAATGCTTTAAAAACAAAAGTCCAGGTTAACCATGTGACCGTGTGTATGTTACTTATCTCTGGGCTGTCATTTCCCTGTTAAAAGACAAAAAGGTTGGGAGATATGGTCCTTCAGGTCCACCCTAGATTGAACATTCTATGAACTAGAAGGGCTGTAATAATCAGTTTTTCAAAAGTTAATGAAGAATAATCACATTCTCAATCTCAAGATGCTGATAAAGAGACTCACGTTTAAACCAACAGTAAAGCTATAAACTAATTCAGTCACTTAGGCTCCTAACCTATCTCTAGCTCATACAATATTTTCTCTCAAAGAACCAAGTGAGATCCCAGGGCTATACTGTGACAAATCACAGTTGATTCAGAAGTCTCAGGGTATGCATTTAGGAACATCCTGGCAACACTGTGGAGGAAGCTACATTTCACATGTTGAAACTCATCTCCAGGACATGTCCCTGCAGAGAACAGCAGCATCAGGGGAAAGTCCAACTGCCCCCCAACACGTGGGTCTGCACCCACTTCTGGGCGCAATTTCTTCCCCTGGTCAGATTTCAATGCCCATGACAAGACAGGACGTCTCTCCCCACCAGTGACTTGATGTTATTTACAGTGGCCACAGGATCGATATCTCCTCCCCTGGAAATAAAGCTTTCTACTTTGCATTGGAATTTATCTTCAATAGCTGCTGGAAATCATTATCACACAATAATGTTCTATTCACTACTCGTGTTATCCCTTCACCTGGGCAGATTGCCAGGCATTTGACTGCCTGACACTAAGTCCATTTGGTGCACGACAAAAATAAAACCTTACGTTGCCTGGAAATAACATGAGACACACTCATCACCCAGCCAGAGATGATTGGGCTACTTTCTCTTTCTAAGGAGTTGTCAGAACTCATGTAAATCATCCAGGCTCTTGCCTATAGTCATGAGCACACCCTCATTTTATGTGTACAACAGGCATGAAGAAGCTTTGGCATGGATCAAAGTGATCATGAATTCCAGAGGTGAAGCTCTGAGGTCTAAAAGACTATGTGTCTATCTCTATATCGAGGCTTAGCTTATCTTTACTGAGATACACTGTTTGTCATTTCTGTTAAATTTAGGAACATTTCTTGAGATCTTATCAGGTTCTGAGTACTGATCTAGGTACTTGAGGGGTGCTGATGAATACAGCATTCCTCCCTGGGGAAGCTGAACTAATAAAGTGAGGCAAAAAGATATACATAGTATGTCTATACAGAGTGATGAGACAGGTGAACAGCTGGCAGAAGACCAAGGACAAATACTTAATCCTGATTATGAATTCAGGGCACCCTTCTCAGAGGAAATACCATTTGAATCAGATGCCTTGAAGTAGAGAAACTTGAAATAAAGGAAAGGAGCATTCAGATGACATCCTTATGGGAGCATCACAGTGACATTCAGAGGTAGATGGGTGTTAAATCGGGACTGGTGGTTAACATATCTGTAAGAAGCTCTGAGTCACGAGCATTTAAAGAATGGCAACTCTACCTGTCTCCCACTGCCAGGGGATGTTTTATGTTGGATACACTGGCATTAAAGTACCTATTGGTCATGGATTTGAGTGTGGCAACCTATAACTAGAAATACTTTGATTACATTCAAGTAAGGGACTGTAGTCAGAGATGGTCCCGTGTGCAGCCCCTACACGTAAGTGACAGTGAAAACCCAGGAGATGCATGAGATTTCCCCCAGAGATGGCTAGCAGCTTTGGGGCCGGGACAGAGCCAGTGTTTAAGGGGTTTAAGCAGAGGCAGAAAAGGGCACCCAAGGAGGCAAAGCTGGAATATCTAGAGCAGCATGATGAAAACCGAGCAAGGAGGTAGGATTGCTGAAGCCACAGCTGGACAGGGGCTCAGGAAAGNACTAGAAATACTTTGATTACATTCAAGTAAGGGACTGTAGTCAGAGATGGTCCCGTGTGCAGCCCCTACAGGTAAGTGACAGTGAAAACCCAGGAGATGCATGAGATTTCCCCCAGAGATGGCTAGCAGCTTTGGGGCGGGGACAGAGCCAGTGATTAAGGGGTTTAAGCAGAGGCAGAAAAGGGCACCCAAGGAGGCAAAGCCGGAATATCTAGAGCGGCATGATGAAAACCGAGCAAGGAGGTAGGATTGCTGAAGCCACAGCTGGACAGGGGCTCAGGAAGGGCTGATTTGAATGCAGTGAAGAAAGAAGCACTCGGATGTGTGCAGAGTTTGGGCAGTTTGTCGGAGCTGTTTTCATAGATACAGTTGTGAGACTATTAGGAATGAACAGAAATAGGAAGTAGATTTTACTCCACAAATGTCCCTTAAGAATGAAATAAATGAACAGGAAAAGAGAGAGGGAGTAGAGGATGTGAGCTTCATGGTGTTTTTTGGGGAAAAGCCAGTAGGGAACACGAAGATTTAGGGACTTCCACCCACAAGAGATGACATAGCAGAGTTCAGTTCTAAGTGAAATAGTATTTTTAATACCAAGACAAACAGAGGCCTAAATCTATTATAAGCTTTCAGGGAACCCTGTCTCCAGCCTGGACCTCCCTCCTGAGCCCTAGGTTCACACATGCAACTGCCTGCTTAGCACCTCTACTTGAAAGTCCAATGGACATCAAAACCTTACGTGACCAAATTGGAACTTCAGATTCCCCACCCCCAGCTCCCAAACATGTCCCTTGTCGTGTCTTCCTACTTCACTCCAAGTCCTCCAGCTAAAAACCGTGGAGTCTTTCCTGTGCACTCTCTTCCTCTTGGACCCAACATCCAATCTGCCAAGCAGTCCAATGAACCAGATCCAGACAAGGACTCTTCCACATCATCCCAAAGCCACCACCACCTCTCCTCTGGAATACAGCGACACATTACTTATTTCTCACTGTTATACTTCTTGCATCCAGCTAGTCCCTTACAGTCTATCCTCCTCGGGTTCCCAGAGTTACTCTTTGAAAACAAAAGTCAGAACAAGTCACTAGTTGGCTCAATACTCTTTGGTGTCCTCCCTTGACATACAGAGTAAACATTGAAGACTCTCCATGGTCTACAAATTCCTCCTGGAGCTAGTGGTTGGATTACTGGGCTTGGGTCTTCTTCTTTCCTCTCCCCATGTGGCTGGGGTGTACTTTCCTGCCTGTTGATGTGGGGCTTGGCCATGTGACTTGCTTTGGCCTCTGGGATGTTTGTAGACAGAACACGCTCAGGCTTGAGGCTTGCAAATGCTCGGGTGGTCAGGCTTTCCTCTTGCACTCTCGGAGTCTCCCTGGAGAAGAGATTGGGGGTGGGTGCTTCTGGCTCTTCATCCTGGGGCCCAGAATGAACATGTGTGAAAGAAGCTTGAGCCTAATTTGCAGCCTACAGCCACTGCAGCCAATTTACAAACCCAAAAGTGAGGGGCAAAGATGCTGCTGCATGTCTCAGAGTTCTGCTTATAGCACTTCCTTGCCTCTCAGCAATCAGCCATGCCCCCACCCCACTCTACCTGCCAGCTGCCTCTTCTCTTTCCTGATTCAGGTCCTCCTGCCACAGGCCTTCTGCCCGTGCAGCTGCCCCTCCTGCCCGACAATACCCAAATAGTCTTCTTCTTCACTTCTTTCAGGTCTCTATTCAATATCCTCTTCACAAAGAGGATTTCCAGGGCCTCTGTCTCAACTTCTCGCTGACCCTTTGCCTCGGTTTATTTTTCTCCACGGTACTCCATAATACAACGGACATGTTAAACATTTATTTATTTTTTAGCCAATAGGCCAGAGCCTATAACTTACTTTCACACTTGTAGTCTGCTCAGTAATCAAAGAGACATAAATTTAGGTTCCCCTGCTGCCTTTCAATTCTCCAGACCCTCCAGAGCAGTGGTTTTCCAGTTGCTGTATGTGTGCCATGAAGTGAAATGTGGAATGCTTCCATGAGATAAATGGACAGCCTCTAAACAAATGAGATGTATTTAATTTTCCTGAGGGTGAACAGATGAGCTGGGGGCTTGGCGAGTCACTAGTGAGAAGTGTCAGCAAGGAGGCAGGTACGGTGCTCAGGTGCCCATGATTCCAGTCACCTCGAGAGCCCTTGGGAGCAGCCCTGTGACTGATGTTTAAAGTCATGACCCGAGTAACAAAATAAGATGAATGGTATTCACCACGCTTTGCTCAATAAGACAGAACAATAATATATATATTTTAGAAAAAGAACTCTATCAAAAAGGATTGTAATGTTTTAAGTTCAATTTAAAGGCCGACAGACAGCTCAGCTATATGACAAACTCATTCATGTGGAACACTGTGGGTGCTTCATAAACAAGACTTTCTTCTATAAACATCAGGATCTGAAATGAGTTTGCCGATTATTCTTTCCCCATGAATAATGAGCAGAATTGATTTTTTACCCACTCCTCTTCTCTGACCTTAGGCAGCTTTCTGCTTTTTCTCTAAAAAGGCAGTTTGTGAAAACAAACACGAGTAGTTATGAGTTAGAGTCTATTTCCACCTTTTCCCTGCAAAAGGCCCAGAGGATTATTTTCTGCCTGATGAACTACATGGACGGAATATCTTGAGTGGTAATTATTAGAGCAAACAGTAGTTCTAATTTCCAGTCCAGCACAGAAGTTATGGCTCCTGTCACACCACAAGAAAGAAGTTGAGCAAAGTGAAAACCAACAGCTCTCCCCTGACCCATCAGAGAACTAAGGTCACAGGGAAAATCTCTGCCCTGAAACCGAAGGGACAGACAGGTGGATACAGAGGGTCCCAACCCACAAGGGCAGAATCTCAGGAGGAAGCAATTTCATGGGGATCAGCACCGGGAGAGAAAAACTTACACTCTTACCCAGGAATCAGTGGAGAAGCAGCGTGGACAAGTGTGAAGGTTAATAACTCCAGGGGCTCCTGTCTTAGTGAGGCTTCTACACACATTTGTCACGTTACCTCCAGAAGCCCCATCAGGTTTTCACAGTGAAGATCGGGAAGAATCCCTCCTTTCTTCCAGTAGGAAGAGAGAAGACAGGGCCACGGTAAAATCCACCCAGGGCATCCTGTTCTTCTGAACAAGGCGTGATCATAAGAGAAATTACTTCACCATCAGCTAAATGACCAGGCAAAAGAAAATACCAAACTGCACACACTCACCTAAGGAAGAGGAGAAAACAAAACCAAGAAATGATTATAAAGGTCGCAGTCCAGGGACCCGGGCTCACCACAGTGCTGAGAACTAATCAGTGGACGCTTTCTCTCCACATCTCACACACTAAAGGGGGTCCTAAATATAATAACAAGAGATCACAGCTGAAATAATGGTGCATTTTCTCAGATGCTATGTGAGAAGTCTCTAGGGAAACCGAGAGACAACAGGCATACAAAAACAAGGACACGAAGGGGAAGTCTCAGCCTTTGACACCTTAGGATAAGGCAAAGAGTAGAGTGTCTAAACTCTAGCCAGATAAACATAGAGCCTTACACTGAACACCTGTTTAACTCAGTTCCCTTTACCTCACACATTTTTTATGGCTCTCACCAAAAAAATTACCATACCAAAGACATACCAAAAGACAAAAAAGATAGTTTCAAGAAATAGAGCAAGCATTTGAACCAGACGCAGATATGGCAGAGATATTGAAGGTATGAGATTGGGAATTTAATACACAGCTATGATTATTAGTTCTTTATTTAGATTTTTAAGAAATCTCTATTGCTTTCCATAGTAGCTGCATCAATTTATATTCCCACCAATTCTACGCCTGCATATGTATCAGAAAAAAAAACACTAATTTGAAAAGATACAAGCACCCCAAAATTCATAGCAGCCTTATTTACAGTTGCCAAGACACAGAAGCAACCTGTGTCCATCAACAGATGATGGATAAAGATGGGGTGCATATATACAGGAAGTCCCAAAGCAAGACTTTTAAAGAAACTAGTGGAAGAGGGACTCACCTACAGAGGAGCAAGGGTAAGATTTACATCAGACCTCTCTTCAGAAAACACAAAAATGAGAAGAGTGGAATGAAATATTTCATGTGTAAAAAGTAAAAGACCCACCAACCTTGAATCCTGTACCTAGCAAAATTATCTCTCAAATGTGAAAGAGAAATAAAGACTTTCACAAACAATCAAAAATTGGGGGAATCGGTGTTCAGTAGAAGGGATTTGCAAGAAATGGCAAAAGAAGTTCTTTGAAGAAAAGAAAAACGATGTAGGTCAGAAACTTGGATCCATCTAAAGTCATAATATTTTGTTTTCCCATTTCTTACTTATTCAAGACATCCCTGTCAATCCGAGATTCTGATCTGCATGAGACAATAAGCACTAATCCGGTTGGTGTTGTTCCAGCTGAAAATAAAGAAGCTTGACACGTTGGTTTCATATGTGTCCTCACCAAGAGGCAAAGAAAACAGCCATCAGGGCTCTGAAATTGTGATGATACCTGGAGGGCCTGCAGGGGTCGCTGGCAGAGACAACTAGGCAACTCCATCTGTTCCGAGGCCTTGGACTAGATTGGAGTAATTCTCTGGATGACTTTATGTTGTAAGCTTCATCCCCCTCAGGAAGCACAAGTGTGGATGAAGTCCAAGCAATTCAGACTTCCAGGTCTTATAACCAGAAAACGGGCGTCAGAATGATCAGGGATACAGGGCAAAGGGCTTGACGTTGCTGGCTGTATCCTCGTATCACCTATCAACGTTTCTCCCCAATCTGCTTTGCCCAAATCAGTTCCTCAATTCCCAGTACCATTTCCTTCTTCAGAAGTAGAGAAACAACTCCCTCCCCCATGGCCCTTCCGCCCGATCAAAATCCAAGCTAAAACTGAACAAACCAAAACCACAGCAAAAATAGTTACGCTGTTCTCAACACCAATCGCTGCCGATAATATCTGTGAATTACCAGCCCCAGATCCTGGTCTCACTCTGCCACACACACTAGGATTCTCTTCAGAACATTTACCTCCTAATGAAAGCGGATGGCAAAGCTACTGTAGATGAAAGACCAGCAGAAGAAGGAACACAGAATTTCCTTGGATGAAAACAGTAAAGAGAATCATTGAACTGTATATTCCGGACATTCCTTAACCTAAAGAAGAGTGTCTGTAACATGAGCTAACAATGACCTAAGAGTCAGGCACCTCTCCTAAGTGGACTCCAGAATGGTTTGCACATATGACTATTTATACCTCCAATGAACGACACTTTCCCAGGAGACGGGGAGCAATGTCGTCAACAGCTGCTTAACAAGACTTCCTGACAATGTGGGGAAGAGGTGAACCCAAAGGACACACTTGAGCTCCCCCTGCAAGGAGATCGTAGTCTCGGTAGTAGCAATATTATTGGTATGAGCAATAATTATAATAATTATGAGCATATACACAGCACTTTGGTATCAGCAAAATGCATCGCATTCATCATAATGATTAGCATTGTACAGTACTCTGTATTTCCCAGACACACTCTGCTCATTAATTAAATAATGCTGGCAACTTACTACTCCTGTTTCACAGACATAAGACAAGAGAAATGAATCGACTGGCCCATGGCCACGTGATGAGTCCACAACACAATCAGGATTCCATTTCTAAGCCCCAATTCTCTGCTTCTGTCTTCACTCAATACAAAGCTAGGTGGTGCTTCCAGTTAAAAAGGGAAGGGGAGTGCCTAGGACATGAAACACAATCACCCTCAAAGCCTTTGACTGGCTGTTAAGTGCCACAGAAGCTACATGGAATATACTTTCATGAAAATCTTCAAGGGGGGAAGCATTCACCAAAAATCCTCCTAGGTGGGACTTCCCTTGTGGCCCAGTGGCTAAGAGTCAGTCCAGGGGGCCCAGGTTTGAGCCCTGGTCAGGGAGCTAGACATCACAGGCCACATCAAAGATCCTATGTTCTACAACTAAGACCAGGCACAGCCAAGTAAACAACTGGAAAAATTTTTTTTTTTTTTTTTTTTTTTTTTTTAGAAATCTTCCTAGGTCAATAGTTCTCACCCTGACTCAAGTCACAACCCCAGTCAATTCAGAGTCTTCTGGATGTGGACCCAGCAATCAGTACTCTTTTACGGTCCTACAAGGACTTCATATTTTTATTAAATGTGTTTTTTTATTGTGGTAGATACATGATATAAAACATACATACTATTTTAACCATATTCAACTGTACAGTTCAGTGGCACTAATTCACATTATAGCACAATTCTCACCATCATCCAGCTCCCAAATTCTCCCCCTTCCTAAACTGAAACTCTGTCCCCACTGAATACTAACTCCCCATCCCCCCTCCTCACCTCCCTATCCCCCAACACCTGGCATCTATCAACGTACTTCTGACTATGAAACTGACCATTCAGATTGTCCATCTGGAAAATCCCAGAGGGTGGCCTTGGTTGAGTAAAACTGCTAGCCTAGGAAAATGGGTCCAAACTTCAGGGGGCATCATAATCACCTGGTGGGCTTACGAAAGCACTGACTGGCCCCAGCCCTGCGNTGAAAAATTTTTTTTTTTTTTTTTTTTTTTTTTTTTAGAAATCTTCCTAGGTCAATAGTTCTCACCCTGACTCAAGTCACAACCCCAGTCAATTCAGAGTCTTCTGGATGTGGACCCAGCAATCAGTACTCTTTTATGGTCCTACAAGGACTTCATATTTTTATTAAATGTGTTTTTTTATTGTGGTAGATACATGATATAAAACATACATACTATTTTAACCATATTCAACTGTACAGTTCAGTGGCACTAATTCACATTATAGCACAATTCTCACCATCATCCAGCTCCCAAATTCTCCCCCTTCCTAAACTGAAACTCTGTCCCCACTGAATACTAACTCCCCATCCCCCCTCCTCACCTCCCTATCCCCCAACACCTGGCATCTATCAACGTACTTCTGACTATGAAACTGACCATTCAGATTGTCCATCTGGAAAATCCCAGAGGGTGGCCTTGGTTGAGTAAAACTGCTAGCCTAGGAAAATGGGTCCAAACTTCAGGGGGCATCATAATCACCTGGTGGGCTTACGAAAGCACTGACTGGCCCCAGCCCTGCGATTATCAATACAGTGTGTCAGAAGGAGAGCCCCAGAATTTGCATCTAACAAGTTGTGAGGTGATCCCGAGGACCCCCTTGTCCCAGGGGCACACTCTTGAAAGCTTTGGGCTAAGGTATTTCAGATGCTGACAGAAAAAGTACCAAATTGCTTCCAAAGATGCCTTCAAGCCCAGGCAATAAGTCGTGGACAACCAGACAGACCGATGTTAGCATTTATGGTGTGGTAGAGACTGGCCAAATCCTGGGCGCAGGGCAAGGCTCCCTCCTCCAGTGCCCTTGTAGGGAGGCTGAAGGCACTATTGAACCAGACCACGGAAAGAGGGGAGAAGCACCCTGAAACGTCCTGCTCCACTGCCCTGCACTCCCACTGCCCTGTCTCCCTGCTCTGCTTTCTCTCGTTTGTGGCCAGGTGCTGTGGAACTCTGAGACAGAGGAGTTACCCAAGAGAAGGAACCGTGGTCCAGGAGTTACCAGTTAGCTAAGAGACACCGGTGGGTCTGCACAACCCGACGCAAGCAGTAAACAGGGTGAGAACTGACTGTCTTCAGTGTAGCCTCTGAGAGTTCAGGGCTTATTTATCTCGGCAGCACAGCCTGGCCCATCCTGACCCACACGTGATGATCAGTGTACACTGCTGTGGTTGTTCCTAACGCGAGCAAGAGGACCAAGGGGAAAATGCCGAAGAAAGTGACAGCCACACGAGGAGGAGGATGTGACTGAGTCAGAAGGTGACAACTCCAGGGAAGCCTCGAACACCCCCATCCCAGCAGGTATGAGGCCAGCCCACATGCAGACAGTCTGCTGCAGCCCAGGGCTTTCAGGACCAGACTGGAAACAGGAGGCGGGAACTGCCTAGTGGACCTTACCAACAGCGAAGGGCACAGCCTGGGGGGTCGATGGGAAAATGAATAGATCAAAATGTCTCAAAGCACATTCTCTTCTCCTCCCTTCTCTGGGTCTCTTCAATTCCCACACTGGCAACGATGCCATTCACTTCAGAAAAATATCCTAAACCAGCCTGTGGGACAGACGGGTGCTACTGGTGAGCAGATCCCAGGAGTCTGGAGACTCACAGAGAGCAGGTATCTGGGTGGGGTCTGCTGTGGCCAAAAGAGTCATGGGTGGAGGAAGGCAGTCTGGCCGCCAGTCCGCAGCCCAGTCTAGCCAGGGTGAGTGCCTTTGCCAGGGCGTCTGTCCTTTTCTCAGGCCCAGCTGTGACCAGAGCGCCCAATTTCACAGCTGTTCAGTTTCAAATCGTACTTCTGTGTCCCAGCTGTAGTGCCATATTACTCGAGTTTGTTTGCCATCAGCTTTAATTAAGAGAGGTTTAATTTTCCAGCATTATTTTGGCTCCTCCCTGGCCCAACACACACATCAAGAGATGCTGCTGTTTCCCGCCTGCCTCCCGCTGCCCTGCTCCCCAGAATCCAGGGGGCACGTGCATACGCCCAGTAGGTAACACACGAGATGCTTCCCTACCCCTCCCACCCCAGGGACATGCGGGCAGAGGCTCCGCCCCGACTGCAGTCTCTGGTGAGTGACCCTCCCACAGAGCCTCATGATAAAGGTAAGACTTCCTCTCCGCAAATCCAAGTCCCCCTTTCATTTTCTACCACCTTTTTCCCAAGTCTTCCCACGAGCTTCCCACGGAGCAAGCCCGAAGAACTCAAACTTGACTCCAGTCTGATTATCCAACACGGCCCTATCAGCCGAGACAGCAGCATTTATCACATTAATAGGAAGGGGAGAGGAGAACTGGGATCTCATCCAGCAGGAGCGCTTTTATCACATGTTGCACTGTCTCACAAATCCAATTATCACCAGCCGAAGGTCTTAACAGCCCCCGAATTGCAGCTTTCAAATCTTAAAGGACCACGCTGCACATTTTCTGAGATTCTTCACGTGGTACGTGACTCAGTGCAGGCCTGGCATCCTGTCTTCATGACGAGTTCGGGGCTAAAGCTGCCTGTGGTATGTTCGTCCTGAATCGAACCAGTGAATTCAAGAGATGCTTAGACTGGGGACTGCCACTGACTCCACACTACTCAACAAACGCAAGCCTCTGAGTTTACATCACTGTTGAAGGTGGCGTGTTGGAAGCTCAGCGGAGTGAGTCTCTCAGGTGACTTCATGGAGACTGACGGACGGCGGAGGCAGTGTCTCCCGCAGCGGTTCCTGGGACTAGAAGCTTGCTTACAGATTTTGAGAATGTGATAACAAACGTCATGTGGGTCTTGAAGAAACATCACCCAAAGTGACAAATATAAAGGTCTGAGATCTGTATTAAACAAAACCCAGTGACGTCTGCCATGGCTCAGAAGAGAGACTGGACTTTGTCCACAACAAGAGGGATCGTGTATGCTGTGTGATCAGTCATGTCCAGCTCTTTATAACCCCATGGACTGTAGTCCACCAGGCTCCTCTGTCCGTGAAATGTTCCATGCAAGAACACTGGAGTGGGTTGCCATTTCCTACGTCAAGGGATCTTCCCACCCCAGGGACTGAACCCACATCTCCTGCGTCTTCTGCATTGGCAGGTGGATTCTTTATCACTGAGCCACCTAGGAAGCCCAGTTCAGCTCGGTCTCAGTCATATCCAACTTTTTGTGACCCCATGGACTGCAGCACGCCAGGCTTCCCTGTCCATCACCAGGGAAGACAAATTTCACAGGGAAGCCCAAGAGAGATTATACAGTTTAACACAACTGGAAGAAACAACCATAAAAGTGAGGGAAATTGAACAAAGACAACCATCTGAGAACACCCCCAGGGGAAGCTGCTGAACTTGGTAGAGACCTGTGGACTCGGTGGTGTTCTCACGGCAGCCAATGCCCGGTCATGTGGAGGTTCTTCCAGAGCAGGGCATGTCCTGAGGATGGGCAGCTCCCTTACCAGGGTAAGGGGTTCCCACGAGCTGGAGCAGTGGGTGACGCTGCTGTTACTGTTGTTGGTAGTAGAAATGACATCTTCAATGGCTGGAGGAGGTACAAGCATCCTACGGGCATGAGGTCTTGGTTGGGGCTGAGCAAATACAGCCTGCAAAAGCACTCCAGTCAGCCATGCACCCGTCACTGACTCTGAGCTGTGAAGACAAGCCAAAGGGACACCCAGGACTTCAGCAGGAGATAAAACCAGGAAAGATTTGAAAATAGCCTGGTCTCTGAATGTGCTCCCTACCCCCACACAAATCTGGCTTCAGCTATTGGAACACTCTGTTGCGTCACTGGCTAACAACTCAGTCCCACAGAGCCAGAGGTAACCGTAGGAGGCTAGGCTCAAATATTAAAACACAAATATTTTTTAAAAGCTGAGGAGAAATATGAATGACTGCACAATGCCCAGCAGAGAAGACAGATTTCACAGGCTATTCCAGGCAGTTAAAGAAACAAACGCAAAATAGTGAAAGGAGGAACTTTCAAGAGGCCACATGATCCAGATTGGCCACAATGTGTCTTCCAAGATGTCCACTAAAAAAATTATGAGATGCAGAAAGAAACAAAGTATGACAATCATAAATTAGTAAATAGATTTTCAAAGCAGAAACTGAAATCACAAAGAGCCAAATGCAAACCCTGCAACAGAAAAGTATATAATGAGAAAATGAAAATTTAACTGGAGGACTCAAGAGCAGCTTTGAGAGGGCAGAAAAAGGATCCATGAATCTAGAAAGAGATCAACAGAAAATATCCAAACTGAAAAACAGAAGGGAAAAAAATTTGAGGAAATGTGAAAAAACTGAGCCTAGAGTAACATCATATACTTAATAGGAGTCTCAGGAGAAGAGAGAAAGGAACGGAAGATGTATTCAAAGAAGTAACTGGCAGGGAATTCCCTGTGATCAGGACTCAGCGCTTTCCCTGCCAAGGGTCTGGGTTCAATCCCTGACTGGGGAACTAGGATCCTGCAAGCCATACTGCTTGGCCAAAAAAAGAGAAAAAGATGACGAAATAGCCATTATATAATAAAAAAGAAGAAGCAACTGGGAAACCTTCTTACAGCTGATGAAAAGCATTATTCTACATATCTAAGAACTTCAACAGATCCAAAGTGGGATAACGCCAAAGAGATTCACATCTAGACACATAATAATCAAACTACTGCAACCAAAGAGAAACAGACAGTCATGACAGAAGCGAAAGGCAGCTGACGGCAGAGCAGCGATAAGCAGACGCTCGCTGGCTCCTCATCTGAAATGGTGGAAGCCAGGCCAGGGCTGTGACATAGTCAAAGTACTGGAGGGAAACCACATATGGACTGTTAGCCAAGAAGTCTCCATCCAGCAGAACACGAAGGTGGAACAGAACCATTCTCAGACACATAGCTTGTTGTTAGTTGATCTAGCATACAAGCATTACTAAAAAACGTCCTTCAGGATGAAATGACCAGATTGTGACTTGAATACACAGGAAGAAATGAAGAACACAAGAAATGATGCATGCAAACATCCTGTAAACATAGAGTCACATAAATATCTCTATAAGTATTTTCTCATTTCTTCTCTAATATAATTAAAATATAAAAATGAATAAGGAAAAATTATTATATTTCACTGGGTCTATAACGTATACAGATATAATACTGAGTCGGCCAAAAACTTCATTCAGATTTTTCTATAACCTCTAATGGAAAAACTCAAACTTTTTGGCCAACCCAACATATTTGACAATAGTATAGCAAAAAAAGGAAGTAAGAAAATAGAGATTTAATAGAGCAAGTTTGCTATATTTTATCAGTTAGTTAACATTAATCTGAAGTAGATTATAATAAGCTAATCTGGATCATAAAATCATTAGGCCAGCCAATTAAAACACAACTCAAATATATAGATAAAATGTCAATAAAAGAACCAAAATAATGCACTAAAATATTTATTTAGTACAAAGAAGTCAATTCAAAAGAAACAGGAACTTAAAAGATAGGACTCATAAAGAAATCAAAGAGCAAAATGTCAAATATAAATCCAAATGCAAAAATAATTATAATTAAAATTGAATGGCAAAAATAGTCCAATCAAAAGTCAGAGATGATCAGACTGGATAAAATTAAAACAAACACTTTAGAGACACACCTTAGATTCAGGCTACAAATAGGCTGAAAGTAAAAGGATAAAAATGTATTGTTCAAACAGTAACCATAAAAAGAAGGCGTCTAAATTGGTGAGGAAGAATTTTAATATCAGGCAAAACAGATTTTAAGACTAGAAACATTCAAAGACCAAGAGGAACACTTCTCATGTGAATGTATGGCAAAAACCACCACAATATTGTAAAGTAATATGCCTTCAGTTAAAATTTTTTAAAAAAGAACTAAAAGAAAAGTTCATATGAGATGTTTATGAACGGTCTACATATCAGGAGGATATAAAACTTATGAAAAGTGAAGGTGTTAGTCACTCAACTGTGTCCAACTCTTTGCAATCCCACGGACTATAGACCGCTAGGCTCCTCAGTCCATGTAATTCTCCAGGCAAGAATACTGGAGTGGGTTGCCACTTCCTTCTCTAAGGGATGTTCCTGACCCAGGGATTGAATCCAGGTCTCCCATACTGCAGGTGGATTCTTTACCATCTGAATCACCAGGGAAGTCACTATAAAACTTATAGATGTATCTAAAAAGAGAACCTCAAAACACAGCAAGCAAAGGCTGACAAACTTGCAAGAAAAAAAGGAAATAGACTAATCAACATTTAAAGTTGGATATTCCAATACCTTACCCTGAACAACTATGCTGCTGCTGCTGCTGCTGCTAAGTCGCTTCAGTCGTGTCCGACTCTGTGCGACCCCATAGATGGCAGCCCACCAGGCTCCCCCATCCCTGAGATTCTCCAGGCAAGAACACTGGAGTGGGTTGCCATTTCCCTCTCCAATGCATGAAAGTGAAAAGTGAAAGTGAAGTCGTTCAGTCGTGTCCAACCCTCAGCGACCCCATGGATTGCAGCCTTCCAGGCTCCTCAGTCCATGGGATTTTCCAGGCTCCTCATTCCATGGGATTTTCCAGGCAAGAGTATTGGAGTGGGGTGCCATTGCCTTCTCCGCTGAATAACTATAGAATAGCCAAAAATCTTAAGCAACACTATCAATCAACCTGACCTAAAGATACATTTGAAGACTCCAATCGATGTCTGTAGCAGATATGTTCACTTCAAATGTGCAGGGAATATCCTCCAGGACTCAGTAAGTGGTGGACCAAGAGAAGTCTCAACATTTGAAAGTGTTGGGGACTTTCTGGCAGTCCAGAGGTTAAGATTTCACCTTTCAATGAAGGGGAGTGGGTTGGATCTCTGGTCAATGAGTTAGATTCCACATGTCTTCTGACCAAAAAACCAAAACATAAAACAGATGCAATATTGTAACAAATTCAATAAAGTCTTTAAAAATGATCCATATCCAAAAAACATCTGTTACAAAATAAAAAATGAAAAAGTTGAATCACATTCCTAATAATGGCATAATTAAACTGTAAATCAATAACAGAAATCTGGGAAATCCTCAGATACTTTGAGAGTAAGAAATATACATAATGCATGGATCAAAGAAGGAATAGCAAAAAGAAATAGGAAATATTTTGAGCTGAATGAAAACAAAAATACAAGACATCAAAATTTATGGGACACAGCAAAAGCAATCCTTGGAGAAAAATTTATAGCTGTAAACACCTATGTTAGAAAAGAAGAAAAATCTCAAATAAATAACCAAAGAAACTTCTAGTTTAGAAAACTAAATCAAAATTAAACAGAAGAGAAATAATAGTGATTTGGAGAAACATCGATGAAATAGAATGAGAAAAACAATAGAGCCAATTAAACAAAAAATTAGGTATCTGCAAGATCAATAAAATGAACAAATCTTTAGGTACAGTAACTAAGAAAAAATACCAAAAATCTAATAAAAAGACATGGTCTACAGACCCTAAGATTATACGACGATAAACATATTAGAAGGAAATCTTATCAGCAATTTTATGTCAACAAATTAGCCAATTTTAGATAAAATGGACAAATTCCTAGAAAGACACGTTACCAAAGTGACTCAAGAAGACATGAAAAAATATGAATAGAACTAAATCGAACAAATAAGTAAATAATTAAAACTCTCCCCACAAAATAGACCTGTGATTTCACAGTTGCCATGTGTGCATGCTAAGTTGCTTCTATCATGTCCAAATCGTGAGACCCTATGGACTATAGCCTGCCAGGCCCTTCTGTCCATGGGATTCTCCAGGCAAGAATATTGGAATGGTTTGCTATTTCCTTCTCCAGGGTATCTTCCTTGACCCAGGGATTGAACTGGGTCTCCTGTATTGCAGGCAGATTCTTTACCACCTAAGCCACTAGTAAAATCCGTGATTTCATAGGTGCATTCTATCAAATATTTTAAAAAGAAAGATGTTAATTTTTCATAAACTCAAAATATAGAAAGATAAATACTTCCAAATTCATGCTTTCAGGCCAGTATTACCTGATATTAACTTTAGACCCATGCCTCCCCCCAAAAAAATCACAAGAGAAAAAAAAACCATAAACACCTTTACCAAAATATTAGTTGGCTGAATCAGGCAACGTGTAAAGAGAATTATACACCAACACTCAATGGGACTTATCACAGAAATGGAAGCTTGATATAATATTAAAAGTCAAATAATGAAACATATTAAGTAACAGAATAAAAAGAAAGGTCACATGGTTGTCTTAACAAATAGTGAAAACACATTTGATAAAATTCAACACCCAATCGTAACAAAAAGAAAAAATTCTCAACCAAGAGTATTATAAAGAAACATCCTCAGTCTATGAAAAATCCACAGCTAAGATCATTCACTCATGATGAAAGACAATGTTTCTCTCCAGGAAGGAGGCAGGACATCCAATTCTGGCACTTCTATTCAACAGTGAGCCAGTTCTACTCATTGCAAAGAGAAAGAAGAAAAGAAAGAGAAAGAGGTGAAAGATATCTAGATTGAAAAGGAAGCAATATAAAAGTCTCTATCATCCTTTGAAAGAATCCTGAATATAAATATGTTAAAAAAAATTCACAAAGAAACTATTAGAACTAACAATTTTCCAAAGTTGCAGGAAATAGCATGGATAAGCAAATACGAATTGCATTTCTGTTTATAAATAACCAAAGCAAGCCAAACATGAAACTCAGATAACAGTTTCATTCCCAACAGTATAAAAAAGAATGAAATACTTAGTCTACCCTGAAAATGATAAAACCATGTGGAAAGAAATTAAAGCAGATCTCAATAAATGGAGAGACATTCCATGTTCATGGATTTGAAGACTCAATATTGTCATAATGGCAATTCTCCCCAGATTGATCTATAAATTCAATGTGATCCCTACAAAATTCTCATCAGGCTGGTGTACATTGACAATCTGTTTCTCAACTATGTATGGAAATGCAAAGGATACAGAAGAGCAAAAGTAATTTGAAAAGAGAAGATCAGCATTGGAGGACTCACACTAGAGATCTCAAATTCACTGTAAACCACAGAAATCAACGATGCATATTATTGGCGCAAGGACAAGCATTTAGACCCCGGGGAACAGCACTGAGATTCCAGAAATGAATCTTATTCACAGGAAGAAGAGAAGAGGCACAACTTCCATATAGGATCAGTCGAATTTTGACAAAAATGCTAAAATAACGCAATGGGAGAAAGAGTATTTTCACCGCGTGGATCTAGAACAGTTGAATATTCATGTGAACACAAATGAATGTAAATCCTTACTTCATGTCATACACAGAAAATAACTCAAATCGGATCACAGATCTAAATATAAAAAACAAAACCTTATGGTACTTCTAAATGAAAACGTAGGAGAAATTCTTCATGACCTTGAATTGGGCAAAAAGTTTTTAGAAATAATAGCAAAAGATCTGGAAAAGAAAAAAATGATAAATTGTGTTTGATAAAACTTAAAATTACTGTCTTTTAAAAAAAAACACTACTTAGGAAATGAAAAGACAAGTCAGAGACTGGGAGAAGATATTTGCTAATCATATATTTAATAAAGAACTTGTATCTACGGTGTATAAAGTCTTCTTACAACTTAAGAACAAAAACAGCATGAAGAAGAAATTGCCGAAAGATTTTGAATAAATACTTCACACAAGAAGATATATGAAAGGCATTAGCCATGAAAAGATGTTCAACATCAGTCATTAAAGAAATTTAAATTAAAATCCCAAGGAGATACCCCTTGTGGTTTATACACCCCCTAGAACGGCTATAGTCAAAAAGAGATAAAAGCAAATGTTGGTGAGGATGGGGAGAAGATGGAAAACTCATAAATTGCTGCTGGAAATGTAAAATGTTGGAACCACTTTGGAAAAACATTTGCCAGGTTCTTTTAAAGTTAAAAATAAACTTACTAAATGACCCAGTGATACCACTTCTAGGAATCTTTTCAAGAGAAATGAAAACATATGTTCACATAGAGCCATGAANATGTTGGTGAGGATGGGGAGAAGATGGAAAACTCATAAATTGCTGCTGGAAATGTAAAATGTTGGAACCACTTTGGAAAAACATTTGCCAGGTTCTTTTAAAGTTAAAAATAAACTTACTAAATGACCCAGTGATACCACTTCTAGGAATCTTTTCAAGAGAAATGAAAACATATGTTCACATAGAGCCATGAAGGTGAATGTTCATAATAACATTATCCAGGACAGCCCAAATCTGGAGACAATCCAAGTAGCTAACAACTGGTGAATAAATAAACAAAACATGTTATATCTTCACAATAGCATACTATTAAGCAACGCAAAAGAATGAATTAAAGGAATGAACCTCAAAAACATCAGGAAAGAAACCAGAGGCAAAAGCTACATATTCTATAATTCCATGTACATAGAATATCTAGAAAAGGAAAAAAATGTATACATACAGAATGTAAACTAGTGGTTGCCTTGAACTGAGGCGGAGGTAGACAAAACAGATTAACTACACACAGGAACGTGGAAGAATACACAGAAGAAGTGTACAAAAGAGATCTTAATGACCCAGATAATCATGATGGTGTGANCATTACAGAATGAAGACCAAGACCATTTAGAGATTATATTAGACTCACTTCATGCAGACTCACTAAGTGCAGTCCCAGGGAAGTAGGGACTTCCCTGGCAGTCCAGTAGTTAAGACTGCCTTCCAGTGCAGGGGATTCAGGGTTGATCCCTGGTCAAAGAGCTAAGGGGTTCCCAAGTGGTGCAGAGGTAAAGAGTCTGCCTGCCAGCACAGGAGATGCAAGAGACACAGGTTCGATCCCTGGGGCGGGAAGATGCCCTGGAGACGGGAATGGCAACCCTCTCCAGTATTCTTGCCTGGGAAATCCCAGGGACAGAAGAGCCTGGTGGGCTACAGGCTGTGAAGTCGTAAAGAGTCAGACACGACTTAGCAACTGAGCACACATGCACATATGGAGGTGAGGTCCAACACGTCTCACAGCCAAAAAATACCAAAACATAAAACAGAAACGATGCTGTAACAGACTCAATAAAAGACTTTAAAAATCATCCACATCAAAAAAAAAATCTTAAAAAAAAAAATTAGACAAGTAACTGAAACTAAGAGAAGTCTAAGAGTCTCTCCCAAGAGCTGAAGTGGAACCCGAGTCCCCTGGCATCGACTAAATGCTACTTTCATCGGGAAATCTTAAGAGGGTCAGCAAGCAGCCATGCTTTTGAGAAAACTGTGCAGTTTTGATAGACAAAAATAAGGGAGGGGGAAGTTTTACTTATGAGGAGACAAAAAGATGCTGGTAAAGTCCCAGGCTGGGAGAACTGTAGGAGGCCCCTTCCATGATTGCTGAGAGTACCACCCAGCTGCCACGAAGTACAGTCAAGTGGAACACAAGAAGAAGTACAAGTGAGAACTTAACAGGGAGCCTCAAATGCCAGGATGAGACAGGAATGGCCATTGAAGGGGAAACTCATTGAAGTTTGCTCAAGGAGAGACTAGACAGGATCAAGGCATTCTTTCAGCACAAAGGACTGTACCCAGACATGGAACAAATGGGAGGTTTGAGACTGGAAATGAAGAAATGAGTTAAGACACCATCCTACCAATTCCAAGGAGGAGTCAAGTCGTCGGGAGGAGCAGTGGGGGCTTCTGAAGGAACTCGACCTTTGTATTGCATCCGCCTCCTGGTAACTTCAGAGCTAGACCCACAAGCAGGTGGTCTAACCAGAGAAACGGAATGCTTACCTTCTTCCTCCTTTCATATCTAAGTGATTGAGGTGAGCTGGACGTTTGGGACTGCCACTGCATTAGACACTGTTTGAATTTCAAATGCTCGGTTTTGTGTTCAATATCTTTTAAAGGAAATTGTCATTTCTGAAACATTCAGATCCAAATAAAGAGTAAGTACAAAACTGGCATGATTAAGTACCATGTGAAAGCCATAGCAAGGATGAGCACTTATTTGGATGATCTAAAAATTCCAGAATTATCTGTAGGGACATTAATAGACTCATCACTGGTTTGAGAAGCCAGCCCATCCCTTGACTTCACTCGCCTTGCAGAACGGGTATGGTGTGCCTGTGGTCAGCTCATTATGCCTCCAGCGTCACTGAGTCACCTGGCCAGCAGTGAATGTAGAAAAGGCTCAACCCTCTCTATGGCTGCATTTCCTTAAATACCCAAACTCGCCCTTTCTTTGCCATCATTCTGTACCTCTAAGAACTGGCATCATGATCACCTTCCTACAAAACTGAACGGGCAAAACACACAGATGACAGATTGTTTTAATCACAAATGTAATAACCCATCATGTCTCATGGAAAAAGAAAGAGGGCAACGGGGAGGCAGTTTGGTCCAGGAGTTTAATAAAAGCACACTTTCCTCATTAGGAATCTCATAACGCCATCTTCTAAACGTGGAATCCGAAACAACAGCTTGGGAAAGCAATGGGTCAGACCCAGGGCTCCGGAGGAGTCACTGAGAGTTTGCACTTGGTCCATTCTCCCAAGAGGAGAGCCTCCAGAGTCTCCAGGACAGCAAGACAGCCCCGGCCTGGCCACAGCATCAGGGTGGAAAGGGTCTCTCTGTAACAGGCCCTGATCCTCCCTCTCCCTGCTTGCAGGTGTCCTCCTAGCCTCCTGTCCGTGCTTCACATCAGCACATCCACACACACCTGGCAGACAATTCCACCGGACCTGCTGTTCCAACCCCAGGCCATACCTGGGTCTAAAGACAGCCAAGTACACCGCGAGGAGCAGGTAAGCAAAGGCAGGGAAATTAGGACGTTTCCCTGGGCGGCAAGAATTAACTTGCAGGACCTTGCAGGCACAGGCGTATTTCAGGAGAGCACACTGTGTGCTTAAAAATGCTTTTTAGAAATACGCTTCCAATTGCAGCTTTTCCTAACAAAAGATGGGGGGACTTGCGCCTGAGGTACAGTTTCCAAGCTGCCAGGCAGAGGGAGGGCTGGGCCACGGGAAAGCAAGACACAGACCCCGTGGCGGCCACCTCCCCTCCACGCCAAGATGCAGCCGCCTTTCTCTCACCACAGGCATTTCCACCTCGGTGTCCAGCCGCGGAATTCTCTCCAGTGATAAAACACTCAGCTACCTTCATTTGCTCTTAATTAAAAAGGGAAAAGAAACTCCTAGGGCTCTGACAACAAGGGTAAAAAAAAAAAAACAAGGAAAGAAAGAAAAGGAAAGGAAAAAGTTAAAGGGAAAGAAAATGGAATGCTCTTTGAGTTGGTGGAATCAAAGGGTCGGAGCCTGACAGGGCAGGTGAGAAGGGATGAAAAGAACATGGAGTTGCTGAAAACGGTTTCATCTTTCTGAGCAACGTGGGTTCTGGGAAATAGACATGTTTTTAGGGGGGAATGGGGCCGAATGGTAAAGAACTTGCCTGCCAATGAAGGAGACATGAGAGATGCAGGTTTGATCCCTGGGTCGGGAAGATCACCTGGAGGAGGCAGGGCTACTGACTCTAGTATTCTTGCCTGGGAAATCCCATGAGCAGAGTGGCATGGTAAGCTACAGTCCATGGGGTCACAAAGAATTGCACATGACTGAAGCAACTTAGCATGCAAGCATGAATGGGGGTGTCAGTATTGCCAGAAGGAAAAGCAGAAGGTGAAACAGAGCAGCCCACTGCCCTAGGCCCCCTCGTCTGATTTCCACCCTGCATGGTCCCTACACCAGCGCTGCGGCTGTCTCTCAACAAATACTGACAAAAGCTCTACCATGGGACTTCTCTGGTGATCCGATGGTTAAGAATCCACTGTGCAATGCAGGAGATGTGGGTTTGATCCCCAGTCAGGGAGCTAAGGTGGGCTTCCACAGTAGCTCAGTGGTAAAGAATCCACTGCAATGCAGAAAGTGCAGGAGACACGGTTTCAATCCCTGGGTAGGGAAGATACCGTAGAGGAGAAAATGGCAACTTGCTCCAGTATTCTTGCCTGGAAAACCCCATGGACAGAGGAGCCTGGCAGGCTACAGACAATAGAGTCGCAAAGAGTCAGAGATGACTTAGCAACTGAACTCTCTCTCTCTCTCTCTCTCTCTCTCTCACACACACACACACACACACAGACACGGGAAGCTGAGATTCTATATGCTGTAGGGCAATTAGGTCCTCACACCTCAGTTAGAGAAGATTGCCAGCTGCACCAAAGACACAGCACAACCAAAATAAAAATTAAAAAATTAATAATGAAAAATAAATAATTTGTTTAAGAAAAGCCCGACCACCATGGACTCCGCACTATGATGAACACTTTAATAGGATTTGGGGGAAAAATACATATGCAGTCTGCAATATTAGTAGCTTTAATTTCCTGCATCCTGCTCGGGATCAGCTATGATATTAGCAGTAGATAGCCACAGGCTGTTGATCCGCATAATAGTCCTGCAAGGAGAGGTTATGGCATTCAGCACATGGGTAGGAAAGCAAGGCTCAGAAAGACAAAAATAATGGCAATAAAATTAAAATATATAAGTCTTGCCCAAAGAAATCCTTCCAAGGAAGTGGCAAGTGTCAGAGTTGAAATTTAACCTCCCATCAATCTCAGACCATAGTCCATGTTCTTCCCATTATTTCCTGTCCCTGCTCACTGAATGCATCAAATCCTAGTGTCCTCTGTATTCTCACTTAGTATATTCAGATGCGCCCTCTTGCCTCCTGACTCCAGGGCTGGGTGGAGTTTTCACAATTTCCACATTCCAAAGAGTAAAGCACACTCTAAAATCTGAGTTCAGGCTGTTCAATGCTTTCTTTTCCAATGCCCCTATTTCATCTCTCTTTGGCCTCCTTCACAACCAGCCTAACACCACCAGGACTATTCCCACCATCTGCCTCATCCCTAGCTTCCATGGGGAAGAGCTTTTTAGGAAGAAGTTGTCCTCCTCCCATTATAAAGTCAAATTAAGTGCTTTAGCTGACCTAAGAATACAGTCCAGTCCCTTGGAATGCAAGGAGATCCAACCAGTCCATTCTGAAGGAGATCAGCCCTGGGATTTCTTTGGAAGGAATTATGCTAAAGCTGAAACTCCAGTACTTTGGCCACCTCATGCGAAGAGTTCACTCATTGGAAAAGACTCTGATGCTGGGAGGGATTGGGGGCAGGAGGAGAAGGGGACGACTGAGGATGAAATGGCTGGATGGCATCACTGACTCGATGGGCATGAGTCTGAGTGAACTCTGGGAGTTGGTGATGGACAGGGAGGCCTGGCGTGCTGCTATTCATGGGGTCGCAAAGAGTCGGACACGACTGAGTGACTGCACTGCACTGAACTGAACTGAAGAATAAAGTCCAGCTTTGATGGACTCTATACCTGACATGCATTACAATGTGCCCCAAATTCATAAAACCCGAAGCACATACCAAGACACCCCAACATGTACAAAGTAAATGCAAATAAGGGTGGGTGACCACTCCTTCACAAAAAGCTTCACCACGGCTTTCCTGAAATAGTAAGCTTCTCTGATGCACTTGCATTGGGACTTGATTTTCCCCCAGGGAAATATCCTTTGCACAGAGCAAAGCAAGCTGCAATGAAAGGCAGCACTGAAAGCATCTGCCTGGAGACCGAGGGCAAGCAGGCATCGAGGGCTTATTCACCGAGTGCTGAGCTCTTGCCCAGACCTCTGGTTCTTCCTAATATTTAGCGGGAGGCAGGCCCCACTGACTGTCCTGGGGGCCCTCTTCTGCTCACAACCTGGCATCAGGCGACAGTCTATCTGTGCTCACAACCCTGGTAGGAACTGTCGCTACTTCCTTACTTCCATTTCATCAAACTACCCTGAATACTCACTGGAAGGACTGATGTTGAAGCTGAAGCTCCAATACCTTGGCCACCTGATGCAAAGAGCCAACTCATTGGAAAAGACCCTGATGCTGGGAAAGATTGAGGACAGGAGGAGAAGGGGATGCCAGAGGATGAGATGGTTGGATGGCATCACCAACTCAATGGGCATGAGTTTGAGCAAACTCCAGGAGTTGGTGATGGACAGCGAAGCCTGGTGTGCTGCAGTCCAGGAGGTGGCAAAGAGTCAGACAGGGCTTAGTGACTGAACAACAGCAAACTGCCTTGCAGAATGCAGAGCCTCACAGCTAAGCAGGCACTTTGTAGAGCCAAGGTTCAACTCCTGATTATCTTCTGCTTTAGTATCAGAGACTGTATGAGTCAGGATAAGTCAGGTCATTGGTCTAACTTACACTTGTCTTTTACACTAGATTCCATCATAGGTCAGCACATGGGACACAGTGGGGTGGGGCTCATTCTGTCGCCTCACTCAGGGACCCATGCTGATGGAAGAGCCACAGTCTTGAAAGCCATTATTTGCCATGACAGGGTGAAGGCAGAGCTCTGGGAGACCCCACATTGGAAAGGAGATGTTGAAACCATCCTCCAGATGATACAGGTCATTTCCGCTTGCCTCCCACTGGCCAGGACAAATGGCACAGGCCTCCTGGACAGGAGAGGATTACAATCCTTCCCAAGGATGTGGTNCTTAGAAGTCCCCCAGGAAATAAGTCCTTTTATCTTACCATCCACAGATACTTGAAAGCTGAATCAATCTCTGAGGCAGCCTGAACTTCACAGACATTGAGTGATTGTGATTCTACCACAGATATGCCCAGGCTCCAGCTGATACGATGTGTGTGTGTGTGTGTGTGTGCGTGTGTGTGCACATGCACACGCCCATGAGTGAAACTTCCTAGAGTAAAAATGTACTAAGATTTATTGTAGCTGGTTGCAGAGGACTCCAATCAAGGGGAACCAGGTTTTGACACCGATAACAAAGGAGCAGAAAGACAGGTGACACCAGTGTCGAGGGAAGGAGGTTACGTGCACGAGGGAAGAAGCAGCTTCCAGGAACAAATCCTAGGCCCCAGGGAACAAACAGAAGTCAAAACCACCATCTTTACTTAATAAATAAGACACAGTTTTGATAGATTCAATGACACTAAAAGGAAGGAGAGGATTTGAAGCAATTCAAAATGCTGTTTGTATTTTAAATATTTTTCCTCTCTCTTGATCCCGGGATCTGGAAGGTCCCCTAGAGGAGGGCATGGCAACACACTCCAGTACTCTCGTCTAGAGAATCCCATTGTCAGAGGAGCCTGGTGGCCTACAGTCCATGGGATCGCAGAGTTGGACACAACTGAGAGATTAACACTCTCTCGGTCTCTCTCTCTCTCTCACACACACACACACACACACACACACACACATATGCACACGCACACACACACACACCTTCTCACAGAAAACAATACAGACAAGAGGACAGGATGAGGTGGTGTTCCAAGGTCTAACATGTCTTGCCACCATCGCAACCCTGATACCCACCAAACCCCATACACACAAATACTGTCTCTCCTTCCCTACCTTATAATTCCCCTTGGTGTAAACAGTCTAAATTATTTATATCTAGATTGAAGGCATCTTTCAGTCTGACTGGGACTAGAATAATCAAAATATAATTGTGCTATAGATATGCTAATACTTTATGCTAATGTTTGATTAAGAAGGCTATTAGGCCAGAAAAATAAAGAGAGGCCCCTGGGCCACCCAGGGGCTAAAGGATGTTCCAGAAAAAAGGTCACAAGAGAACCTTGAACTCACAGAGAATCTGTGTGACTGAAAAAGAAATCCTGAACAAGAAACATTTTAGTGGGGCCAGGTCTTTAAGCAGATAATCTGAGAAAGAAGCTTGCTAATGAGTGAAAGACTTGGTCTTAGTATTTCTTATGAGGAAGGTGTACTTATTCCTCTACTTGATGAAACTGTTACTAGTATTTTTCCCCATTTCCACATGAGTTAATATAGGCATTGAAAGTTTAAATAACTCACCTCCAGATCACAGAGCAAGGAAGTAGCAGAACTTGGATCCAAACCCAGGCAATCTGCTGCCATGAAATTTAATAGATCGACGGAGATTCTTGAGTAGAAAAATGATTCAGGAGAATCGGGGGTATTAAAAGAACAAAAGGAAAGAAGAAAACATAAATCTGCGCCCACTAATGGCAGAAAGTTACACAAGCAATAGCCAGAAACTGCTTGGCAACACGCCCAAAGGCACCACTTCATTTCTCTGCACACGGTTAACAGAGTATTAATGGCATTTCCTTAAAAGAAATTGATACAGTTGGGTTTATCTTGGACCACTGCCACTCAAAACTCAGCTTCTTATCCTCTTTGCCCCAAATTTTCCCTTCTGATATCCTTCTAATTCAGCTACTTATCAGTAAACTCCCATTCCTGAATTCCCATTAAAAGATATGATATCTTGCTATAGTAATGTTCCAGATAACTGGAGAATTATTGAAGGTGATGGCTTTCCTACAATAAAGGTGCCAGGAACGGTCCATAAGGAGGGTCTGGCCAAGCCTGTGTTACCTTCCCACTCCCACCTGCGGTGGATCCCTGTTGCCAAGGGGAGAAGTCCAACAGGCTTCAAGCTGACGTGTGAAGACCCTGCAGGGTCTGAAGGCAGCTCACTTCTGGCCCCAGTCAGCCGGCACTGCCATCAGCTCCCCTCCCAGCACATTTCATGGATTCGCTCTATCTAATGGACATCTGGATTGCCCTGCCACTACACTTCCCATCCAATCTTTCTACCCATGTAGATTCCACCTTCCCAAATCTTTCCCATCCTTCCGGGTTCAGATTTGTCTCCTTCACACTGCCTTCCTCAGCCATCCATGTCTCTGTAGCTACTCTCTCCTCCACTTCCATGATGGTCCTTAAGATTACTTAACACTTACTACTCATGTATGATCTTGTTGGCTCATTTTCCACTGATGTCTGGTGTGTGTGTGCGTGCGTGTGCGTGTGTGTGTGTGTGTGTGTGTGTGTGCGTGTCGCCATACATCAGCTATGAAGTCCTGTCCCTGCAACAGTATTTCTGATCATTAGAAGGCTGGTTCAGTTCAGTTCAGTTCAGTCGCTCAGTCGTGTCTGACTCTTTGCGACCCCATGAACCGCAGCACGCCAGCCCTCCCTGCCCATCACCAACTCCCGAAGTTCACTCAGACTCACACCCATCGAGTCAGTGATGCCATCCAGCCATCTCATCCTCGGTCGTCCCCTTCTCCTCCTGCCCCCAATCCCTCCCAGCATCATAGTCTTTTCCAATGAGTCAACTCTTCACATGAGGTGGCCAAAGTACTGGAGTTTCAGCTTTAGCATCATTCCTTCCAAATACCAGGGCTGATCTCCTTCAGAATGGACTGGTTGGATCTCCTTGTAGTCCAAGGGACTCTCAAGAGTCTTCTCCAACACCACAGTTCCAAAGCATCAATTCTTCAGCACTCAGCTTTCTTCCATACATGACCACAGGAAAAACCATAGCCTTGACTAGACGGACCTTAGTCGGCAAAGTAATGTCTCTGGTTTTGAATATGCTATCTAGGTTGGTCATAACTTTTCTTCCAAGGAGTAAACGTCTTTTAATTTCATGGCTGCAGTCACCATCTGCAGTGATTTTGGAGCCCAAAAAAGTACTAAAATACATATTTAAATTCTCACTGCATCTCTGCCACACCTGGTATGCTACTTTGTATACAGTAGACACTCAAAAAATGTCTGCTAAGTTGAAGGGTCTGTGTGTGTATGTGTGTGTGTATTAAGTCACTTAGTCATGTCAGACTCTTTGGGACTCCATGGATTGTAGCCCACTAGACTCTTCTGCCCATGGAATTCTCCAGGTAAGAATACTGCAGTGGGTTGCCAAATGCCCCAGTTGGTATGGCAACATACAGAGATGTGTTTTGTCTTTAGTAATCTAAATGCACGTTTTCATCCTATAACACAAATACCCTCCAGATCTGATCCCTGATTTCCTCTCCAGCGCCTGTGTTGTCCAGTGTTTCTCTCAGCCGTTCCTCAGCAGAAAACCATGAACGCTGCACACACGCTGTTTTACATTTCTGGGAGTTCCCCACGCTGCTCTCTCTACCTGGAATGCCCTTTCCTTACTTTGTCCTCTTGAAGAAAACCTGCCAGAAAGTCACTGCTTATCCCTAGCGCTTCCTTACGCATCACTGCATTTTCCACAATGGTTAACAGGTAACTGGTTGTGCCTTCTTCCTGCCTTATTTGTTTAGGAACTGCAAGAAGACAGAATTGTTTTTATTTATCGCCACGTGCCTGCACACTGGCATAGTACCTAGTGCATAGTCTGTGCTTTGTGTGTTGAACCAGTGAGCAAATAAAGGATGAAATATAGACTGAAGACCAAAGCTCTTTCATAAATTTGTGAAGGAGTCTGTCATTAGCCAGCCCAGTGGAGAGTGAGATAAAATCGTGCCACACCATGGAATATAGAGGCATACGCTAATATGAAAAATGTACTTTCACACACTCACGCCCAGTGCTCTCCAAGTTCAGGTCGTATCCTCCTATAATTTCCCTGGGGGAAAGCCCTCTATGGTAAGTAAGTGGGAGCAGCCTCCCCAGGAGCAATAGAAAGAGGAGAAGCAAAAAACGACGCTGAAAGGTGAGAGTTTGCAAAGACAGAAAGTTGACCATATGGAACTCCTTTGCTAGCACAGGATTCTCCTAATTTTGACAAAGCGATGTCAAATCTGTGCCTGTCTTTGGGAGGAAGCTACTGGGACAGGGCAGTAAACTTGACACCAAAACCAGTCACAGGAAAGATACCAGAGAGGGATGATTGGGGTGAGGCCATGCCTAGTGAAGAAGCAGGTTGTTCCATTCTCTCAAACTGGAGATCTGCTCACTTTCCAGACTACAGACACAACCGGGAGCTGCCTGGGCTCATGGTTCCCTTGATGCCTTAAAAGAGATGTGAATAAGCCAGGTGGAGAAAAAAAAAGAGAAAAATCTGTTGAAAATCACCGGTATAGAAAAAGGGGAGGAGGAGAGGAAGAAGAGAGAAATCAACCATGAAAAAGGAAAGGGGAAATACAGCCAGAGACACAGAAAGCCTGTCAACTCTCTCCAAACTGTAACAAAAGCATAGGAGAGATAGTTTCTCTTTAATGAGTGCTTTGATCAGCCACAGTTGATATAATAATTATATAAAACTAGAGCAAGACAGAAATAGGATGAGCTTTTCTCTCACATAGCCTGTAACCTTTGTGATTGGTTCATTTATTTAAGAAAAGAATAAGTCCCTTCAAAACAGAGGCATGTGCTAGCAGCGAGCCTGTTTTCTCCCCTGACTTATGCAATGCCTGCGTCCCTTTCTCTCCCCACTTCAGATGGGCTGATCTGCCAGCCCAAGGCTCTGAAAGGAAGCTGATGATGGTGGAGCTCTCCTCTCATGTGTCTTGGTCTGATTTCTCAAGTTAATCCACTGCCTGGCAGCAGGCCCCTCATCCCTTCCCTACCCCAACCTTGTCGCCCCTCTTCACTCAGTTCCCCCACCCATCTCCACCTAGCTGGCTGTCTCCTAAGTAATGAGAAACCTCATGCTGCTGGAGGCGCTGACTTGGCTGATCTCCAGAGAAGGAGGAGAGAGCATCATTTTTTTTTTTTCCCCAGAGTGACACTCCCACAAGCACGTGCTCTTCAGAAATAGCAGGGGAGAGAGGTGGTTGCCATGGGAACGGAGGCGGCCACACAAACAGGAGTAGCACATTCCTCCCAGGGGGTGCTGAGTAGAGCCTCCTTGCTTCAAGCACCTTCCGAGCCTCTTTGAAAACTTTCCTTGTCTGAAAAGGGAGAAGTCCAAAGTTGTGAAGGGTAAGTCCGGCCTAACATCTAAATTTCAGTTAAGAGTTTGACAGAGCCTCAGCTTGTTTGACTTGTGATGTACTTGAACAAAAGCTTATAAAAAGTTGATAATGGCACAAAACAGCATTCCATAATATCCACTGCCGTTTGGTTCTCTGCCAGTCACAATCAGAGAATAGTTGGGATGGGGCCAGTGAATGGCGTTCCCACTGATGATAGTGACCCCGCACTGGCCCATCACTGGGGGATAACAACACACCAGCACAACAGTAGGTAGAAGGTGAAGGAAAGAAGGGCCTGTGGGGAGGCAGGAAGCCAAGGGATCTGCAAGGAGACAGTAGGTGATGCTGAGGGGTGGGGGTGGGGGGATGCTGTGACCATCCAAGTGGACAGTCTGAGACCATGTCTCTAACTCCTGCTGATTCAAAAAATAAGTCAATCAGCGTTCAAATACCCAGGTTTATGGAAATAAAAAATTCAACTAGCTCTCTGGTAAAATGCATACAAGCAGCTGGTTGATTAACCAGAGTTTTTGCAGGAATGGCCTGGAGAACCACGGCCCCAAGCGCAGCCTTGCCTGTGAGGTGGGACAGGAGGCCACGGGGAATGCGGCAGAGCTGGAAGCCGGTCCCTGCCACATGCCCACTGCTGATTTATTGGGACTGGAACAATTTGTCTAAAGCTGTAATTTTAACTACCTCCGTGCCGAACAGCCAATCAGAGGGCTCCCTCCACGCAGCTTTTACGAGTCCCCATAAAAGCAGCAAAATGAAAACTCAGGGGCCCTTAAAATATANCGGGGAATGCGGCAGAGCTGGAAGCCGGTCCCTGCCACATGCCCACTGCTGATTTATTGGGACTGGAACAATTTGTCTAAAGCTGTAATTTTAACTACCTCCGTGCCGAACAGCCAATCAGAGGGCTCCCTCCACGCAGCTTTTACGAGTCCCCATAAAAGCAGCAAAATGAAAACTCAGGGGCCCTTAAAATATACTCCAAGGGCTTCTGCAGTGCAATTGGAGGCTTTTATGACTCCTGTCAGGACTTTTATGACCCCGTAAAACCAGGCAGCAGCCTGGCCTGAGATGAAAAGTGGCCCCACTGTCTTAAAGTCTAAACGGGCTGTGCATTTACAAGGCCTCCAGGAAAGATGGAGGGAACACCGCTGGGGGTCTGCCTTGAGCAAAGGCAGGTGTGGGTGGGGTGGAAGGATGGGGAGTGAGGGGGAGGCCCAGAAGGAGGGGGAGGGGAGGGGAGGGAGGCGGGAGAGATGCACGTGAACGCGATGTTGCAGTCTTCAGCGCTCGAGAGCACCAGAATGCCACATCCAAACACTATTCACCAAANGAACTAATTCCTGATTTGAAACTCAGCAGTTTTAGCAGGGTCTGTAAGAATCTTATGTCAAGGTCCTGCAGAGGATTGAAGGGACCTGATTTTATCACACACACACACACACACACAAATACCTTCATGCACCAAACTTCCAATCTTAACAAAAAGAATCTAAAATAACTGAGTATATCCACTGACAGAAAGAATACCTTGGTCAAATATTGGTCACCTTAAAAAAGTATGAAACAAATAAATGGAAATGTAAACCCACATTCTAGAGTACACTATACCTGAAACATTCTCTATTTGTTCCAGTTACAGACATCCATATATGCAGTAGGGCCACGAAGAGCATCAGATTTAGATTTAGGTTAGGAAGTGAGTCAGATTCAGATTTCAGTTCAAATTTAGAATTTGCCATTTACCAGCTATAAGACTTAAAATTGTTTTTAAAAATAGCCTCAGGGTTTTCTTTTGCCTATACAATGTAGTGAATAAGACATATTTTGTTGAACATATGGTTACTCATGAAGATCTAAATTAATATGAGGATCTAAATCACCATTCTAGCTACATGTCCTAACAGCAGGGAGTAATGGCTGTATTGTCCAAGTATCTTCCGCTGCTCTGTAGGAAAGGGTCATCTATTCCATCTCTGACACTGACCTCAGTCCAGGCCATCCAACCGCCTTTGGCCAATGCAATGGGAATAGGAATCACTTGTGTCACTATGGAATGAAAGCTTGAAGAGCCATCGTGTGTTTCTGTCACTCTTTTCTCTCTGGAGTCATACTGCATGTCCCAATTAAAACTACTCCTTCAAACTGTGGTCCAGGAATTAAAGAAATAACTGGATGGGGGTAGGGGCAGAGAAAGAGAGGGGAGGATGGAGCAGTGTTCGTGAAAACATATAAATATATACATATGCAACTACATCTATCCCATCTGCCTACGCATACATCCGTATCAGTAGACAGATAGAGAATGTACACAGAGTTGTAAGCCATCATCGTTGTAAGCCACTGACATGTTAGGGACATTTGCTATTGCAGCATAACTTAGCCAAAGCTGACTAATACACATTAGTATCTCTCTTAACTAATTTTCATTGAAATACCCCATCAGATTAACTGATGCTCTCTATTTCTTCTGCAAAACATACTGAAAGTCCAAAGTTATTAGACTAATACTTAGTATATTAGCACTTTTCTGATCCTACAAGTTAGGCAAATAATTGCCAAGAATCAATATCTTTTTACCATGCAGAACTACTGTAATTTCATACTGTAATTTCATTCTATGAAGTGCAAGTTCAGTACATTGTTAAGACTTGATAAAAACAAATCACTAAATACACTGCTGTTGAGTTTTTAAAAATCAAATGGTAAAATGTATATCAAAGTGTTTATAAGTTACAAATTGCCATGTTGATATATGAGTTGATATCAATTTGCCAATTAGCATGTTTTTGAGCAGCTACTCTTTGTTAGACACCATGCTGGGAATAACATGAAGCATATAAAACAGAACTAATTTCAAGGGACTTTAGCCCAGAATATTGTAAAAGGAAACCAGCATCTTAACCAGCAACATATCTCAGTGACTGAGCCTAGTACCAATAAACAGCACCCCGCCCATTAAAACGAACAAAACAATGGTATAGAATGTTCCAGCCCCAGTATATCTGAGTTAACAAGGTCAGGAAGATGCTGCCTCTTTCTATTTTATTTCATGTTTCTATTATCATTGTTTATTTATCCATTCCAAAACAGTGCAAGTTCATTACAACAGGCTTAAAATAAGGAAATATATTAATGTTTTTGGTGTAATGATTTAGTTATTGAAAGCCTACTTAAAACAAATGACTTTTGCTAAGAAGCCTCCTTGTCGGAGCACTTTTTGCCAAAGACCAGCTGCCTAACTGCCTCCACTGCCAATCAGTTCATCAGACCCTAAAAACTGCCAAAATGAAGGCACTGCCAATTGGACCACACATCAGTTTCTCTAGAGAACCCCTGATTTAAATGGATGAGTCAACTTTCATTTCTCTGACATGGGGGGATAAAAATCTGATCTTGGGCAAAAGAGGTGATGACAAAACCCATAACCCTACCTCACAATGTCTAGAAGCATTGTTCACGTGAAATGCTTTCACAAAGACAAGCCATCGCCAATCAATATATCATTAGGCCACAAGGAATAGCCCCATTCTAACTCAGAATCCCATTTCAAGATGGAAGAAAGGAAAGGACAATGCCATATCCCCAGAATTGCCCAGCATAAAGCCAAACATGAAGAACACCAGCTCCCTGGGGACAGTGGACTAGAGCTGGACATGCCCAGTGCAAAGCGCCCACTGCTAGGTCAGCTTGAGGAAAGTGAGATGTGAACACATGCTCCTTAAGGGCAGACATCACCCTGGAGACGTCTACAGGCTTCCAGTGCTGAACTCACTGCCTGACATGTAACTAGTGCTCAGTAATTACTCCCTAAGTATAGTAACCAGCGCTTGATGGATTGAGTATCCAAGTGAATAAAGCAAGACATCAGAGTACCCTGATTTTTCAGCCTTACCATAAAATGTCAAGCATCTGGATGATTTGATAGAAGCCTAAATTATATAAGTGTTCTATTGCCTGAATGGGTGAAATTTGTATTGTAATAGTTTCCTTATACCCAACCCATCATTCAAGGCATAGCTCAAAGGTCACCTCCTCAATAAAGTCTTTCCTGCTCCTCAGCATGTGGTCTAGGGCTCCAGTCTCTTTCAACACTGGCAAGAGTAAGTATTTTCAAATTCTGTTTTGCAGCCCATAGGTTTTGCTGCAAAAACACTTTAATAGGTCAAATCAAATTAAGAAACAGGATAGAATAGGATGAAAAAGAAAAAACAGGGAATGGGGTGGAGTGGAATAGAATAGAGTAGAAGGACACGATAGGACAGAACAGAATAGAATAGACTAGAAGTACATTAGCAAGACTCACATATAAAATAAATACTTCTGATTGTCTATGTGAGCGTGTGTGTGCACACACACACGTGTGAGTGCTTATCTGTACAGCATTATAACTAGAATATGCTTATTTCTATGGGTGGATAGAAAGAATTTTGTAAATCACTGCTGAAGATTAAAAAAGAAAAAAAGCCAGGTAGAATGTAGTAATATCTTGTCTCTACCAGTTGTAACTTTGAACAAATGACTCTGCCTTTTGGAGCACTGGTTTCCTCATCTATAAAATGGGAGATCAGCCACTTATTTTCCAATATTACTCTATGGATTAAAATAAACAAAATAATGCAAGTGAGGTTCATATGCCATAATAGTGCTTTAGCAAAAGTTTGTTCTCCCTTATTTCTCCTTGATTTACCTTAAACACTGCAACTTTTAAAGATAGTTAATATAGTCATTTTTGCCTTATTAATTATCTGAGTATGTGCTTACTAGCAGATTTCTGCTTACAAGCATTTAAGTTTTTTTTTAAAAGCAACAAATAAGAATCATTTATTGTACATGAGTTCCCAATCTCATGTACACTTGAGATGAAAAAAATAAATTAATTAATTAATTAAAAAAAAACAAAAATAAAAAAAATAAAGAAAAGAAAAAAAAAGAATCATTTATTAATTCAATGACTACTTACTGAACCCCTTTTACAGTCAGACACTGTTCTAGGCAACAGGGAGACAGCTATAAACACAAGCAGTAAAAAGTCCTGGACTTCATGGAGTTTTAATCCTAGATGAGGAAGATGAGCAAAAAGCAAAGAAGTAATATGCTGCTAGATAACATGTTAATTGTTGATGTTTAGTCGCTAAGTCATATCTAATTCCTTGTGACCCCATGGACCCCACTAGGCTTCTCTAGCCATTGCATTTCTGAGGCAAGAATACTGGCATGGATTGCCATTTCATTCGCCAGGTGATATTGAAGACCCAGAGATCAAACCTACGTCTCCTGCTTTGGCAGGCAGATTCTTTACCGCTGAGACAACAAGGGAGCCACAGCTAATATGTTAAACAAAACATTAAAACATAAGTGAAGGACAGAAAGTGCTCAGTGGAAGGAATTGTTATTTAGGATGGTTAGGAAAAGTCTCACTCTGGGGACGTTATGTACATATGTGTCCCATAGACTTCATGACACAACAAATGTTTAATGAATCAGCTTGCGGAAGAATAACACTGGACCCAATCTCACATCATATACAAACATTAACTTAAAATGGATTAAAGACTTGAACATACACCTAAAAACTGGAAAAGCTCCAGAATAAAACATAGGAAGTAAATTCTTGACATTGGTCTTGGCAATGAGCTTTTAGATCTGACACCAAAAACAAAGGCAAACAAGTACAAATAAACAAGTGAGATTATATCAAATTAAAAGAACTGGCACACAACAAAAGAGACTCTTAACAAAATAAAAAAGCAACCTATAGAATTGAGAAAATATCTGCAACCCATGCATCTGATAAGGGATTAATATAAAAACTGTACAAGACAAAACATATACAATTCAAACTGAAAAAACAATAATCAAATTAAGACCTGGGCAAAGGATTAGAACACATTTTTTCGAAAGAAGACATACAGTTAGCCAACAGGAACATAAAAAGGTGTTCAACATTACTAACCATCAGAAAAATACAAATCAAAATGACAGTGAGATACCACCTCACACCTGATGCTATTGTGCTCAGTCATGGCCAACACTTTGCAACCTCATGGACTGTAGCCCACCAGGCTCTTCTGTCCATGGGATTCTCCAGGCAAGAATACTGGAGTGGGTAGCCATTTCCTTCTCCAGGGGATCTTCCCAAGACATGGCTTGAACAAGGGTTTTCCGCATTGAAGACAGATTCCTTACTGTCTGAGCCACCAGGGAAGCCCTATCAAAAAATGAGAGATGAAAAATGCTGAGGAGGATATGCAGAAAAGGGAACATCTGTGCACTGTTGGTGGGATATAAACTGCTACAATCACTGTGGAAAACAGCACAGAGGTTCCTGAAGAAACTAGAAAAAGAGCTACCACCCAGTCCAGTTCAGTTCCTCAGTGGTTTCTGACTCTTTGCCACCTCATGGACTGCAGCACGCCAGGTTTCCCTGTCCATCACTAACTCCTGGAGCTTACTCAAACTCATGCCCAATGAGTCAGTGATGCCATCCAACCATCTCATCTTCTGTCGTCCCCTTTTCCTCCCACCTTCAATCCTTCCCAGCATCAGGGTCTTTTCCAATAAGTCAGTTCTTCGCCTCAGGCTGCTAAAGTATTTTAGCTTCAGCTTCAACATCAGTCCTCCCAATGAACATTCAGGACTGATTTCCTTTAGGATGGACTGGTTGGATCTCCTTGCAGTCCAAGGGACTCTCAAGAGTTTTCTCCAGCATCACAGTTCAAAAGCATCAATTCTTCAGTGCTCAGCTTTCTTTACATCTGGAAAAACTATAGCTGTGACTATATGGACTTTTGTTGGCAAAGTAATGTCTCTGCTTTTTAATACACTGTCTAGCTTTTCTGCCAAGGAGCAAGCATCTTTTAATTTCATGACTGCAGTCACCACCTGCAGTGATTTTGGAGCCCCAAAAAATAACGTCTGTCACTGTTTCTATTGTGTCCCCATCTATTTGCCATGAAGTGATGGGACCAGATGCTATGATCCTAGTTTCCTGAATGCTGAAACTTTTTCACTCTCCTCTCTCACTTACATTAAGAGGCTCTTTAGTTCTTTTCCACTTTCTGCCATAGGGGTGGTGTCATCTGCATATCTGAAGTCATTGATATTTCTCCCAGTAATCTTGATTCCAACTTGTGCTTCACCCAGCCCAGCATTTCAAATGATGTACTCGGCATATAAGTTAAATAAGCAGTGACAATATACAGCTTTGATGTACTCCTTTCCCAATTTCAAACCAGTCTGTTGTTCTGTGTCCAGTTCTAACTGTTGCTTCTAGACCTACATACAGATTTCTAAGGAGGCAGGTAAGGTGGTCTGGTTTTCCCATCTCAAAGAATTTTCCACAATTTATTGTGATCCACACAGTCAAACGCTTTGGCATAGTCAACAAAACAGAAGTAGACGTTTTTCTGGAACTCTCTTGCTTTTTCAATGATCCAAGGGATGTTGGCAACTTGATCTCTGATTTCAAGGCAGAGGAACCAGAGAGCTACCATATCAATCCCACTTCTGAGTACATATCCAAAGAAAACCATTGCTTGAAGAGATAATCTGTATTCCCATGTCCATTCAAGCGTTAGTTTCAGCAGTCCAGGCATGGAAATGGAACAGGGAAGAACAAATCTAACTCCGTATCAGATCTGTTCCTTTTACTGTAACCCTTGTGCTTTGTGCCTATGCTTAGTCATGCTGACTCTGCACCTTTTGTAAAAGAACGTAGCCTGCAAGTCTGAAATATACAAGAAAGCCCACTCCCAGGGCTCTGCCCTTTAAGGGTATAACACTTTTCTGTTCATAAAGAGATTAAAAAAAAACAAAAAACATAGAGCAGAACAGAGAATAACATTTGTTTTGCTGGAGGTTTTCAGGAACCTCATGAACTGACCTCTGCTGTAAGAACAAAGGATTCCCATATGAAAAAGTTTGCAGCAAGCAACCACATACCTTCCTCACTTTGTCCTTAAAGATGCTTTGCTGAAAACATTCAGGCAGTTCGGTTTCTTAGGGTTCAAGTAACTCCTCTCTTTGCAGAACTCTGCAGTAAACTTTCCTCTGATTTAAACTCTGATGTTTACGTTTGTTTGGCCTCACTATGCACTGGGGACAGGAACTTGTCTCCTGTAACAGAAACAACCTAAGTGCCTGTCAACAGTTGAATGGATCAAGACTGTGACAACTATATACATGGGGTTAGCCAAAAAGTTTGCTCTGGTTTTTGCATATGCTATAGAAAATGAACTTTTTGGTTAACCCTATATATATATATATAAAACCTATGTGTGTGTGTATATATAACCTTACATATACACATATATAGTTCTGTGTATATATGTTTTTATATAATTTAACATAGTTTATATATAATTTAATATATATTTCACTAAATATACACATCTATTTATTTATTTTATATATATTAAATATATATATGTGTGTGTGTATGTATGTATGTATCCTACTCTTAGCAACCCCATGGATGAGGCTCCTCTGTCTCCAGGCAAGAATACTGGAATGGGTTGCCATGCCCTCCTCCAGGGGATCTTCCCAACCCAGGGACTGAACCCAGGTCTCCCGCCTTGCAGGCAGATTCTTCACCATCTGAGCCACCAGGGAAGCCCATTTTCTATATAATCGTATATATGCTATTCCACTATTTATGTATTCATATATATATTCAACCTTCAAAAAGAAGTGAAATCCTGTCATTAGTGACAACATGGGTGAACTTGGAAGGCATTATGTTAAGTGAAATAAGTCACACAGAGAAAAACAATTACCACATGGCATGACTTAGATGTGAAAATTAAAAAAATAAATGAAAGTGAAGGTCACTCACTACATCATCCACGGAATTCTCCAGGCCAGAATACTGGAGTGGGTAGCCTTTTCTTTCACCAGGGGATCTTCGCAACCCAGGGATGGAACCCAGGTCTCCGACCAAAAAAATCTCACAGAAACATAGAATCAAAAATTGTTGCCAGGGGCTGAAGTCGGGGCGGGGGTGGGGCTGCGCGGGTGGTGTGGGGGCGTGGAGGGATGGTGGGAGAAATAGGGAGAAGTTGGAAAAAGAAATAAGCTTTCCAGGTACAAGATAATAAAGTCTGACAGTCTAATGTGTAAGCTGGTGACCAACTTATATGCTGATAACACTGTGTTGTTTAATTGAAACTTGCAGTGAGAGTGTCCTCATTAAAAAATTAAGGCAAATATGTGAGGTAATGGATATGTTAAGTAACTTAATAGGGAGAATCCTTTCTTTCTGTCGTTATTTTTCAGTTGTCAAGTCACGTCTAATACTTTGTGACCCTATGAACGGTAGCACACCAGGCTTCCCTGTCCCTCACCACCTCCCGGAGTTTGCCCAAGTTCATGGCCATTGAATCGGTGATGTCATCTAACCATTTCAGCCTCTGCCACCTGCTCTCCTTCTGCCTTAAACCTTTCCTAGCATCCGGATCTTTTCCAATGAGTCAGCTGTTTGCATCAGACGGCCAAAGTAGTAGAGCTTCAGCTTCAGCATCAGTCCTTCCAAAGAGTAGTCAGGACTGATCTCCTTTAAGACGGACTGATCTCCTTGCAGTCCAAGGGACTCTCAAGAGTCTTCTCCCACACCACAGTTCGAAAGCACAATGTATATGCATGTCAAATAATCACACTGCACAGTTTAAATGTGTTACAATTTTATTTGTCAATAATACCTCAGTAATGTTGGAAACAAGATTAATCAACTGAAAAAAATAAAGTGAATGGAGGGGAAAGAAGCAAACGCTATAAATAAGTACAGAAATGGAAAGGAACAAAACAAGCCCTTTATTATTCTTTCTGTGGTCTGAAATATGACTTAAAATCTAGGAAAAGTAAAACCAAGCTTCTGTGAGAAGTATATTTAAAAGCAGGTGTGTTGAAGAAGGATGCCAAATCCATCACAGCAGATGACTTTCATCTGATTTTTGCTATGCTATTTTATGTTAACAGCCAGCACAGACATGTCCTNACAAGCCCTTTATTATTCTTTCTGTGGTCTGAAATATGACTTAAAATCTAGGAAAAGTAAAACCAAGCTTCTGTGAGAAGTATATTTAAAAGCAGGTGTGTTGAAGAAGGATGCCAAATCCATCACAGCAGATGACTTTCATCTGATTTTTGCTATGCTATTTTATGTTAACAGCCAGCACAGACATGTCCTTGGAAGCTACATCTTTAGTGGCCAAAGGACCTGTCAGGGTTGATGTTTCAACTTTGAAACAGTTTCCAATAGACCAGATGGGGTTCTTTGGAAAAGAGTGTAGGTTTCCTGAGAGATCTTTTTAATTCAGGCAAAAATCAGACCCAAAGAGATTCAGTATCGTTCAACCCAAAACAGGGTCAGATTTCAAAGGTCCCTGACTCCGAGGAGAAATAACCAAGAATAGTGATTCATTTATCCTGTGCTTATTAAGTAGTTACTGGGTACTTTGAGGGCTAACTTGAATAATTGCCAGGAGCCTGCAAGACTCCTAGGTCCATGGGATTCTCCATGCAAGAATGCTGGAGAGGGTTACCACTCCCTTCTCCCAGGGGATCTCCCCAACCCTGGCATTAAACCTGGGTCTCTTAAAAGTCTAACTTGCATTGGCAGTTGGGTTCTTTACCACTAGAGCCACCTAGGAAGCTCTGTAAGCTTGGAAGTCACATATTAAATGGCAACACTCTTTAATGGCTCACTATGCAGCATCCCTGAGTGACCTCAAAGGTAGAGCCTCCCACACTTTACAGCAGAAGCACCACCTCGACGCTGGGCTGTGGTGGTCAATGAAACAGAGAGAGAGGGCGAGAAGGCTGGGGAACCCTGTTTTGCAATAGCAGGATATTTGGTACAATTGTTACTCTGGATAACTTCAAAGGCAAACTCACATGCCAAAATACCCAGGTGTATTCACCACTCCTCCCTGTTTTCACCAATGATTACAAGAAAGAGACCAGCTCAGGAAAGAATGTATCAGTTTCAAGAAGATATTGGAATGAGAGAGAGACTCTAGAATGACCTTAATGTAACCACACAAAGTTGAGAGAGAGGAGCGTGGGGCACAGAAGGAAGGAAAGAAGGTTGGTTTGAAAGTGATATTGTTATGCCTTTGATATTTTTTCCTGTGGCAAATGGATCTGCCTGAAAACAGACAGCAATATTTATGGCGCTTCTGAAGCAATCGTGTAGCCAAAGAAACTCTGGGTCTACTCTGAAGGAGCCCATGACTGTAAAACAGCTGCCAAACTCCCCAACACATCCTAATAGAGAAGAAGCTACGTAAACCCCTCAGCCCCAAGCAGGTGCTCCACAGCGTTCACTACAGACACAGTCACGGAGAACATGGCACAAAGAAGAACCGCCAAGGGGAGTGAGGTTTCCAAAGACCAAGAAATTCCTCCAGGGAACAGAATCTAAGAACGGTGTCTCCAAGCGCCAGGACTTGGGTATCATTACCATCACGGACCAGTAACTGCTCTGTAGCTCCAATTCTTCTCCTTTCCAAATTCTAAAACCCCTAAACGTCCACTGTGAGGATCCCCTCCTGCAAGCCATTAAAAGGATGCTTTATTAAATGGTAGCAACCTTTATCACTCTTGTTGCTGTTGTTCAGTTGCTAGGTCCTGTCTAACTCTTTGCGACCCCATGGACTGCAGCACACCAGGCTCCCCTGTCCTTCACTGTCTCCCGGAGAATCCTCAAATTCATGTCCATAGGTCACGGTCACTTCTTCATGAAAAGCTGTGTCTAGCCATGAAGAGAGGGAGTAAATACGACCAAGTGAGCTTGGACTTTGAGCTGGATGCAATAGCTGGACTGGGGCTGTGTGTTCTCAATATGTGAATGAGGGTGCCAATGGGTGTTCAGTTAAAATACTGTAGCTACAATGACCAGCTACTACATACCAAAATACATTTCCCATTTTTTTCTTGGCATTAGGCTAGACTCCTTTCCTCAGGCTCTGCAGTCAGTGACTGCACTTTAGCTAAAGAAATATGAAAAAAAAAAAAAAAGACCTGTAATATCATGACCCTTGAGAACCTCCAACGTGTAGTTCTCTGTGGGCCTCCTCTAGGTTTGGCTGGAAGGCTGACCTTAAATGTCACAAGTTCATGGCAGCAAAAACTTGTCAGCCTGGGTCCCCAAGAGTGAGAAGCAGAAGCTCTCTCCTCACCAAAAATCAGAAACACTCATTTCAGTGGATGTGTGCTCACTCGCTTCAGCCGTGTCCGACTCTGCGACCCCATGGAATGTAGCCCACCAGGCTCCTCTGTCCATGGGATTCTCCACGCAACAATACTGGAGTGAGTTGCCATTTCCTGCTCCAGAGATGGAACCCACATCTCTCGTGTCTCCTGAATTGGCAGCCGGATTTTTTACCCACTGAGACAGACTGACAAAATTGCAAAACCAGGGGCTTGATGCTATTTAAGCATTGAACATAATCCTGATAACCACCCATCTCTGTCTCCCCAGCTCCAGCATCTCCTCTCAGTGCACCCACAATCAACCAAAGACTGAAGATACACTATCAGTCATTAAGAAAAGGGTCTGTTGGGGTCAAGATAAACCAATCTTTCCCCACCTTCAGACATTAGGTAGGTTTGTTTTCATCTCCAGCTTAGGGCATGAGTTTTCTTCCCAAAATTACTAGAAAATAACATTATTTTTCTCTGAATCAGTAAGGAGACAGTCAGGACTCAGTATGGAAACAAAAAGAAAAAGAAAATCTGGGTGAGCCGTACATGCCAAAGAAAGGACCCCCACCCCTCAACCTCTGATTCCACAGGGATTCTTTAGGTAAACGCACATCATAAGCCATTTGATCCTGAAAGTTTTTCTGCAGAAAGGCAATATCGGGTCCTCTCTTTGTATTAAACCTTGCCTTGATTAAATTGGCTTTTTTCCTTAGTTTCCAAAGCGCTGAGTAACTAACAAGAAAAGGTTTTAATAGGGCTCTAGATTCTAAAGCCATGGGCAACACAGTCTGGGTCCTTTATGATGTGTAATGAATAAAAGGACCCAAATCATTGCTTTTTAAAGTCCTCTATGTAAGAAGTATAATAACCTCCCTCTTTTCTCCACCCTCCCTTCCTTTCGTTGTATACATCCCCAGTGTTGCTAGCTTTGAAGGGTACATATTAGAGAAGCAGATACTCTGGTTTTCACAGGAAAGCATCCCTCCTGGGAGGACCCTCTCCTCTGGGCAGATCCCCTTGCATGGCCGCAGCTGCTTCTGCAATCTGAGAAGCAGTCATATCTAACCCATTCCCCCCTCTGCTCCCCTTCCCTCCCCATCCCCCTTCCTCCCTTCCCTTCCCATCCTCTGGCTCCTTTTATCTTTGTGCTCCTTCCTCCTCTTTACACTCTCACTCTCTGCGCCTTCTGTTACAAAGAAACCCTACACTGGTGAGCATCGCAAACTCTTCTCCAATCAGGGCAAGTGAGTGCATGCTGAGTCAGTCATCACTTCCAACTCTTTGAGACCCCATGGACCGTAGCTCGCCAGGTTTCTCTGTCCAAGGGATTCTCCAGGGAAAATACTGGAGTAGGTAGCCATTTCCTTCTCCNTTCTTTGCGATCCAATGGACTATACAGTCCATGGAATTCTCCAGGCCAGAATACTGGAGTGGGTAGCTTTCCCTTCTCCAGAGGATCTCCCCAGCCCTGGGATCAAACCCAGGTCTCCCACATTGCAGGCGGATTCTTTACCAACTGAGCTTTCAGCGAAGCCCTTACAAATGACCAACTCTTATTTCAAAAATACGTGAATAGAAGGAACCAAGGCATCCATATATTCTAATAATACCACATTTCCTCCTGACAGCCATTGCTTCTACTTGCTTCTCTCTGATCCTTTTTCCTCTTCAATTAACTTTAAAACTATAGTCTGTGTGGTTTCTAATAAGCAAGTAGTGAGTTGTTGTATATTAGTAAGACGAAGCTCAAATATGACTCAGTTTACTCAGCAGCAGTAAAGTCAGAAAGTTGCCTTTCTGGTCCCACGTGCTTGTCTTTATTAATTAACACGGGCAAAGAGCAGTGAGCTCCTTGTTCAGAATGGCCCGCCATATTCACGAAGGGCTATTATCATTAACTGCCATTAGCAATTAGATGTCACCAGCCCCATTATCATATCCACAGATTTTTGAATGTTTGTGCCATAAAGTCTGAAAGTAAAAGCACTGTCAAAAGTGAATGTCAAATATCTTTCAATGTCACACCGTCTTCTGGGTAGAAAGAATGACATCTTACTGCCTGCTGCTTTCTGACCACTTTTGAGTTAATAATGAGGCAAGTGTCTCTCAAACAGCCTCAAACAATCACCCCTTATTGGATTACCAGACAATGAATCCATGGCCACAGAGAGCCTGCCCGATCAGACCTTAATTAAGCGGGGCAGTTGAGAGGGTTCTGTAGCTCCCTTTCATTGCACCTCCATAATTCTTGTAGGCTGCCCTTTCCTTGGGTCAGAGATTTGTCCAGTTTCCTGATGCCAACAGAGCAAAACGCCTAGATCACTACAGAGGGTTGGCAAGGACCACTGGTTTCTTGAACCCTTAGGAAATTACCATGCCACCTGCTGATGATGCCACTGCACATCTGCTTCAGTTGGAATCTCAGTCTTAGCATGTCCTGAAATCTAAGCAATGGGCAGCCTTACCTCTGCTCTGCATCGGGGAGATTGGCTGACTGAGTACCCAGTAAGTTAACCGGGGCACAGAAGGGAGTCTCATAGTCAAGTCCAGCTGGGAAATCTTGTCTTTGTGTGTTTCAGGGTGCAGCCTGGACGGAACAGAATAGGACTGCAGCCTGCCAGGCCCCTCTGTCCATGGGATTCTCCAGGCAAGAATACTGGAGTGGGTTGCCATTTCCTCCTCCAGAGGATCTTCCTGACCCAGGGATCAAACCCACGTCCCCTGCAGCTTCTGCACTGCATGTGAATTCTTCACGGCTGAGCCACCTGGAAAGCCCCCAACCTTTCTAGAGACGCGAGGAAGTGTTAAGAACAAAAGAATATCTGGAAAGGCCCTTCACTTCACAGACGCACGAGTCCCACACGTGCTTCCCAAGGACGTTCCCATGTGTCGCCCCAGCATGTCACCATCTCCCTGAGCCTCAGAGCCCCCACCTGAAAAGTGGGGGAATTAGATCAGAACCCTGACAGGAGGCGTGTTTCCTAAACCGCATTCCAGGCCACTTGTTTGACCCAGATGTTAATAGGTGTTTCTGATGAAAGGGTTTCCGAGTCAGGCATGGATACACTCAAGGTGAGAAACGAGGTCAAGCATGCATGACTGCAGCTCAGAGCCGAAGGATCGCACACAGCCTTCCGCGCACTAATGCGCACTGCCGTTCTCTGGGCGCTGGTTACGTAAGCAGCTTCTGAACACTTAACAACCTGAGGAAGCCTATCCTGATAGAGTACATGTGAGGCTGGTTGAGGAACTAATACCAGAAATAATAGGATTCCAGGCCTGTTCCATAAATCCCTCGGGTTCTGTTGGGGGCGGGGTGGCCTCCAGGACAGGGTCAGGTGAAGAAGGAAGGCCTCCAACTGCACCTGCCCTTAGCCACCACGGGGCTACTGGGTTTTTTCTTCTGATTTTTTCTGTTAGCTTTGACTTCTTAATATTAGATAAGATCGGTTCATAAGAACAGATTCCCTGACCACACTTATTTGAAGCCCTCCCCAATGCAAGCATACTGTGAGCCTATCACTGTTTTGAAGGAGTGTGAATGCTGTGCTCAGTCATGTCTGATTCTTTTCGACCCCTTGGACTATAGCCTGCCGGACTCCTCACGGAATTTTCCAGGCAAGAATACTGGAGCAGGTTGCCATTTCCTCCTCCAGGGGATCTTCCCGACTCAGGGATCGAACCCTCAACGCTCACATCTCCTGCACTGGAAGGCAGATTCTTTAAACTGTGCCACCTGGGAAGCTCTTTCTGTTCTGAAGAAAGATATGTGATAACGAAATACCCAAATGACTAACTTCCTGGAGTTCTCTGGACTCAAAGTATTACCATTTTGTTCCAAGTAATCCCGCCTCCACAACTGCTTCTTCCAAGGTCACACCTTCTATTCCAAAATATAAATTCTGCTTTACTTTCTAAGCAGGCTTTTTATCTCAGCCGCAGAAATGATGTCCATTCTCATTCTTAACATTCCAGAAGGTAACATGGAAGCCTGACTCCACACACCCCTGCTTTCCTCCTGAGCACCCAGAGCCCCTGGGTATCAGTCCAGCTCCCTCCAGCACACACCCTCCTGACACCAACCATTCTGGGCAGCTTTCTCTTCTCTTTGGCTCATGATTGATTTTCTACAAAACTATTCGGTGCTGTTCTTGCCTGTCAGAGGCCACGTTACGCTGCATTTCTTAATCACTGCTCGAGAATGGAGACTGGGGGCCACCCTCACCGTTTTCTTTCTTGAAAGCAGCTCACATTGCATTGAGTGACCAAGGTTTTCACTTCAGATCTCCATGGGGCACCATATTTTTATGGGATGAAACCAAAAGAAACAAAATCTCCTGCGAGATGTGTATAAGAGACAGCTTATTTGAAGCCCTCCCCAATGCAAGCATACTGTGAGCCTATCACTGTTTTGAAGGAGTGTGAATGCTGTGCTCAGTCATGTCTGATTCTTTTCGACCCCTTGGACTATAGCCTGCCGGACCCCTCACGGAATTTTCCAGGCAAGAATACTGGAGCAGGTTGCCATTTCCTCCTCCAAGGGATCTTCCCGACTCAGGGATCGAACCCTCAACGCTCACATCTCCTGCACTGGAAGGCAGATTCTTTAAACTGTGCCACCTGGGAAGCTCTTTCTGTTCTGAAGAAAGATATGTGATAACGAAATACCCAAATGACTAACTTCCTGGAGTTCTCTGGACTCAAAGTATTACCATTTTGTTCCAAGTAATCCCGCCTCCACAACTGCTTCTTCCAAGGTCACACCTTCTATTCCAAAATATAAATTCTGCTTTACTTTCTAAGCAGGCTTTTTATCTCAGCCGCAGAAATGATGTCCATTCTCATTCTTAACATTCCAGAAGGTAACATGGAAGCCTGACTCCACACACCCCTGCTTTCCTCCTGAGCACCCAGAGCCCCTGGGTATCAGTCCAGCTCCCTCCAGCACACACCCTCCTGACACCAACCATTCTGGGCAGCTTTCTCTTCTCTTTGGCTCATGATTGATTTTCTACAAAACTATTCGGTGCTGTTCTTGCCTGTCAGAGGCCACGTTACGCTGCATTTCTTAATCACTGCTCGAGAATGGAGACTGGGGGCCACCCTCACCGTTTTCTTTCTTGAAAGCAGCTCACATTGCATTGAGTGACCAAGGTTTTCACTTCAGATCTCCATGGGGCACCATATTTTTATGGGATGAAACCAAAAGAAACAAAATCTCCTGCGTGTGACTATTTTATGATGCTAGCCCTTACTGGATATATTTATATCAGCCATTTACCACCTCACACGAACACTGTGCAAATGGCTTTAGATATTCAAGGTTAAAAGTAAACATATCATACGACATCACTTACATGTGGAATAAAAAACGAGATACACATGAACTTATTTGCAAAACAGAAATAGAGCCACTGACCTAGAAGACACACTTGTGGTTACCAAGGGGAATGGGTTGGGGTGGGTATTAACTGGGAGATAGAGACTGACGTGTACACAGTGCTGTATATAAAATAGGTAATAAGGGCCAGGTATATAGTGCTGGGAGCTCTACTCTGTAATGGCCTATAGGAGAAAATAATTAAAAAGAGTGGATCTCTGTGTGTATATATAACAGATTCATGTTGCTGTACACCTGAAACTAACACAACACTTTCAACTATACACCAATAAAAGTTTTGGTTTTTTTTTCAAGAGTAAGCTCATTAATGAACTTGCCAGATCTTAAAACCAAAACCCCTCTCTCCTTTATGCGAAGGAAGCAACTGCTCAAGAATGCTATGACTTCCACTGCCCAGGGCTGAAGAAGCAAGCAGGCTGCACCTGAGTGATGGGTAGGGCCCACTCTGAGGGCAATCAAAACACACAGAACTACCGGACAGGAACAGGAAGCCCTTGCCGGACACGCACCAGCTCACTGCCTTCACAAGAGGACAAGCAGATGCTCCTGGAAAAGCACAACCCATGGGGAGACAAAGCCTAGCCCTGAAGGCTCAAGAGGCGGAAACTGTTAAGCTTAGTCGGCTTTTTTCGTTCTTCCATTAAACAGGCAGCAAACTCATCTGCTATTCTCCAGCTCTATCAAACATGGTGGCGAGAGGGATGGCCAAGAACAATCAATGTGCTTCTGAGGGCTGGGCACCGGGGCCTCCGTGTGTTATATGCCAAATAGGTTTGATTTCCAATACGCATGCATGCATAGAAAGCATCCGACGGATGGGGCTGACATTTATATTCTGCAGGAGGACCGGCGGGGCTGGTCACCCCCTGCTCAGGAGTGGAAGTAAATGTCAGCAGAGATTAGCGGCCGGGTGCTACCCACACACTCATAGCCTCATCCGTGGTGTATTCCTCCTGCTGCTCTTCATTTAGGTAACAGTTGTGGGAAATTTAACACGCTTGTGCTCAGAGGGAGCTGTAGGGAAAGGGGAGCTGTATTAGCACGTGGGCATCTTTGCCAGAATTTTTTTTTTTTTTACTACTCCCTACATTGGCTTGTTTTCCTCTGTAAATTAGAAACAGAGGCATGGGGAAGACTTTGAATTCTGAGAGTATGCCCTCAAACTGCAGACCCTGGAGCTGCAGAGTGCATATGGACTTGGTTATTTACACTAGTAATTGGATCCATGGGTTGTGAATGCGGTTACCCCTCAGCCGGGAGGGGCTGGAACAAAGAGGCTGATTTTGCCGCATCCTTCCAAGTTACCTGTGTGTTACCCAGGGTGCTCATCTCATAGAGCCAGAAACCAGGAACAAGAAAGGAAGAATTTAGAAAACTGAATGTATCAGACGATTTCTCTTCTGAATGCGAAGAGAACACGGAAAACTATGAGGTGTAAACGGCAGCTTCTAGACAAGAGCTGACTGATGGCTGTCCAGCAGACCAGACTCCCTCCCACCAGCCCGACTGGAGACAGAAAAGGAACAATAAGGATCAGAACAATTCATCGCCTCCACTCACCCGTTTCCACATCCAAGCCCACCTATGGCCCTGCTCTCGCTGCTTTGACTTTATGCCATTATATCAAAAGCCAATATACGCATTCAAGGTTCTCCAAAATTACCAAAATGAAAAAGATCAGCAATTAAACTGCACCAATGATATGCTCTAAATACATTAAGGCCACTTAGTTATTTTTGCAAAGGTAACAAGACCCCGTGGACACAGGCCAGGGCCCCCGAGGACCTCTGGCTGTTGTGGCTGGCAGCGTGGGGCTCTGACGAAGCAGCCGTGGGGTCACTTGTCTAGGCCATCTCATCCCTCATTCCGCACAGAGAACACTGCAAAGCTCTCCATGAGAAATGACAGGAAATTCTGGGCAGAACTTTGCCCCTTTCCTGGTGACAGTGCGTGCGTGCTCAGTAGCTCAGGCTGACTCTTGTGACCCCGTGGACTGCGGCCATGGGATTTCCGTCCATGGGATTTCCCAGGTGAGAGTACTGGAGTGGGTTACCATTTCCTTCTCCAGGGGATCTTCCCGACCCAGGGATCGAACCCATGTCTCTGGTGTCTCCTGCACTGGCAGGTGGGTTCTTTACCACTTCCATCCTACTGACCTATTATAGACAGGAACAGAGGGGTGGGGCAACCTGGCCAGGACAGCCCTCTAGGAGACCTGGAGTCCATTTGAATGAACTTAAAGTTCTTCTTGGTGTCCTGATGACCCAGCAGACTAGCAAATACACAGCATTTATTCCACATCAGTTTGTTTGCTATACACGCATCTGTCGGTTTACCCATTGTTTTGAACTGGTTCAGCTTAGAGAGTGCACAATGGTTTAGACCTCTCTGACAGAGCTGGTTTTAAAAATGACTCTCTGCCTCAAACGGACAAACTCAGAATGGCAAAGCTGACTCACAATTCACTCAACGGTGCATGAAAATCATTAGACGTTCTTTCATTTAGAGTGATAACGGTGAAATTGGTAAGTGGTGCTTACTTTTAATCCTTAAACATATCTTAATTGGCTACCCCTGATACTATGCCTGGAAATTTTCACAAGAAGCAAAGATGCACCCGTTTACAGTCTAACAAGGGAGGAAGAAAATGTGGTAAGAGTGTTTTGGTCCAGGAGAGCTTCTGAGAATCTTACGGAAACCATGAGACGTGTACCACATGCACCATCAGCGCAACAGGGATCCAGGAGAAAGAACGCAGAGGAAGAGGAAACGCATCCTCCCAGGTGCTGAGGGACAGTGCGGGACAAGCCCAGGAACAACAGATGGACGGAACAGGCGAGAGGGTTCGGAAAAATCACCGAGTACATGCAGGAACTCAGCGCAGGAACAGGAGCCCCACAGAGCAACAGGCTGCCTGACTGTTTAGTAGATGGTCCAAGAAAGAACACTGGCTCACACCATAGGGAAATACCAAAGCTACATCCTTACGTTTCGTTACATCAAGGTTAGACTATGTCAAGGTGGGCTTCCTATTAATTACCTCAATGGGACAGTATAAAGCCAAGAAAAAAATATATTTGCTTTCACTGCAAAAATGCACACACAGAGTTTTTTTCTTTTCAAATGTAAAATCATTTAATCCCAAAGCCCAATGAAGACAGTAACCTTAGTATGCCCATTTTATAGACAGAAAACTGAGGAGCATCGCTAAAGCCACATAGTTAGGATTTGAACCTAGGCTGTTGGGTTACAGCATATACACTCTTTATATGCTTAATCACCATATAAGGCACCATTGACAAAAGTAACATATACATACACACATACATATTGCAGGAGACCCAGCTTTGATCCCTGGATCAGGAAGATCCCCTGGAGAAGGGAATGGCTACCCACTCTAGTACTCTTGCGGGCTACAGTCCATGGAGTTTCAGAGTCGGACACAACTGAGCAACTAACACCCACCCACACACACACATATACATATATATTTTTCTTAACACCTAAAGCTCAAGAAATTAATATCTGGAATAACAAAAAAAATTCTTACAGATCTCTAATAAAAAGGCAGCAAAAGTAAACAAAATAAGCAAAAGAATCTCTGCCTTATACGAAAGAAAAAGCCATAAGGCAAACAAGTCCATGAAGAGGCTCCCACTCAGCAGTAAACCGCGAATTACAAAAGAAAGTAATGACGAGCTATCTCTGTGCCCAAGAGCACAATATACGAAAGCAAGAATCAGGAAGCAGATAAGAGTAAGTGTTGGTGAGGACAGGGCAGATGGGGACTCACAGTGTATGGAGCAGTGTAGACGCGTAATGCCTCATGGAAATGCAATACGGCAGCTCTCACTACAAGCCAGCACGTGGAGTCCCATCACCCAGCCATGCCACCACCGGTTCTGCTTCCTAGAGGCACTAGGAAGCAGAGTGTGTGAAAGGGGGTGCCTGCCATGGAATTGTGTGGGATACAAGGAAGTTGGAAAGAGCCCTGAAGAATCAGAGGAATGGACCCACCAGTGACATGCTTCCTACACATCCATGCACATTCAACGAGATGTACGGAACACATCCACGTGGGGAACACTATGGGAAAGGAGAACAGGAGTGAGACTGGAGATGCAGGGAAAATAAGGAAGTGCTTTTCAGGGGTCAACCAACCCCTTTTCAGGAGTGAAAGTGTGCTGTGTACTGAGGAATGAGATTAGCTCAGCCCTCAGTCTCCCGGCATCTGTATGTAAATAATGAAGAATGATGAGAGGATGAGGTAACCTGCGGCTTGGTGACAACAGTTAACAACACTATTCTGCATATTTGAAAGATGCTAAGAGAACAGAGGAACCTGTATGCAGGTCAGGAAGCAACAGTTAGAACTGGACATGGAATAACAGACTGGTTCCAAATAGAAAAAGGAGTACGTCAAGGCTGTATATTGTCAGCCTGCTTATATAACTTCTATGCAGAGTACATCATGAGAAATGCTGGGCTGGAAGATACACAAGCTGGAATCAAGATTGCTGGGAGAAATATTAATAACCTCAGATATGCAGATGACACCACCCTTATGGCAGAAAGTGAAGAGGAACTAAAGAGACTCCTGATGAAAGTGAAAGAGGAGAGTGGAAAAATTGGCTTAAAGCTCAATATTCAGAAAATTAAGATCATGGCATCTGGTTCCATCACTTCATGGGAAATAGATGGGGAAACAGTGGAAATAGTGTCAGACTTTATTTTTCTGGACTCCAAAATCACTGCAGATGGTGATTGTAGCCATGAAATTAAAAGACGCTTACTCCTTGGAAGAAAAGTTATGCCAACCTAGATAGCATATTCAAAAGCAGAGCATTTTGAATTCAAAGCATTACTTTGCCAACAAAGGTCCATCTAGTCAAGGCTATGGTTTTTCCAGTGGTCATGTATGGATGTGAGAGTTGGACTGTGAATAAGGCTGAGCACCGAAGAATTGATGCTTTTGAACTGTGGTGTTGGAGAAGACTCCTGAGAGTCCCTTGGACTGCAAGGAGATCCAACCAGTCCATTCTAAAGGAGATCAGCCCTAGGTGTTCTTTGGAAGGAATGATGCTAAAGCTGAAACTCCAGTACTTTGGCCACCTCATGCGATGAGTTGACTCATTGGAAAAGACTCTGATGCTGGGAGGGATTAGGGGCAGGAGGAAAAGGGGACGACAGAGGATGAGATAGCTGGATGGCATCACTGACTCAATGGACGTGAGTTTGAGTGAACTCCAGGAGTTGGTGATGGACAGGGAGGCCTGACATGTTGCGATTCATGGAGTCGCAAAGAGTCGGAAACGACTGAGTGGCTGAACTGAACTGAAGAGAATAGATCTTAAAAGTTCTCACGGCAAGAAAAACAATGTGTAACTATGTTCGGTGACCAGTGTTCACTGGGCTTACCCTGGTGATTACTTATCAATATATACATATATGGAAGCACTAAGTTGTACACCTAGAATGAATATAATGTTGTGTCCATTATACATCAATAAGAACAATATAAAAGACTCATGAAGGAGTTAGGGATGGATAACGAGGTAAGAGCCCAGGAGGAGAAATTGGAACACCAGTTTCAAGAATCAAGGATGAACATTGCTGACTCCCAAAACTGGAGACCACAAGAGTGTAAACAGCTGCTATCCCCACCCAGGAGCCTTGGGAACTGGGAGCAGACAGGTAGGAGTCAAGCAGCCCAGCTGGGGAAGGATAAAGTCCGTAGGAAAGTGATGATGACATCAGGCATGACAAGTGAATGACCACCAGGGTGAGAGAACTGCAAGGTCTGCGTGGATTCAGAGTTTACTCTGTGCAGAAATGGAGGCCCAGAGGAAATGAACTTCACTCCCAGCTCACTGGCAGCTTGAATATGGAAGCAGACAGGAAACACACAAGCGAATCTCACGAACGATACAAGCTAAGCTAAGGAAAAACACAAGGAAAACCGGAGCCACGGTGAACGTCTTTCTGTGACAGGAAGAACACATCTGTGATAGATCTGTTCCTTTTCCTGGACTTAGTCACGTTAGCTCTGCACTTTTTGTGAAAGAATGTTGCCTAGAGCCTGAAACGGAGCTTCCCAGGTGGCACTAGCGGTAAAGAATTCACCTACCAGTGCAGGAGACGAAAGAGAAACAGGTTCGATCCCTGGGTCTTCAAGGAAGATCCCCCGGAGAATGGCATGGCAACCCACTCCAGTATTTTTGCCTACAGAATCCCATAGACACAGGAGCCCGGTGGGGTACATAGAGTCACAAAGAGTCGGACACAACTGAAGCAACTTAGCATCCACACGTAGCCTGAAACAAAGGATAGCTCATTCTCAAGACTCTGGCTTTTAAGGGGATAACACTTTCCCAGTCACATAGAGATTAAAAAGTTGCGGAATAGAAAACGACATTTTTCTTGTTGGAGGTTTACCTATGTGGATGGCTACAAAAACAAAGGATTCCAACACCAAGACGTTTGCAACAACTAACCACACCACTCCCTCACAAGGCCTTGAAAGATGCTTTGCTGAAACCCTCCAGGGGTTTGGTGGGTACAAGCCACTCCTCTCCTTGAAGGACTCTGCAGTAAGCCTTTCTTTGCTCCAAACTCCAACATTTCGGTTGGTTTTGCCTCACTGTGTGTCAGGCACACAAATGTGCATTTGGTAACACTTTAACAGTCTTTCTTGACCTGGACTCAGGAAGACAATTATGATCTAGTTGTGATAAGGCATGGGTGAAGTCTCTACCTGCATTACTCTCATAGCCTTTATAAACGAATTATTGTTTTTCTCCTTATGTGTGCTCAGAGGCTCAGTTGTATCTGACTCTTTGCAACCCCATGGATGTAGCCTGCGAGGCTCCTGTCCATGGGATTCTCCAGGCAAGAATACTGGAGTGAACAGCTATTTCCTCCTCCATTCTCTCCTTATACTAAGATGAAAACATAGAAAGGGGAGAGAGGAGAGAAGATCCTGGCATTAGAGAGAAATTTCAGTCTCGAATATGTTATCTTTTTCAAAATGTAAAGAGTGTCCATTCTGTGTAGTGCTTGAAATTAGACATAATAGGAGGACTTCAAAGGCATAGATCTGCCAGTGTCTAAAGTACTTCTCTTCACATCCTTTGCCACTAAACCCCAAACAATGAACCTCTGACATTCATTATGGGGCTCTAATCCATAGTAAAAGCCATGGAAGATGTACCCTGCCCCTCCCCAGCTTCCAAAGTCAGCAGAGTAAAGGACCCTGATCTCTAGAGCTGATGGACAAATGGTACAGGTCAAGAAGACACAGTTTTGAATAATTACAGGGCAAAAAAAAAAAAAAAAAAGGCATGAACAAGTTCACATAGCTCACACAGAGTAGAGCTAAAAGAATGGAGTAGAGTTGAGGTTCCGAAGACAAAAGCCTTCAAAGGTCCTGGGGAATGAAGCCTGCCTTCAACCACTGAGCACTCGCAGGAACCCAACAAAGACACCTGGCTTCGTGCTTCACTTCCGATTAAATTCTCCTATAAAGACTTTGGCCTTTGTCCCGCTACTCCTCAAGCGGCCTACCACCCAAATAGAAAACAGAATTAGTCCTCTTCTGTTTTTAATCTTGAATTGCATTGCTAATTGATTTTTAAAAGCCCTGCCGCTGTACTGCCTCTGCCCTGTAATTAACCGTGTTTGATCACAATGTTTCAGGGACAGAAGTGGAGTCTCCTTGCTTGCTGACAAACGAATCCGTCAGGTGGGTCTCCAACATCACTGGTCTTCAACAGGCACAAAGTGCAGGGGAGAGACAGTCAGGGAGGCAGCTGAAACCCTCAGCCAGAGAATCAAGGGGGTGGAAGGCTGCTTGTGTTCCGTCAACTAAATTCAAAATGAGAGGAAATGTGTGATTTGGGCTTCGCNAAAAAAAAAAAAAAAAAAGGCATGAACATAGCTCACACAGAGTAGAGCTAAAAGAATGGAGTAGAGTTGAGGTTCCGAAGACAAAAGCCTTGAATGGTCCTGGGGAATGAAGCCTGCCTTCAACCACTGAGCACTCGCAGGAACCCAACAAAGACACCTGGCTTCGTGCTTCACTTCCGATTAAATTCTCCTATAAAGACTTTGGCCTTTGTCCCGCTACTCCTCAAGCGGCCTACCACCCAAATAGAAAACAGAATTAGTCCTCTTCTGTTTTTAATCTTGAATTGCATTGCTAATTGATTTTTAAAAGCCCTGCCGCTGTACTGCCTCTGCCCTATAATTAACCGTGTTTGATCACAATGTTTCAGGGACAGAAGTGGAGTCTCCTTGCTTGCTGACAAACGAATCCGTCAGGTGGGTCTCCAACATCACTGGTCTTCAACAGGCACAAAGTGCAGGGGAGAGACAGTCAGGGAGGCAGCTGAAACCCTCAGCCAGAGAATCAAGGGGGTGGAAGGCTGCTTGTGTTCTGTCAACTAAATTCAAAATGAGAGGAAATGTGTGATTTGGGCTTCGAAGGTGGCTCCAGCGGTAAAGAACCCACCTACCAATGGAGAGGACAAAAGAGATGTGGGTTCCATCCCTGCATCGGGAAGATCCCCAAGGACATGGCAACTCACTCCAATATTCCTGCCTGGAGAACCCCATGGACAGAGGAGCCCGGTGGGCTGTGGTCCATATGGTCACAAAGAGTCAGACATGACTGAAGCGACTGGACATGCACGCACACACACGTGTGTGATTTAGGACAATGAGAAAGGCATTCCACCCCCATGCCCTATCAAAGATCTGAGGAGGCTCATGGGTAACAGTCCACGGCATTGCAAAGGAGTGGGCCTTGTCTCAGTGACCAAACAGCAAACAAATTCCACTCGGAAAGGCCACTCACTACTCTCTCACTACGGCACCTGGCCAGCCAGGAGGACCTGGCAGCAAAAGGCACAGCATGGGGAAGACGCGGACGCAACCAGACAAGGAGACAGAGTGTGTGAGGATAAGAACACAGTAAAATTCCTACCCTTGGACCTGACACCTGGCAACTATTTGACCAACTTGGGGGCCATGTTTAACCCCCTTGTAGGCCTGGAGCTTACCTTTGCCGGCCAATTTGTGGATGCCGGCAGTGGCCAGCCACACTTCAGTGTTATATTTTCAAGGAACAGTTGTGGAGTATGGAGCTGAGGGGAGAGGACTATGCACCCTCCAGCCTGACCATGCTCTAAACACCAGGCCTGGTGTTGTGGCCCCTCTGCGGGCAGCACACACTCTGGATAAGCAGATCTCAGCTTTGCAAACTGGGTCAGTTCCCAGTTCTGTTTCTCTGTGATGCAAGTAAGTCACTTCACCTGGTTAGGACTGACTTTCTCTGTTCGCAGTAAAAGAGGGAAACCTTCCTTATCTATGTCGAAGGATCCTTGTGAGTTTTCATTGTGATAAGGCATATAAAAGTGATTTTCTCTCTATGTCTCTATTCCTGCCCTACAAATAGGTTTGTGGATTCCAGGTTTCATCTAGATCATCACATATATGTATTAATATGCCATATTTGTATTTCTCTTTCTGACTTACTTCACTCTGTATGACAGACTCTAGGCCCGTCCGCATCAACACAAATGACTCAGTTCTGTTCCTTTTTATTGGTTGAGTAACATTCCATTGTATATACATACCAGGGAGCTCAGCTCGGTCCTCTGTGGTGACCTAGAGGGGTGCGATGGGGCGGAAGGGGCAGTGGGGAGGAGGCTCAAGAAGGAGCTGATATATGTACACCTACAGCTGATTCATGTTGCTATACAGCAGAAACTAGCACAACATGGTAAATCAATTATACCCCGATAATAAAAACTTTAAAATGTGATTTTAAACCATAAACCATTCTTCCTAGTCAAACAGCAACTAGCATGTGTTATGACAAGGCTAGATACTACACTGTGTCCCTTCTCATCTGTTCCCATACCAGGTGAGATGATTACAATTATTTAGTCTGGGGAGCCTCGGGGATACAGCAGTCCCATCTTTCTATCAGGATGGACTCAGCGCTCCCTGTCTCACAAATTTTCTCTGGACGTGCCAAACAGTTCATGGAAAGAGCAAGCTTCTCATGCTCCTTGGTTCAGACAGGAATTTTCTGAGACATTGAAAACTCTCTTTTCCTTTCTGGCTGCTGTCAGCTATGCCCCCAGGAAGCAAAGCATTAGAAACCATAGCCATGCCTCAAGCAGTTGAGAGAGAGAGAGAACACATAAAACCGCTTTTTAGGCTTAAATTATGTTTTCTATTCTATTGATCTGGTGATTTCTGTTTTGAAATGGGTGGAAGGGAAAATTGGTTTTGCCACCTTTTCCCTTCTCCCCTTTATCTAGCCTGTCCATCCCTGCCCAGTCCTGGTCTGCCGCAGGCCCCCACTGCCCCTGCATGTGGCTACTGCACAGGCTTGCCACTGCCTCTCCCTGGGGCATCCCCATGGGACCACCAGAGCAGCGTCTGTATAAAACAGGCAAACAAAGGTGCCACAAGCCCTGCTGAGATTCTGTGACTCCTGATCTCAAAAAATATTAATAGCTCCCCATCGATCCAAAATAAAGTTTCAAGCCATGGGCACGGCAGATGAGCCCATCCGTGATGTGTGGACCTCCCTCCTCTCTCTGGCCGCCTCTCCTCGTTTCATGGTTTTAAATCCCTTCTACGTGCTTGTGACTCCACACTGGAAGCCTTCTGCTGGGTCCTCTCCCTAAGGTCCAGCCTCTTTATATTCATCTGCCCGCCTGAAATGTCCACTTGGGTGTCTAATCATCAGAGGACCCCGCACAAAATAGCGCCAAGGCCTTGCCAACAAACTCGAGTCACCCACAATATTTCCACCCCAGATACTGGAAACTTGAACATAAAAAGCCCAGGGTCACCTTTGACCCCCATGTTCCTCACGCACTCTGTGTCTAACCCATCAGAAAATCTTACCAGCTCTTCCTTCTAAGCACACCCAGAATCTGGTCATGGGTAGCAGAGCCCACCGGAGCCACCTTCCTTAAAGCCGTCAGCTACTCGAGCCACTGTAATACCCCTCCAACTAACCCCACACCTGCCCCCACACAGCGGCCAGGCTAACCCTATCCAGACATGCAGCACTCCTCTGCTTCAAACCGATCAGTGCCCCGTGTTTCCCTCGAGGCTCGACATGCTCTGGACTCCTGGCCCCTCTCCCACCTCCAGCCTCACTGAGCGCACCATAGGCACACCCTCGCCACACTGGCCTTCTGCCCTCGAGTCCTCAGGCAGCCTGTTCTTGCTACCTGGAATTCATCCCTGACACAAGATACCAGTCAAATATCACCTTCCTAATAATGTACCTTCAATGTGCTATCTGGGTCTGTTCCTGTTTGCTGCTTCCCCACCCCACCCCCCCACCAAGGGAGCTTCCCTCGTGGCTCAGATAGCAAAGAATCTGCCTGCAATTCAGGAGACCCAGGTTTGAACCCTGGGTCGGGAAGTTCCCCTTGAGAAGGAAATGGCAACCCACTCCAGTAATTTTGCCTGGGAAATCCCATGGACCAGGGACCCTGGTGGGATTTTTGACAGTCCATGGTTCGTAAAAAGTCGGACATGACTGAGCAACTAACATTTTCCACCCCTAAGCATTTAGTACCTCTCATATTCTGTACAATTTATTTATGTATCACGTTTATCCCGTGCTTCTCTTCACTAGAAGACAAGATCCATAGGGCAGGTGCTTCATTCACTGTCGTGCCCTAAGCCTCTTTAGCAATGCCCTCCATAGCAGCCACTTCGTAGATTTCCCTTGACTGAATGAACGAACTACAAGTCCCGGTTCTGTTTTAGCAACGTCACCTTCCACTATTCTCTTCCCTCTAGAGTCTAACTAGAAAGAATTACTTGTCATTCTTTTATCACATAAACACACACCCTGTCCTTTTGAGGATGTTACTCAGCCTCAAATAACTCTTCCTCCTACCACCATCCCCAGAAAAATATAATTTATTGTTTTAGATTCAGCTCAAGCACAATTCCTTCCCTTCCTCCCTTCATCCTTCATCTCCTCCCTGCCTCCCTCCTCCCCTCCTTTCTACAAATATTTTAGCATACTTTATGCAGTATATACCATGTTATAGACAAGGTAGATTTTTTAAAAAATCAGACAGCCCACTTTTAATGAGCTTACAGTTCACTGAAGGTTTCTCCAATGACTCTGGATGAATAAATCACTCTGAAGCTTCACTTGGCGGGTGGCAGCTTGAGATGGTGAAGGGAACACACAGTCTTAGGGGTCGGGAGAAACCGAGTGCATATTCCAGCTCTGGTATTTATCAACCAGCTTAGGCAGGACGTCCACCCTTTCTAAGCTTCCATTTCTACACATTTAAGGTGAGGATTATAATTCTACCTAGATAACTCAACTAAGTAACAATTAATAAATAACTGGAGCATATCATACACTATAATTAATGTCAGATAATGAAACCGAATGGTATCAGATGCCCTTGTAGCAGGGTTGACAGTCAAACATTAAGGCCCTCCCCCTCCCCCAATGGCAAGCAGTTGCCTCACTTCTGTGTCATGACCTCATTTCATGTGCCTCCCTCTCTGATGGCTTTGACGGTAGAGAGTCTGCCTGCAATGTGGGAGACCTGGGTTCAGTCTCTGGGTCAGGAAGATCTGCTGGAGAAGGAAATGCCAGTCCACTCCAGTATTCCTGCCTGGGAAATGCCATGGACAGAAGAGCCTGGCAGACTATACAGTCCTTGGGGTCGCAAAGAGTTGGACACGACTGAGAGACTAATGTTATAGTATTTAGTTGTCTGTTGCCCACGAGTCGTGAGCAACTTGAGACATCCCCAAAGTACAGAGCTTTGTATGCTGCAGATGTCATGACAGTTAAGAACAGCCTTGCGGACTCAGTGGAGAAAGAGAGGGTGGGACGAACTGAGAGAGAAACACTGGCATGTATATACGCTACATGTGAGCCACAGTTTCAGCTAGTGGGAAGCTGCTGTGCCACACAGGAAGCTCAGCTCAGTGCTCCGTGATGACCTAGAGGGATGAGATTGGGGGTGGGGCGGGAGGGAGGCTCAAGAAGGAGGGATATATGTATACACATAGCTGATTCACATTGTTGCACAGTAGAAATTAACACAACGTTGTAAAGCAACTATACTCCAGTTTTTTAAAAAACGAAATAAATCTCCTTCCTGCATTGTCCTTGTGTTCCTGTATCCTTTCAGCTGTCTCCGCTCTTTGCCAAACCCCTTTCCCCATCACTTTATTATTCATTTCATGGAACCTAAAAATTCTCTCTCCCTGTCTCTTGCTATGCTCTCCCTGGACCCACCTCTCCTCCATCACCGTCTCATGCCCCCTCCCTTCTCCAGTTCCCCAGGTTGCAGCACAACCTTCCCTTCCCTCTCCCCTCGGTCATCACTCTCTGTCAGGCTCCTGTCCGCTCAGACCAGCCAGGGGAAGTTTTATTGATCTCTCTGTAATGCCCGAGCGCCTCTGAAGGTTAAGGTCAACAAGAGTAAAGCATCGTGCTGAACCACAGGACCTAAACCTGACTTCTGTGTGCGGGGTATCAATTATTCAGAGTTGTCAGATCACAGGGCACTTGCCACCTGAGGCTGCCAGCTGGGAAAAGGACAAAAGATCACAGGGAAGGTTAGGGTGCGGAAGATCAGAGTATCCAGCTAGTGCTCACACCCTGGGGAGCCCAATAGTGCGCCAGGAGGTGGACAGCAAGTAAGGTCTACCAATGGTCATGGGAACTGAGGCCACCAAAGAAGCTAGTAACGCCCAGTCTTCTAGGCTTTAGACAGTTTTCTTCTCTCCCACAACCCCATGCGTGGCTGACCTTAATTTCTCTGGTCACTAAATAATTATGAAAGTGTGAAAGTGCTAATTGCTCAGTCGTTTCCGATTTTTTGTGACCCCCATGGTCTGTAGCCTACCAGGCTCCTCTGTCTATGGGATTCTCCAGGCAAACATAGTAGAGTGGGTAGCCATTTCCTCCTCCAGAGAATCTTCCTGAACCAGGGAATGAACCCAGGTCTCCTGTATTGCAGGTGGATTCTTTACTGTCTGAGCCACCAGGGGAACCCCAAAATAATTAGGAGTCTTTCATAAATCAAAATAAACTCAGATAATGGTGGATTTTGTCATCTCCACCATGCCATGGCTTATTTTGCTGACATTTTACAGGCTCCTGGGCCATCTCAACAATAAACGTACAGCACAGAGAATTCTTTACAATATTATTAATATATAACAATCTAAACGGGAAAATAACTTGAAGAAGAATAGATACATGTAGGTGTATAACTGAATCACTTCACTGTACACCTAAAACTATCACCACATTGTCAGTTAGCTATTGTTGTTGCTTATTCACTCAATCATATCTGACTCTTTGTGACCCCATGGACTGTAGCCCACCAGGCTCCTCTGTCCATGGAATTCTCCAGGCAAGAATATCGGGGTGGGTTGCCATTCCCTCCACCAAGGGATCTTCCTGACCCAGGATTGGAATCCACGTCTCCTGCATTGGCAGTTGGGTTCTTTACCACTGAGCCACCAAGGAAGCCCCTTGATCAACTATCCTTAAATAAAAAATAAAAGGTTTTAAAAAATAAAGCTTCCCTAAAAATAAAATAAATGTATGGATAATTTTAGTTAAAAATACATATAAANCAGGATTGGAATCCACGTCTCCTGCATTGGCAGTTGGGTTCTTTACCACTGAGCCACCAAGGAAGCCCCTTGATCAACTATCCTTAAATAAAAAATAAAAGGTTTTAAAAAATAAAGCTTCCCTAAAAATAAAATAAATGTATGGATAATTTTAGTTAAAAATACATATAAAACAAAAGAGCTGTGAGTTAGAATTCTGGGAGAAATCTCATCAACCAGACTCATTCTAAAGAAACCTGCGCTTTAGAATAATTGACCCATCAGAGCAAATGTTATTATAATGAACTATCTCAGCTCACCGCCAATGCTTTTGCACATGCAGTTTCCCTACTGGAAAATCTCTCCTCCCACCTCCACCTGGTTAGTACCTAATCATCCTCCAGCCATGTCCTTACAGGTCACTTCCTCTGGGATGCCCTTCAGTCTGGCCCAGAAGCTCCTCTTAAACGAGCCATAAATCACAATTCTTGATACTCTGTGACAGTTCCACCAGAAGGAGCAGGACACCAAGTGATCAGACACCCAGACTCGAGACACTGCCAGGTTTGAATCCTGACTCCATCTCAGTGTCAGCTTTCTCATCTGTACACAGAGGAATAATCATAGTAGTTTCCATCTCAAAGTGTCACTTAAACATGACTAAAATGCACGATACTTACAAAAGGCCTGGGACGTAATTCGTCCTGTGAAAGTGCAGCTGTCACCATTCTTATTTTGCCCGCAGAAGCTACTACCATGGAAGAGAAGCAGAGCTATGCTATCTTTTCGGCTTCCCAGGTGGCTCGTGGGTAAAGAATCTGCCTGCAATGCAGGAGACACAGGAGATGCAGGTCTGATCCCTGGGCAGGGCAGATCCCCTGGAGAAGGGAATGGCGCCCACTCCAGTATTCTTACCTGGAGAATCCCATGGACAGAGGCCCCTAGTGGGCAACAGGCCACAGGGTTGCAAGAGTCAGACATGACTGAGCATGCCTGCGTGCAAGCTATTCCTTGTAGATTCCGTGCCTCTTCTAGAGCCTACAAACATCCTAGTAACTAGCCACTGAATGCAATGATGCTCTCAAGTCAGGACTAGCACTCCAACAGTCACCTGGCCAGTGCCTCTGGCTTGAGTCCTTTTACAAGTTTTCAGGGAAAAAGAAAACTATCATGGCCACTTGCATTTCTGCACATCTTTACAAACAGAGGCCCCGGAAGTCTTTTCACAGATGTTTGCAGAGTGAATAACCTTGGAAGACAGAGCTAGTACCTTCTTCCAGAGCAGAGTAAATATATTCTTTGCTGTCCTATATAATAAAGACAAGGTTTCCCTCCTAGGTATATGTTAGGGAGGTTTGATTTTAGAGCAAGAGACCCAGATTCCCTGTGCTTGGGGCTACACAGCTGTGATGCAATACCCTGGGTGCACAACGCCCTGGCTGGCTGCTCTGTGTCACAGTTGTGGACTTGGGAAGCGTGAGAAGCTGGTGTGAGTGGGAGGCTTGTGTACATGCTGTGGTGGAGGAATGAAGTCCTCTGCCTCTGGCCCAGGGGCCTCATGTCTCCCATCAGCACCCATGAGTCTGTGGCTGGCTTTCCTGTTTGCATGAAAGTTCAACTCCCAGACCCTCACAGTTCCTGACAACAGACTGTGGCTTGTCCAGGAAAGATATCATCCCTTTCCAGCCATTTATCAGATAATGAGCAGGACAAAATGAATGAGGCTTTATACAAACCCTTCCTGAGAATTCAAGATGGTGCTCTGACCATCCCTGAGCATAGCATCTCTCCTTCCCAGAGCAGCAAGCCCAGGCCAGCGGGTTGGTCCATCCTCCAGCAGTAACCTGACCAAAGGGAATCTAGAGGATTCAAACTCGATTCTGGTCAACCTCCTGGTTCTCCTGTTGGACTGACAAGGTTCAGGATCAAAAAGAAAATGGCCACATGGTTCCATACTCTCTTGCCTAAATCCCTCCACCAGGCTCACACAGGTTAACATGGGGACACAGTGCATCTTTGTAACTTTTATAACAATGTCCACCATGCTCTTACACCTGACTCTTCCAGATGAAAGACCTAGGTGCAGATAGGTGATGAATGGAAAAGGTGAAGTTACAGCTGCTGGATATGACATTCCAATTTTTTGGAAGTAGGGAGCAAAAACCCAGGCACCTGGGAAGGAACCCCCCAGGCCCTCCTGGGAAGAACAGGGAAGAAGTAACACAAGTCACCTGCTTGTCTTTTAAAGCCACCAGTCGAGGACTTCCCTGGGGGCCCAGTAGTTAAGAATCTGCCTGCCAATGCAGGGAACAAGGGTTCGATCACCGGTCTGGGAAGATCCCATCTGTCACGAGGTAGCTTAACTTGTGTGCCACAACTACTGAGCCCATGCTCTAGAACCCAGGAGCCACAGCTCCTTAAGCCCTAGAGCCGGAGCTCCCCAACAAGAGAAGCCACAACAACAAGGAGCTTGTACACTCAGCTAAAGAGTAGTCCGTGCTTGCCACAACTAGAGAAAGTCCACGTGCAGCAACGAAGACCCAGCACAGCCAAAAATAAAAGATAGATACATAAAAATAAAACTAGTAAAAAATAAAGCCATCCACAGAGGCTTCTTCACAAGGAAAATGACCCGGCGCAACTCTCCTAAACTGCTGTCAATACCTTAATTCAACTGACTACCAATCTGCCATCACGTCCGATGGCCCTGACCACAGTTTGATTGATACTCCCCAGAACCTTCTGAAAAGTTTATCAGGATGGCAGGCGATAGCGCTGCTCCTGCAAGGCCCTCACTACACACCTGTCAACACCACTTTGTCTCCCCACCCNCCTTGGAAGACAGAGCTAGTACCTTCTTCCAGAGCAGAGTAAATATATTCTTTGCTGTCCTATATAATAAAGACAAGGTTTCCCTCCTAGGTATATGTTAGGGAGGTTTGATTTTAGAGCAAGAGACCCAGATTCCCTGTGCTTGGGGCTACACAGCTGTGATGCAATACCCTGGGTGCACAACGCCCTGGCTGGCTGCTCTGTGTCACAGTTGTGGACTTGGGAAGCGTGAGAAGCTGGTGTGAGTGGGAGGCTTGTGTACATGCTGTGGTGGAGGAATGAAGTCCTCTGCCTCTGGCCCAGGGGCCTCATGTCTCCCATCAGCACCCATGAGTCTGTGGCTGGCTTTCCTGTTTGCATGAAAGTTCAACTCCCAGACCCTCACAGTTCCTGACAACAGACTGTGGCTTGTCCAGGAAAGATATCATCCCTTTCCAGCCATTTATCAGATAATGAGCAGGACAAAATGAATGAGGCTTTATACAAACCCTTCCTGAGAATTCAAGATGGTGCTCTGACCATCCCTGAGCATAGCATCTCTCCTTCCCAGAGCAGCAAGCCCAGGCCAGCGGGTTGGTCCATCCTCCAGCAGTAACCTGACCAAAGGGAATCTAGAGGATTCAAACTCGATTCTGGTCAACCTCCTGGTTCTCCTGTTGGACTGACAAGGTTCAGGATCAAAAAGAAAATGGCCACATGGTTCCATACTCTCTTGCCTAAATCCCTCCACCAGGCTCACACAGGTTAACATGGGGACACAGTGCATCTTTGTAACTTTTATAACAATGTCCACCATGCTCTTACACCTGACTCTTCCAGATGAAAGACCTAGGTGCAGATAGGTGATGAATGGAAAAGGTGAAGTTACAGCTGCTGGATATGACATTCCAATTTTTTGGAAGTAGGGAGCAAAAACCCAGGCACCTGGGAGGGAACCCCCCAGGCCCTCCTGGGAAGAACAGGGAAGAAGCAACACAAGTCACCTGCTTGTCTTTTAAAGCCACCAGTCGAGGACTTCCCTGGGGGCCCAGTAGTTAAGAATCTGCCTGCCAATGCAGGGAACAAGGGTTCGATCACCGGTCTGGGAAGATCCCATCTGTCACGAGGTAGCTTAACTTGTGTGCCACAACTACTGAGCCCATGCTCTAGAACCCAGGAGCCACAGCTCCTTAAGCCCTAGAGCCGGAGCTCCCCAACAAGAGAAGCCACAACAACAAGAAGCTTGTACACTCAGCTAAAGAGTAGTCCGTGCTTGCCACAACTAGAGAAAGTCCACGTGCAGCAACGAAGACCCAGCACAGCCAAAAATAAAAGATAGATACATAAAAATAAAACTAGTAAAAAATAAAGCCATCCACAGAGGCTTCTTCACAAGGAAAATGACCCGGCGCAACTCTCCTAAACTGCTGTCAATACCTTAATTCAACTGACTACCAATCTGCCATCACGTCCGATGGCCCTGACCACAGTTTGATTGATACTCCCCAGAACCTTCTGAAAAGTTTATCAGGATGGCAGGCGATAGCGCTGCTCCTGCAAGGCCCTCACTACATACCTGTCAACACCACTTTGTCTCCCCACCCCGCTCCCAAAGTCATGCAAACTGTCTGTACATCCACTTGGGCCACACACATCGCCCTCCAAGGACTTAAAAAACCAACGGGATTGACGGGAACGTGAAGGGCAAGCTGCTCACTCTGCCAAGAGTCATGACATCCTAAATCTCTGGCCCAGGGGTCTCGTGTCCCCCATCAGCATCCAGGAGGCAGAATATCTTGTCTTTGTAGGGCAGTCGCATGTCTTTGCATTGAGGGTTTCTGTTTGTCCTCCAGAAGATGCCATTCTCCTAGCAACATAAATCTGACCATAAATCTGACTGAATGTCCACAGTAAATGACAAGGATTCCCTAGAGCAGGACAAAAGCAATGTAAGCAGGCAAGTTCCAGGGCTCCCCTCCATGTGCCTCTGAATACATGCTGAAGTGCTTGACTTCACATTACAGAATAGAACTTCACTCATCCAAAACTAACTTATCATCTTCATAGCTCTTTTGTTTCTGATACAGAAAACAAATCAGGGTGGAGGGTGAGCTGTCTGTACGTGTGCGTGTCTCTGAGACCAAAGCCATTGATTTCAGGTTGACGTTGCGGAAGTTCTTGATACAAATACATTTTGTTTTTTCTAATGTGATTCTTCTCCTTGATGAACAGAGGTATATGGGGGAGTTGTTGCAGTCAGTGCTAAATAATGAACTCAGGTCGAATACCTGCAGTGAGGGCTTACCTGTGGGTAATCTTTGTGGCCAGGAAGGCTCATTTCCATCCTGAATGGTTGCTACTCTTACCACCCAGTGGGGCCTGGAACTTCCTATCAAAGTTGCTGTGGGCGAGTAAAGGCAGGTCCCCTGCCCAATGCTCCTTTCCCTATGGCACTGAGGCTCCCAGGATGCTTTCCAAGTGCTTTTTATGTTCTGTGTCTCTAAAGACTGCTAAATTGGGTCGGATGTGTGGGATTAAGCTCACCTCATAAAATTTGCTTGAGAAAATCTCAGATCCATTAATGCTTCATAAAAATTTTACAAGGTTTCTGCTAAAGGAAGGAAAACAAACAGAGGTGGTGTCGGCATCTAGGCGCTCTTTAAATCAAACATTCCCTCTAATGCATTTTTTTTATGGCACCAATCAGAAAAGCAATCAACCATGAAGCCTGAGGCTTCTCCTGCTTCCATTCCTACAGCAAAATTTCCAAGATCTTTAAACACTTTACATGAAGCCATGGGAGTGTGTGTGTGTGTGTGTGTGTGTGTGTGTGTGTATGTCTCAACCTGTCTATCCATCCATCATTCATCTTCTACATCATCTTCTGGAAAAAGTCTGTCTCTAAAAAACTACATTAATATTAAAATTTCATACCCTCCGATTTCAGATTAAGAAAAGAGGATACGATGATAAAATAATCTTCCATATTTCAAAATGTTCCAGAGTGGCAGAAGAATAGAAAGGGTGGATGTTTAAGATAAGTGGGATGGCCATCAAAATACTCTTATGTTTATTATCCTTATTCTTATTTGGGTTGTTTCAACAATAAATAAAAAGAACTTAAGAGTAAGAAATAGTGTCCAGGGTCTGAAGATGCATGAACCCTGAAATGATGTAATAAGATAATTCACAGTGATTTTAACATAAGCGATCATAAGCTAAAGGGAAGCTGAGCCCAGCCAGGAGAGGCCAGCCCTCTGTAGTCAGAGAAGGGTTGTAGCCAAAGGTCCAGTTTGACAAGTGGACCTGTGGAATGAGGCCAGAGTGGAACTGGTCTCCTGGGATGAAAAAAGAAACTCCAACTCCCCCTCCCCTTATTTCTCCTAGTGCTTCCCTTCAAAGCCAGGGTTTCTGAAAACTTGTCTTTTCATAACAGACAGGCAACTAGAATACAGATGCAATCAAAACAGTCCCCAACAATGGCCAGACTGTTTTCTTTTATCTTCATATATATTACAATCATCTACTGTTCAGAACAGCTCTGTGAAATAAGGCAACCACAGTACCTTGAAAAGAAAATAAAAGCTGTGCTAAAATAAAAACTGGTACTTGTTTAACTCCTACATGGTCACCTCATAGCTCATAGAGACCATAGACCTCTACAAACCTCAGTTACCTGGTATGTAAATTAATGATGCTATTCCCTACTTAAGAAAGATGGCCAAGATTAAATGAGATAACTTACAGGGCATAATTTACAGGGCTTCCCTAGTGGCTCAGAAGATAGCGAATCTGCCTGTAATGCAGGATACCTGGGTTCAATCCCTGGGTCAGGAAGATCCTCTGGAGAAGGTAAAGGTAATCCACTCCAGTATTCTTGCCTGGAGAATCCCATGGACAGAGGAGCTTGGCAGGCTACAGTTCGTGGAATCCCAAGGAGTCCAACATGACTGGGTGACTAACACACAAAGGGCATAAAGTTATTGCTGTCCAGTCACTTAGTCATGTCCAACTCTTTGGGACTCCATGGACTACAGCACACCAGGGCCTCCTTGCCCTTTACCATCTTCCGGAGCCTACCCAAACTCATGTCCATTGAGTAAGTGATGCCATCCAACCATCTTATCCTCTGTCATCCCCTTCTCTTCCTGCCTTCCATCTTTCCCAGCACCAGGGTCTTATCCAGTGAGTCAACTCTTTGCATCAGGTGGCCAAAGTATTGGAGTTTCAGCGTCAGCATCAGTCCTTCCAATGGATATTCACAGTTGATTTCCTTTAGGATTGACTGGTTTGATCTTCTTGGAGTCCAAGAGACTCTCGAGAGTCTAATCCAACCACAGTTGAAAAGCATCAGTTCTTCAACACTCAGCTTTCTTTATGGTCCAACTGTCACACCCATACATGACTACTGGGAAAACCATAGCTTTGACTATAGGGACCTTTGTTGGCAAAGTAATCTCTACTTTTTTAATATGCTGTCTAGGTTTGTCATAAAGTAGACAGTGCAAAATAGATGCTTGAGGAATAAAAGTGCACACATCCAACCTTTTGAAGAGTTAGGGGATATGATTAATGACACAGAACTACTTAGCTGCAGACCCTGGGATTCAATTCTGAGCCCCACACAGGTATGGGCTGACCTTGCCGAGAAGGGGGAAGGCCAGGTACTTGTGCCTACGTTCCCTCAGTTAAAGGAAAGATACCAGGAGAGAAATGCAAGTTTTAAAGGAATGCAAAGGAAGCTTGTGAATGTGAAGAGAGAGCATGGTTCCTGAGCTGGAAGGACCACTCGGCATGGAGCCTTCCCTGCACTGTGGTCCAACCACAGGGAGACAGATGTTGAGAAGAAGCTGTGCTTGGTGGTGCCTGAAGGCCAGGGGGCTTCTCCAGATTTCCTCCTCCTAAGATCCTCCCCACTTGGCAAAAGTGAAACACCTGGCCAGAGACCCAAAGTAATGATAGAGTACCTTAAATTATCTGAGAAAGCCCGCTGAAAGCACCACTGTTGAGAAGAAATCAATTCAAACATCAAGCCCATCATCTTTTCCCGTCTCCCTCCTCCCATTCCCAAATGCCTTTTTAATGCAGATGGCTGTAAGTGTGTCTTTGACAGCCAGGACTTCCAGATGCTCTGGGCTCACCGTTCAGTCTGAGGTGTGGGAGTACACGTCTTCTCCCCACCATTCAGACAGGGAAGTGAAAAGAAGCAACCATCCGCAGCAGAGGTGAAACTAGCATGTGGGGTTCCCCTGTCCTCTCTGCCTGCCTCTGGGCAGGTCTCTGGAGGGCTGGCTAATGCAGGTTTGTGGCATTTGCAGAGAGGTTTGTTCTGGAGAAAATCAATGGCAGACTCCCCGACTCCAGGTATGAGACACTGGCTTCCCCACCAGGCCCTCAGAGTTCTGGAGCATGGTGTTCAGACAGGAAATGCCTTCACGCGGCCCCTGCCCCACAGGTTGTGTAAATAATTCAGCAAGACAAGAACAGAGCCATCTTCCGAACAAGCTGACTTGCCCCAGGATTTTTAGACGTCACCAACTACTGCTCTGGTCATTTTCTGCCATTATTTTTAAAAGCTAAAGCATGGACTATATATTTAGGAGGCGAATGTTTTGGCTCCAGTGAGTTAGGGGCGGATGTGTCACGGGCGGGAACACTAGCACAAAACCACTGTCATGAAGTCACGGCAGCACACTGAACATGGGCCTGGCTGGGAGGAGGGGAGGGTGTGCTCTTCGAGATCATCTAATGAGCGGATGATCTAATGAGTGGATTTCCCAGACAATCTGTTCTTTTTATTATTCATGTGTCTTTTGAGCCATTGCCTTCCCGAGAACTAGGAGAATTGCCCTCAGTTTATAATTTGCCTCTCTATTTGTCAAATTATATTTTAAAATATTTTCTTGAACACTTGAGGCATCCTTGGTACCTGACCTCTCACCAAGGAGAGGGAAAGCCTAATGGTTGCTATAGCTCCAGACAGAAGCCAAGTCAGGATTTACCTGTGCAGGTAACTAGGCAAAAAGATCAGCGCTTCAATCAACAAGTGGAGAAAAGTGCAAACTCATTACTATGAAAAGAAACGCAATCTAAAACAATGACCTGGCATGTCTACCTAACAAACTAGCAATGTCAACAAAATGAGAACAGCAGTCCACAAGCACTGATGGGGCTGGGGATCAAGGGAAGCTGTGGGCCTGCAAGGCCCTTCCGCTAGCAGAGCACAGCGACACCCCCCTGGGCAGCCTGACAGCAGACACCAAGAAGTTCTGGGGGTCTGCACACTCTCTGCTACAACTCCACTTGGAAGAACGCATCCTGGAAAGAACTCTGGTTGTGAACAGACTCAAAAGTGAAGATGTTCATTTGAATGGTATTTACAACAGCAAAACCATAGGAAATAACCTAACTGTCCAGCCATGAGGATTATTAGTTAAATGAACAATGATACATTCATAAAACAGGATTCTTGTAGCTACGAGATATAATTTATAAAATATTCAATAACATAGAAATATGCTCTATATTATAAATATAACATGTATAATTCTATATTACACATATAAATATATTTTATATAAATGTTATACATGATGTATAACATATATTGTCTATTATACATATTATTTTATCCATATTATATATAATATACACATAATATATAATTGTAACATATAACGCATGTATCATGTATAATACATGTACAGATTATACATAACATATGTTATATATCTTACTGCATATATTACATGTTATATATTATATACTATGCATANGTTGAGCCTTAAGCCAACTTTTTCACTCTCCTCTTTCACTTTCATCAAGAGGCTCTTTAGTTCCTCTTTTTTTTTCCCCTATATACAGAAAGGATTTAAGTTCACTATGGGGCGAGCATTGGGGAACAGTTAAAATGTCTGTGAGTTTGCATGCATTGGTTTAAAAAACATTTCCTGCATTTGTGCGTACCAATATGTATGCCCACAGATAAACTACAAGTCAGGTTAAACTTGTAGGAAGTAGAAAGATGCTTTCCAAGAACCTAGATGTCAGAAGGAAGGCACACATACAAATAATTTATAATACAAGTGGGAAGGTGGAAAGTACCATGAAAATTATAATGAGATTCAGAGTGTGGGTGCTCAGAGGAGGAGGTACTGGGTCTGTAGCAATAGAGAGTAATGTGGAGAGTCTGACAAGTTTGCACGGGGGCAGGGACACTTAGGCTGGTCGTTGGATAGCGTGTAGGATTTGTGGGTTAGCACGGAGGCATTCCTGGAGGAGGAATTCATAAACAAGGACATAAATGCAAGAAAAGGGAGGTGACGGAGAAAGAGAAATGTCACATGACATCCCTTATATGTGGAATCTAAGAAGAAATGGTACAGATGAACTTATCCACAAAACATAAACAGACTCACAGACTCAGAGAATGAGTTTATGATTGCCAGAGGGGAAGGATGGGGGGAAAGGATAGCTGGGGATGGACATGTCCACACTGCTGTATTTAAAATGGATAAGGAACAGGGACATACTCTAGAGCAAAGGGAACTCTGCTCAATGATATGTGGAATCTAGAGGAGAGGGGAGTTTGGGGGAGAATGGATACATGTATTTGAGTCCTTTTGTTGTCCACCTCACCTGAAACAATCATGGCATTGTTAATCAGCTATACTCCAATATAAAATCTAAAAATCTAAACAAACGAACAAAAAAAGGAACACGGGGGCAACAAAGGCGAATCAGACTTGCTAGGAGTAAGACGCGGATGCTGCTTCCTCGTTCTGAGCTTGTACAGGTTCTGTCCTGCATTAGAACCAAGAGCAACGTCTGGCCCATCAAAGCAGACATAACCTTGTGCCTCTGGGTTGAAGTCCTTGTCTTCCTGGTAGGTGGCATGTAGGGGGCAGGCGTGGGAGGAAGCTGGACTTTGACCATTGGGCCCATCCCCTCTCTCCAGAGTCCAGACAGCTCTCTCCAGGCCTCCTGGTTTCCATGTGGAAGGCTCCTTATTCCTGGACCAGGTTAACGGGGTAGAGAGGGAGCATCTGCTTCAGAGGAGGCCGTCGAGTGAAAGGCAGTAACGCTGTCTCCAAACCAGCTTTTCATAGGCTCTTACTTATCATTTGATTTGGCTGCAGTGTATGGAATTAGGCTAATGGCTGTTAAGTGGCTAAGGCACAAACATGGTCCATCTGCCGAGAAGGCTCCAGGCCATTGTCTATTTCAAAGGCTAAGGAAAAAAGATGAGCCAGACATACTGTCACACTGAGAGCCTCATCAAATGCCTTTTTATTCACCCTCAGATCTTATTTCTTTCAAAGCTAGTGATTTTCCTGGTACCATATTAAGAGCTCAAAATCAGGGCCTAGCTGCTGGGCCATTACCACAGTGGAAAATAGGCTATCTTTACCTAATCTGCAGGATATTGTGATAGAAAAAAAGCCTGGGTAGCGGCAAAATGATTCAGTCCATTAAAAAATATATATACGGAGCAACTGCAATGTTCAGAGTGTCACGAGGAACACAAGAGAGGATCCCTGACTTCAAGGCGTTTCTCCTCTTAGATGGACAGGAGGAATAGAGCGTGTGCAGGAGGAGTTCTAACGCATGGCCAGCATTGCCTTGACTTCCAAGGGAACAGAAAGGAAGAAGAGAAGCCGTGTCTGGGAAGACTGGAGGGGAGAGCTGGCAGAGGAAATGTTTTGAATTGGGCTTTGAAGAGAAATAATAGCTTATATTTATGCGACTGCCTCTTTGCCAAACCATTCATATATAAGATTTTACTTAATAATATCCTGATAAGACAGGTGCCATGATTCCCTGCCCTTTGACAGATTTTTAGACTAAACATAAGCTCAGGGAAGAGTTAACCACTGGTCAAGCAGACTCGGGATTTGACCAGATTCTATGTTCGTTTTAAGCTGGACACGAGTTTGAGCAAACTCCAGGAGATAGTGAAGGACAAGGAAGCCTGGCATGCCGCAGTCCATGGGGTTGCAAATAGTCAGATATAACTTAGTAACTGAATAACAACAATAACATTTTCTGATATCTGCTAGGGCAAATCAGTCTCCCTACCTTTGTTTTTTTACATAATTTCTAGGCAGGTTACCAGCATTTATTCTTTCAAAATTATGAGACCATTTTAAAAATGTAAAGAAAAACAAAAGTCTTATTTGAGCAACCTGACTGTAATTGTTGGCTTCCTTGGTGGCCCAGACTGTAAGGAATCAGCCTGCAATGCGGGAGACCCGGGTTCGATCCCTGGGTCTGGAAAATCCCCTGAAGAAGGGAATGGCAACACACTCTAGTATTCTTGCCTGGTGAATCCCATGGACAGAGGAGCCTGGAGGGCTACAGTCCATGGGGTCCCAAAGAGTTGGCACGACTGAGCGATTAACCAACTATAGGACCTAACTGTGCAAAGAAAGGGATGAGGTTAAAGGGAAGTGACATTATATCTTGCCCAGTGCAGCACCTATAGCCTTAAGGCCAGAGACAAAATTGCATTTATCATCTTGCCACTTAATAATAATAAGATAGTAATAATATTCATAAAAATAATAGAATCCTTGAGAACACACTCATAGGAATGTTGATTTCAATATGTTTTTCTTTAAAGAACTGTTTGTTGGCTTTAATAAACAATGCTGGAGGAAATAAAAGCAAAAATTAAAAAAAAAAACAGAAATCCTACTAGTAGAAGTTGACATTTATCAGATGCTTATTTATCAGATGCTTATTTCACACCAGGCTCTGTGTCAAGAGCTGTAAATACATTCTCCCATTTCAACCTCACTATCAACCTAAGGAGGAACACTGAGGTTTAAAAAGGTAAATGAAACCAGTAACTAACTAATACGTGGTCTGGCCATTAGTCACATTCAGATCTGACTGCTGTCAAAGCCCACTTGATTAAGGGGTAGGCGAGCTTCCCCCCATGTGGGTAACTGGATGGATCGGGCTGTGAGGGGACAGTCCAGGGTGCTGCTGTACTCGAATGAGACCACCAAACCAGAATCAAGGAGCCCTTGGCGCCCCAGCATCCCACAGATGTTGCATGCATTCCAAATGCTTGGTGCATCCTTCGAGCATCCCTGCTTCTATCTCCCCTCTCCCTTTGGGCTTTCTCCCCTCACCAGCCACTTCTTGAGAGCTTCTATTTATTTGCCCGGCTCTCTGCCAGGTGCAGGGATCCAGGGAAGGTGGACAGACGCAGTGCTGAAGACAGGAACGCAGACCCTACGGACCATGCAGATAGAGATCGGGCCCACAGGGCAAAGAAAGTTCCTCCAGGGGACCGTGACGTTATCCCACACTTAATGTGTGCAGTGAGGATGGAAAATAGAATCAGGTCTGAGGCACCCGGCTCATCAGTGTCAGGTATGGGAGGAAATCACAGGAGAGCATCAAATAAAAAAGCAAGCAAAGGCAGACGCTGTACATGGAGTCCAGAGGCAGCAGAGAAGCCACGGAGCAGAGTTTCCTCTGCAAGAACACGCAGTGTAGAACTGCCTGGCGACAGTCTGGCAACTCAGTGAAACAAACGTGAGTCTAGACTTTGTCCCAGACACATACAGTCATTTTTATACAACTGAGATGGCAATTCCAATCCGAGGAGGACATAGATTACTTAATAAATGATGTTGGGGCTATGAGCCCATTTATACAAAAGATAAGCTTGATCCCCCTCCTGATATAAGATACATTTCAGATATATCAACAATTTAAATATAAAATTAAATCCATAAAGACCGTTAGGAAACTATTATAATTCATATTGTTCAATATCTTGAGGAGGGGAAAGGAAAGATCCCATGAACCCAGAAGTCATAAAGGCAAAGTTTTTTGACTACGTAGAAATAAAGTAGTTTATGTAGAAAAATATATCTGATAAACAAAATAAGACTGCAAACAACCAAATGGTAATTTATAATATACATGACAATTATCAAATCACCTTAACATATTATGTACTCTCACAAATCAATATTAAAAAGATGAAAAAACACAGATAAGTAGGCAAACAATATCAACGAGCAAAGATAATAAAATAAAAATGCCCGGTGACTCTATGAAAAGACATTTAACTTTGTAGTTAAAGAAATATAAATTAGCCATTTCTCACCTTCCAGTCTTGAATGTAAAAAGCTATATTTTCTGGAAACTTTCATACACAGTCAGTAGGACTGCACATTACAACAACCTCTCTTTTTGCAATTTTACAATATTTCTTAAACTTTTCAGTTGCATACCATTGATCTCAGAAATTCCATATGTAGAGGTTTTCCTTATATAGACACATGTATCCACCCAGATGCTCTCAGTGGCCTTATTTGGCAAAGCAGAGGAAAGAGAAACAACTTGCATGTGAATTTATAAGGAACTGGCGACTTAGCAGCAGCAGCAGTAGTGAAATACAGGATGGCATCTTAGAAAATAGCATATTGTTCATCAAGGTAAAAGAAGCAAGACTAATTTATNCAGATGCTCTCAATGGCCTTATTTGGCAAAGCAGAGGAAAGAGAAACAACTTGCATGTGAATTTATAAGGAACTGGCGACTTAGCAGCAGCAGCAGTAGTGAAATACAGGATGGCATCTTAGAAAATAGCATATTGTTCATCAAGGTAAAAGAAGCAAGACTAATTTATTCATGCTGGCAAGGATGCATACAGCCAAAATGCTGTTTGTAAATGAAAGAAACCACAGATCAATATATATAACACATTTCATTGTGGATGATTCATAATGTATTCATCATATTGGGTAGAAATTAGTGTGAAAATACATGCAAACTTAGATTTCTCTGAAAAGGAGGAAAAAGACTTCTCTAAGCAAACTTTCCCTGATTCTTAAAATACTGTTTAGGTTTTCATAATGAGCATAAGTCTTTTTCTCCCTTTCTTCTTCTTTTCCTTCTTTTAAACAATAATAGTAAACATTTTTCTTTTCATTTTAGAAGCAACAAAGGTGAGGAAATATGCTCATTTGACTTCTGATATCATTTATTTTAGCTAGGTGCTTTCTATCTAAAATACGGACCTTGGCATTTGCAACATGGATGGACCAAGAGATTGTCATACCGAGTGAAATAAGTCAGAAGGGAAAATATCATATGACATCCCTTATATGTGAAATCTAAAAAGAAGTGATATAAAAATGAACTTACTTACAAAGCAGAAACAGATTCACAGACTTAGAGAATGAACTTGTGGTTGCAGGAGGAAGGAGGCTGATGGGGAGAGATAGGGAGTTTGGGATGGACATGTACACACTTCTATATGTAAAATGGATGGCCGACAAGGACCTAGTGTATAGCACAGGGAACTCTGCTCTAATGTTATATGATGTTAATGTTATATGCTTTAATATTATAACCTCCTGGATAGGAGGAGTGTTAGGGGAGGAATGGATACATGTATATGCACGGTTGAGTCCCTTGGCTGTTCACCTGAAACTATCACAGCACTGTTAATCAGCTGTACCCCAANGGGAACTCTGCTCTAATGTTATATGATGTTAATGTTATATGCTTTAATATTATAACCTCCTGGATAGGAGGAGTGTTAGGGGAGGAATGGATACATGTATATGCACGGTTGAGTCCCTTGGCTGTTCACCTGAAACTATCACAGCACTGTTAATCAGCTGTACCCCAATATAAAATAAAAAAGTTTAAAGTCTCAGAAAGAAATAAAGGGTGCTTTATTTAAATAAATAATAAAAATAACTAAAAAATAAAACAAGGCACTTGGTACGATTTTTCACATCTTCTCAGGCGACTGTTTCTAGGATTCAGAAAGAAGATTCCCTTCTAAAAAGCACGTATAGCTGCCCAGCCCAAGTCTGCTGAGGATGGAAAGCTGTGCAGCATCCATCAGCGGTCTGCTTCCTCGTTTCACCCTGTTTCCAGAGATCGCTCCTGCTGCCGGCATGCCCCCGCCTCCCAGGCCTGCTTACAACCTCCTTCCATCTGATTTGTCTCCCCTCCAGCCCGATTCCCTGGACGGCTTTCTCATTCTCCTTCTGGCCAGAGTCTGGCTGTGACTTCTGGGTTCTATCCGTCTTCCTTTTAAGCAAGCATCCCCAGTTCATTAGCTGTATACAAAGTACAGATACATTCCATCCATCTCCCCATGCCACGCCGGTGGCCGTGCCTGGAATGTAAGTGTCTGCCTGCAGTGGGAGACACTTAATAGGCAAGATTGCTTATCGCTGGCAGCGAGCGATCTGCCAGACGCCATCTATTCATTTTAATACTTCTGTCTCCCGGAGATTTCGGGGTGGACGCATCACAGCTAGCGACTACATTTACCCTTCCGTGTGGGACTCTGGGAGGGTATCAGGAGGTCACTGCACGATTCAGAGGCTTCCTCTCGGGGGCAATTAACCAGGTAATGGACCCTATTTGCCTTTTCTTTTTGACAAACATTGGCTGGCTGATAATTCCCTCTGAGGTTAATTCCTCAAATTATTTTGGAANAACCTCCTTCCATCTGATTTGTCTCCCCTCCAGCCCGATTCCCTGGACGGCTTTCTCATTCTCCTTCTGGCCAGAGTCTGGCTGTGACTTCTGGGTTCTATCCGTCTTCCTTTTAAGCAAGCATCCCCAGTTCATTAGCTGTATACAAAGTACAGATACATTCCATCCATCTCCCCATGCCACGCCGGTGGCCGTGCCTGGAATGTAAGTGTCTGCCTGCAGTGGGAGACACTTAATAGGCAAGATTGCTTATCGCTGGCAGCGAGCGATCTGCCAGACGCCATCTATTCATTTTAATACTTCTGTCTCCCGGAGATTTCGGGGTGGACGCATCACAGCTAGCGACTACATTTACCCTTCCGTGTGGGACTCTGGGAGGGTATCAGGAGGTCACTGCACGATTCAGAGGCTTCCTCTCGGGGGCAATTAACCAGGTAATGGACCCTATTTGCCTTTTCTTTTTGACAAACATTGGCTGGCTGATAATTCCCTCTGAGGTTAATTCCTCAAATTATTTTGGAAATATTGAGGCAAAAAACTTGGAACACCCGTTTAAACTTTCCCTCTCGGGCTTTTAGCTCTCACTATGTGTAAAGAACAGTACCTGCTTACATGAGTTTAAGGCCTCATTCTAGATTCTCTAATTTCACTTTAATTGCCAATGGACCAGAAAGGACAGCTGAGGAGGCCCAGAGGGTCAAGAAGCTGCCGCCAACCAGGCCTGGTGGAATGAAGGGTTCTAAGTGAGTTCCAGGCTGGATATGTCCAGATGTGTGAGGATACTCAGGTTCTGGCTTCTGGCACTGCTTCAAATTAAACACCTGGATGCATCGTTAGGTGTCACAACAGACCTCTGGCTGTGTGCCCCTGTTGTGTACCTGTGAGACAGGAGATGCTGAGGAAATAGGCCAAGAAGAGACTTTGCCTTGCACACATACTTAAAAATCAAACTCAATTGATACTATTTTGTGTCTCTCTATAAGGAAAACCTAGAAAACACATCCTGCTGTCTTCCTGGATTTGTACTTGGAGATAGGAGAAAACCAAACAAAAACAATGAAATCTTGCAACACACCAATGGGACTGTGTTTAGTTCAAAACTCCAGGCATGCAGCCCAAATAGATGCAAGCTGGGCTTCATCCTTACACAACAGGGGGCGTGATAAAACGCATGTACTTAGTCCTGCATCAGGAGAGCCAAAGGACTCCAAACTCAGCTAATCCCATTCTCTCCCAGTAACAGTGTTTCGATTCTACACGCTACATGTGTCAACCTGGTGATGCTGTGGAATGATGCATTTCCACGACAGCCCTTTGACTGGATCAGGCATACACCCCAACACATAAACGCTCTGTATACATTTGCTTACATAAATAATTCATGACACTGCAAATACCTATCCCTGAGCAGCTTCCAACTCTTAAGCTCGGTAAGCACGCTTATGCTCATCTTAAACAGGAGGAGATGAAGTGCATGAGGCAATTCAGATGGAGGGGATGCCAACCCACGGGGACCCATTTCGAATTAGCGAAGAGCGAGCTACTGGATATCAAGAGCAGCAGGCGGGATTTTGTTTCAAGGGCAAAATGCTGAGACTACAAGCTGATAGCATCGCTCCTTGAGTAAAGCTAGGGCAAGGATGGGATGTGGAAGTTCAAATCGCCGGGTGCATTCCCAACGTCTCCTGCGTGGACCAGAGAATCGCCCAAGCTCTCAGCCTGCAACACAGGTTATTTGGTGACCCAAACACAGTTCATTAAGAATTCACCGCTCACCAGCAGCCCCTCCTCCCATGTCAAACGCAAGATGAACAAAAGATTAATAAGGCACAACAGACCCAACTACCTCAAGCCCGTGTCAGGCGATTTTTTTTTCTTAACAAATGGAGAATTTTACTCGGTGCCTAGTAATTCTGGATATATAGCCCTTCATATTTTCCAGGCAAATTGTCTTCACCCCAGATAGGGGCATTTATCTGCTAGCAAAAGCATATCACTGTCACATATGTTTGAAAATTGCCAGGCCTTTTCTAAGCTTTCACAAAAAAGCCGGGGGAAGAGGGGGCAAGAAAACTTGTTTCAGAAAAGTTTATGAGCAGGACAAGCTCAATTTTTACATACAAGTAATGCTCAAATATGATTTTTATAAAGTTCCTCCAAGNGGCATTTATCTGCTAGCAAAAGCATATCACTGTCACATATGTTTGAAAATTGCCAGGCCTTTTCTAAGCTTTCACAAAAAAGCCGGGGGAAGAGGGGGCAAGAAAACTTGTTTCAGAAAAGTTTATGAGCAGGACAAGCTCAATTTTTACATACAAGTAATGCTCAAATATGATTTTTATAAAGTTCCTCCAAGAAAGAATCTTCTTTAAGGAATATCAATCTAAGAGGTAATTTTTTTCCCCTTTTAGGAAAAAAAAAAAATGTGAGTCAGAATTAGAACGTCTTGCCAGGCAGTCAAGGGAGCAGCTCTGGGCCGTCACCATGGATGTGTGATCGAATGATCAGATTCTGACGCTGTGCTTTTGATTATCTGCATTTTGAAGGATATTCTTGGCTTATTTGTGATCTAATTTGGCAAGACATTTCTAATGACAGAACTGGCATCTGCAGAGAAAAAGAAAGAAAGAAACTTGCATTTCTCAATGGTTTTAGCCCTGCTAAGGGAGCTGATCGGAGAAGGCAATGGCACCCTGCTCCAGTACTCTTGCCTGGAAAATCCCAGGGACGGAGCAGCCTGGTGGGCTGCAGTCCACGGGGTCGCTAAGAGTCAGACATGACTGAGCAACTTCACTTTCACTTCTCACTTTCATGCATTGGAGAAGGAAATGCCAACCCACTCCAGGGTTCTTGCCTGGAGAATCCCAGGGACGGGGGAGCCTGGTGGGCTACCATCTATGGGGTCGCATAGAGTCGGACACGACTGAAGCAACTTAGCAGCAGCAGCAGCAGCAGCAAGGGGGCCGATGTGATGGGAAGGGAGGCGGCAGAGACAAGAGGCCTGAGTTCAGAGGGCAGAGGGAAACAAAAGAGGCAGCTGCGCTGCAGCCTGCAAGCCCTTCTCTGGCCTCCCTGGACCACCCTGGATGAGAGTCTATCCATTTACGTACCTCCTCCCTCTCTTTCCTATTCTTCATGTTTTGGGAGTAATGAGGTAGCACGGAGGCTCTCCATGTATGGTCCCTGAACCAGCAGCACCCAGCATCATCTGGGAACTTTCAGAGAAGCAAATTCCCAGCTCCACCCCTGCCCCCCGGCCTAGTGAATCAGAAACTCTGAGGGTGAACTCAGCAGGGAGAAAGGGGTAAAGCGGAGATTCCGGGTGATTCTCACACTGCAGCATCCATCAGACGCACCTGAAGGGCTTGCTAAGATGCAGTCCTTAGCCTTCCCCTGGCTGCCCGCTCTGGAGAGCTTCTGGCATCTAGCTACCTGCTCCTCCTCCGCGTCACAGCCCAGAGTGCACATCTCGGACGTGGCTTCGGCTATGAGGAGCCTAGATCGTGTGTCCACACCCAGGGCAAGTATAGGAGTGGGGGTCCAGAGGGGAGATGGACCCATGGCTGGCCCACAGCACACACCACAGAGACTCTCCAACAGGAGAGGAGTCTGGAGGCTGAGTAACCAAACTGGTAAATACCCACCACGAGGCGGGATGGTGGCAAAAGGGTTCAGGAAGCAGACTCAAGGATGCTCCTGAGAGGCCCCTCCCCTGAGGACCCCACCCCCAACTGTGTCAAAGTGGCAAAGGTACAAGGCCCAGTTCCTGTGAGTCTCCGCCCGGGATGCCCAGCTACTCTCTCTCATGGCTGAAGCCTGCGTATCCCTCAAGAGCTGGGACAAACACAGCCCCATGGAGTCTTTCCAAGACTCCAGACTCCTGCTTTTGCTCTCAGTGGCAACATTCCTTGTGCACAGACACTGCTGTGTGTCCACCAAACCATGATCACTTTCCTCCCGGGCCCAGAGCCAGAATCCCTTTTTCCAGTCCCTTTGCATCGAAGTGGGGACATGCTACAGTTCTGGGCTCCACTTTAGGGCCTGGACCCAAGAGGGATACATAATCCCCTCTCCTCTCTCCTGTGTCCACCTGCAAGGAAGTGAAGGAGCCAACATAAATGAGTCACTCGATGGAAGGAGCCCAGGTGCCTGAGTCATTACCCGGAAGAGGCCACCCAGGGGACCCAGGTCATCTGCAGTGGACGCTGCAAGAGGAAGAAATTAATGTGCACCATGCTAGCTCACCAGGATTTGGAAGTTGTTTATTATCGCAGCTAGTAATAGTTATGCACTCATCAACCCTCCCTGCCAAGCAGTTTGTAACTGCCTCTGCTCTCTCACTTCCCATTTACGTTATGGTTAGTTTTTAAAGTGCTCATCTGCCCATAAAATTACAGGTTTCTTTACTTTTTTTTTTTTCCATCTCCAGCAAACATTAAAACCCTGGCATAAAATAGATCATTGATAAATGCATGCAGAAGGGAAGAGAAGATGCCGGGAAAAGGAAACAAGTAAAGAAAGGAAAATCAGCTATATACAGTGGGATGACACTCAGGAACTATAAGCGTGCTCCTTAATGTGGATTCGTGTGCAGCCAACACCTGCCCATTTGAATAGACCCACACTTCACTTAGATTGAAGGGCAACAGAGTCGAGTGGAAACACAAGAAGTGAGTTGAGAGCTCAAATCGATTATGCGGGTTCTTTTTTTCTTTTGTTTTGATCACTCTGAGTGAATAAGACTTCCCTGGTGGCTCAGACGATAAAGCGTCTGTCTACAATGCGGGAGACCCGGGTTCGATCCCTGGGTGGGGAAGATTCCCTGGAGAAGGAAATGGCAGTCCACTCCAGGACTATTGCCTAGAAAATCCCACAGACAGAGGAGCCTGGCAGGCTATAGCCCATGGGGTCACAAAGATTCGGACACAACTGAGCAACTTCCCTTTTGATCACCCTGAGTGAATAAGACCAGCTCCCCAATACTAACAGTAGGAACCTGTGTCTGTTGAGCTGTGTTAGGTGCTTGCCAAGCTTTACCCCAGTCCTCCTGACACCTCTCAGACTTGTGGCTGGAGTGAAATGGAGTCTGAGATGCCTGAACCTGCTCTGTCCCACAATGCTGGGGGCCAGGAGCCCTGCCGAGCTCTGGAGATGCAGAGACCAGACAGGCACTCCCTGTTCTCCAGGTGTTAAGAGTCTCAGGGGAGAGGGAGAAGTAAAGCGACCCTGAGGAGACGCTTCACAGCCTGGAAAGCGCTGCACGGATGCAGGAAGCCGCTTGCCCATGTCCAGCTTGGGGACCCAGAATGGTTTAGTGAAAACAAGCAGGGGCCCAGGGTTCAGGCAGGCTTGGGTTCGAAACCCAGGTCCCACCTGGTTAGAGACAAGACCTGAATCCCTACCCCTGGGCTCTTTTCCATGTGCTCCTCTGAATCCTCAAAGGAGCCGGGGCTGGAAAGAGAGGGGTGGTCAGAGATGCAGCCGCAGCTCTGGGCCAAGCAGATGCTACTCTGCCCACAAATACAAACTGGAAAAAGGCCAGACCATGAGTGGAGTCAGAGTGACAGAGGTATGAGCGACCGCCCTTTAAAAAAGATGCAAATACAAACACGATGTGCGAGAAACTGTCAAACGTGTCTCTCCTCTCTTTAGCCTCTAGGGCAGGGGCCTGCAAACTCTGATATCTAATGCCTGACGATCTGAGGTGGAACTCATGTAATCACAATAGAGATAATGTGCACAATAAATGTAATGTGCCCGAATCATCCCCAAACCTCCCTCCCCTCACCCGGACTGTGGGAAAAATTGTCTTCCAAGAAACTGGTCCCTGGGGCCAAAAAGGTTGGGGACCCCTCATCTAGGGTATTCTTCCCCTCTACTCTTGAGCCTACCCACACGCTGTGTTCATTCCATCATGTGACCTTATCCTTCTGGTCAATAGAATCAATTGAAAATAAAATTTTAATGTATTTGATGGGATGGGTTCACCTTGATAAAACATTTTGGTAACTCGCACACATATTCATAAATGACATCTTTTAAAAAAATCACTGTGCCAACTCATAAACTGATTATGTCATCAAAATAAGGTTAGTCAATTTATCTAAATAATTTTCATGCTTCAAGGATGCGGCAACACTAGGATAACATGCAAGATTCAGCATCAAATCTCTCTTTCACACTCAGTAATAACATTTGTTGGGTACAAAGAGTGATTGAGCCTGTGTTTGGCGTGAGGCACTCAAATATTCCAGTAAACTTACACAGAATCAGAAAGAAGCCATTCCGTCTCTAAGAATCACAAAGACTTGTTTAAAGAGATAAAATAAAGAAACATTGCTGAAAGCTTTGGGACAATCATTTGGGATAAAAGTGTCTGTAAACGTCTGAGACTCAAGTTAGTGAACTCTGTCTGTAAATGCTCCCCAATAAATGGATTAGGAGATAACAGTGTAAACACTAAGCATGAAAATCTGCTCATATGTATACTTGGTATTATCTGGAAAACATTTGGGACAACGAAGTAAACACAGGCCCCCGTCCAGTAAATTTATCCAGTAAATTATACCAATTAATGTTTTTACTTGTTTGATCTCCAACAAGCATTCCCCATACCCATTCTTCCACAATCAACCAGTCCTGGGAATGGCCTACAATATTACATTGCTAATCCATCCTATTATACAGTGCTATGGTATGTTACATGTTATTAGATTATACAATAATAAAACTGCACAGGAGCTTCAGGTGACACTTTGCATTAAGTCAAAACTGAAACCAAGAAACCATAATCAGAGTCTGGTAAGGGTTTCGCCTTGGAGACTGAATATAAGACACATCAGATCTCTTCAAACTTGTCCATCCTAAATCGGGTATCAATGAAGTTAAAATCAGGGAGGAAAGTTTTCTGAAGTGAGATGTTCTACACACAGTTTAAAACAGACCTCTTTTGGTCCAGCTCAGATTCGTACAACAAACTATTCAAACAAGAAGAGGAGATACAGGTAAAAATCTCAACAGTAATGAAGTAGCCGATGGTGGCTCTCCTTGAATCAGACTTGGTAAGTCACCCCTGGGTAACCACAGGGCATTGGTTCCAGGACCTCCACAGATATCAAAATCCAAAGATGCTTCCAAATCCCCTCCTCAGCCCTTCATATCCACAGGTTGCACATCCACGGCCACAGATGGAAGACTCTACTATCGTCACATGTCTGCATCACCAAGCCACATCCATCCTACTGCAATGTGGTACCCAACCCTCCTCCTGTCTTAAGTTGCCCCTGTGTCCACAAAACATAGGATCATCCTTTCAAGGGAGTAAAAGAGTAATCTTAAAAATCCACTTCATATGCTAAATTCCTCATACTCCCAACCAGCTCATTGGCAAATGGATAAAACTATGTAGTGAAATTGTCCCAGCTGAGTTGTTTATAACAATGTGAGGACTTCCCTCCTGGTCCAGTGGTTAAGAATCCACCTGTCAATGCATGGGGGGGGCATGGGTTCAACCCCTCCTCTGGGCAGAGTCCACATGCCACAGGGCAACTAAGTCCGTGCTCCACAACTACTGAGCCTGTGCCAAAACGAGGGAAGCCACGACCGTGAGAAGCCCGCACACCACAGCTGGAGGAGTCCCCGCGGGCCGCAAGTAGAGAAAGCCCCTGCTTAGCAACAGAGACCCAGCTTGGCCCAAAATAAATACATAAAGACTCTAAAGAGAAGAATAGGGGCGGAGATTCTGAGAGAGGAAATTATCATCACACTGAGGGTGCACCCTGGATTCCCTCAAAGGCCTGCCCTCTGCTTACACTCTGCCCCTCACCTCTGCCCTCTTGCATCACAATTACCTCGTCTCTACTACCCCTTCCTCACCTGCAGGCAATTTAACTCTTGTTAGCGTGTCCGAACACATCAACACACACACAGTAACTTTTATTTGACTTACTTCTCCAATTACCACCATCTGTTTTTACATTCCTGGCCTACTGCTCGCCTGAAATCCCTATTGCCACCATCACTAAGCCTTCATCTCACTTAACTACTACAGAGTCCTCAAGCTCATTCTACTTGCCACACAGCAGGCCAGAGAGATGAGTTGCTGGTGCAAGAAATACCAAGTTTATATGGAAACCAGTGAGTTTATTCAGAAGATGGTGTTCTAACGTCCCAAAGAACCTTCTTCCATGAGTGAGAATTCAGGCTTCTTTTATACTAAGAGGGGAGGTGGTAGGCTTGGTTGTTGCAAACTCCTTGGTGTCAGAATCCCTTGTTCTTGCAGCTGACCATTTAGGTCTGATCACAGTGTTCCTACAAACCTCCAACAAGACAAATTATTCTCTGTTCTACAACTTTTATCTCTCGATGAATGGAAAAGTGTTAATCCCCTTAAAGGTCAAGCTTTGGGAATGGGCTACCTCGCATATTACAGGCTCTAGGCAATATTCTTTTAATGATTCATCTGGAGCAAAGGCAACAGAATGCAAAGTTTAAAGGAAAAGGAAAAGATCCAGTATGGAGTCAGATTTGTCCTTCGGTATGACACAATCCCATGATGTGTCCAGTTTCCCGTTTTTCAGACTCCCGGTCGCGGCAGCATCCCACAAGTTTGGTAACTCCCTATTAGAACATCTTCTGCTCCTGTCCCTTTGATTCCACACTCTCCTGGTTTTCTCCCTGCTTGACTGGCTGCTGACTCTGTTTCCTTTTCTCTTCCTCTCTCAGACTCTAATCCTTGATCCTTCACTCCAGAGATACCCTCTCCTTATTTTGATGGTTTTATCCAGCTTCAAGTTTCTAAAAACAAATAGAAGTTGATCTCTCCCAAATTTATATCTGCAACTCTCATCTTTTTCCCCGAGTTCCACAGTCGTAAATTCATTGGAAACCTCCTCTTGATCCTAAATCTTGCACTGAGCAAACTTCAGATGGCCCTCTCACTTCCTCCTCTCCTCCCCGCACCTACGTCTTCTCATCTTGTCCACTTCAGTAAAAGAATCGCAATCCATCAAGTGCTCCAGTCAAGCAGCTGGAAGTCATCCTTGAGTCCTTCTATTCTCTCATTGCAAATTCCATCATAGTATCCTACAAGTCTCCTCCAAAACATGTATTTCCATATCTACCTTTCTCTGTATTCACAGCCACATCCTTGGTCCAAGCTGCCACCTCTCCCTCCCGTTGGCATGACCACAGAGCCTCCACAGTGATGATTTACCCTTGCTCCCTCCCACTTTGCATGAAATGTAGAGCAGCCAGGGTATTTCAGAAATAGACATGTGGCTGAGCCACTTTTTGGCTGAACACCTCTACTTCTTTCCATTGCCCCCAAAGAAAATGCAGAGGCTGCTCCCTGGCCAGCAAGGCAGGGTGGGAGCTGGTGCCTGCCTGCTTACTCTCACAGTACCATCACTCTTGTCACTGTGCCTGGCCACAAAGACATCTTCTGTCTTCCCCAAAAGGTGACACACAAGTACAGACACACAGGCTCTGTACTTATTTCCCCTCATTAGAGTTCCATCCTTCCTTCCAGGTTCTCTGCCTGGCCGGCTCCTTCCCACCCCTTAAGGCTCACTCCAATTAAGTCCACCATCAGAGTCCACTCCAGGCCACCCTGACCCACTTATTTCCCATCACATCACTGGCTCCTCTTCTTCTCAGCCCTTGTTCAATTCTGTGCTTATCATCTGCTTTTCCCGTGAAGATGCTAAGATGTGAGCCTTCATGAAGGTGAGGACTTTCCGGCTGTGTATCTTGATCACCTGTGTACTCCACCACCTGGATGAATGCCAGCACACAGTAAGCACGTAGTGAGTATTAGGTAAGTGAATAAATGAAGGAAAGAACCATGTGTATTAGCTAAACTGATAGCTAGATGGCTACCTTCACCAAGACATAACCAAGAGCCTAATTTTGATCATTCCCTAGTGGCTCAAATGGTGGAGAATCCGCCTGCAATGCGGGAGACCTGGGTTCAATCCCTGGGTTGGGAAGACCCCCTGGAGGAGGGCATGGCAACCCATTTCAGGATTCTTGCCTGGAGAATCCCACTGACAGAGGAGCCTGGCTGGCTACAGTCCATGGGGTGGCAAAGAGTCAGACACGACTGAGAGACTAAGCGTAACACAGCACACAGTCTTAGACAAGAAGCAGTCAAGAACGGAGGACAGGCTATGCACAACCCAAGAGAATTTTTCAGCTTTTTTCTGCCCATTGAGACATTTTGCTGAATAGCCCCTAGAAAATAACCTTAATCCACACCTCACAACCTTTATAATAACTCCAACACAGGGGCCATCTCCCTAAATGGAATGCTGGATATAAATACATTATGATTTATTTCTACAGTTAGACCCACAACCAGATTATCATGCTATTAGGTGCAAAGCATCCCCTTGCCTAGGTCAGTGGATAACTAGAGAAATGGGAATGGACCTGATTGAGAAGTCACTTTTAGATGAAGAAGTCTGCAGCATCCATGAATGACTTTGTGATTCCATTCACCTCTGCCCAAGAAACGATCCAGAAGACCTCAGTCACGTTTGCAGTGATGAGAAGATCTCAGCACATCCCGCACCATCTACCTACTGCACCCTCCCACGGAACACAGACCGCTGTCAGTCTGTGCATTTCAGAAGACTCCATCCATGGACGCCCAGAGAACTTCCCACTCTTTCTCCCTGTCATATCTGTCTAATAGAACCAGAATAATACACAGAAAGTGAAAAAAAAAAAACATTAATAGCCATAATAAATTATTAATTCAATTAAAGGAGTAGCCCAATAATGATTCTTTTTCACTGCATTTATTAAAAGGGATAATTAATTGCTAAGACAGTATTAAAAAACACACACACACACAAACTGCTGACTTCAGTCCTAAGTGAAAGTGCAGAGCTTCTGTTTCTGCAGGAATACCAGAGGAGGCGCTAGATACCGTCACAGAGGGGCACTCACCGAACCTCTCCCTGCCTCTCTTCATTTTCACAGCTGAAACTGAGAGAGTTAAAATAGTAGGATGAACGCTTTCCTTATGACCTAAGAAGAGCCTCCTTTGGAACTATAAAGGAAACGTGGTAACTGGGGTGGGGGAGTCACGTTATTTAACTTCTCCGAGCTTCACTTTCCTTACCTATCATTGCTGGGTACTCACTAAGCTGTATCCCACTCTCTTGCAATCCCATGGACTGTAGCCCGCCAGGCTCCCCTGTCCATGGGATTCTCCAGGCATGAATACCGGAGTGGGTTGTCATTTCCTTCTCCAGGGGATCTTCCAACCCAGGGATCAAATCCGCATCTCCTGCATTGCAGGCGGATTCTTTACCACTCAGCCACCAGGGAAGCCCCTCCTTAACTACGGAGTGGTAATAATAGTAGAATCTATTGGATAGACTGTCATGAGATAGATGTAAACACCAGAACTCTAACTGGTACATGGAAAGTGACTGACAAATGCTGGTGTTAACTCTGCATAAAATCTATGTGTTCCTTGGTTCCAGTACTGACATATCACAGGTAGGGTTTCTTTTTCAGCAATGACTGATCTTGAGAACTAGCTCCTTCTGGCCAGTGGTTTGATAATCCACCACTTAGCATATCTAAGGCTTGAGAAAAAGACACTCAAGGGAACAACTTGCTTAAAAGATACTCAAACCAAAATGAGATTAAAAACATGCGTCTTCCAGCAATACCTCAGTTTGCTGGTATCATGGAGAGGAATGCAATGTATCATTTAAATGAATGTTGAGACAAACTGAAGTTTAATTCTATATGCGCTGAAATGATCACCTTAATTTTAACCGACTTTGATGACAAATTGCTGAAAATATATGACTCCCTTCAATGCCTCGGGAGACCGAATAGGCTGCATGCAATTTAATATATTTTAAAGTGTTGATGTCTCAGGTTCTTCATTCTGAACACCAATTTTTATATTGATACGTTTAGGAGTTAATGAGATATTTAAGAATCTGCTCTCTCTATATAAGTACAGCTGTGATTTCCTTGATTCTTCTCTTTGTACCACTCCTAGTTATTGCAATACCTGAGCAAAATTACCATTCTGGTACTTTAACACTGAGTCTACAAAAGAACAAAATATCAGAATTAATGACAGTGAATGCCAGTATTTGATTAAAACGTGAGCTTGTCGCAGTCTTTGTCTGCCCACCCTTTGCTCTTTGTTCTACAGAAGACAGGGCTTGCATCCAGGACTGAGTCTCCTCTGTGCCCCTGGACTAAAACTCTACAGGTAAGAAGACTCGAGAAGGAGACCCTAAGTAAACACTATTATTTGATGTAAGACTAAACCAGGTCCACAGAAAATAAATCTGACCCTGGGAGGAAACAGGAGGGCTGCGGAGGGAATGTGATGAATCGGGACAGGGAATTCTCCCCCTTCCTTCCCCTCCTCACCAAATCCCTATCGTATCTTGGGCTTCCCGGGCAGCGCTACTAGTAAAGAATCCACTTGCCAATGCAGCAGACACAAGAAAGGTGCGTTCACTCCCTGGGTCAGGAAGATCCCCTGGAGAAGGGCATGGCAGCCCACTCCGGTATTCTTGCCTGGTGGGCTACAGTCCATGGGTTCGCAAAGAGTTGGACAGAACTGAAGTGACTTAGCTTGCATGCACCTTCTTCCTATTTCCCTTAATTATCTGTGGTCAGCACACACACACACACCCACCCCACTCCAATTCCAAAACAACTCCATCAGGAAATTTGGATATAGACTTAAGACACCAAATCACCAAATGACTTTCGGGAAAATTTGTAACTGGAATGACCCTGAGAGATGGGATGAGGAGGGAGGTGGGAGGGAGGGTCAGGATGGGGAACACACGGACACCCATGGCTGATTCATGTGAATGTATGGCAAAACCACCGCAATATTGTAAAGTAATTAGCCTCCAATTAAAATAAAACGAAAAAAAAAAAAAGAATCTCAACTGCATAAGTAAAGTAGAGAAAGGGAGTAAAAACCAAAAAATAGGTGCCGCTGAATGGGTTTTAAGTAGGGGAGGTGGGGTGATGCTTTCTAAATCAGAACATCCATGTTTGATTCAAAGCAGTGACGTGGCAAATCATTTTCTGGGTGTATCTCAATATGTAAGTAATTCATCATGGAAACACCACAATAATGAAAGTCTAATAAAACCACAGTGTTCTGTTATTTTAAAGTAACACAGAGTACAAGTATCCTGGTCAGTCACACCCTTAAACTTACTCCACCAGCCTACTCTGCTTAACCATCAAACATATCTGTAGCATCTCTCAATCTTAATGCCTCCACACTGTCAAATCTGCTGCCAGCTCTCACCTGGATTTCTCATAACCTTTGCAGGTATCAGAGTTTCCACTTCTCAGCCGAATAGACTAACCCCCAAATGGCCGCCAGCACCGTCTTCTTGTAACTGAGGCCTTGCCACGGCCCTATTTAAAGTGCCCACAGCAGGGACTTCCCTGGCAGTCGAGTGGTCCACTGGGAGACTTCACCTTCCAGTGCAGGAAGTGCAGGTTCGATTCCTGGTCGGGGAATTAAGATCCTACATGCCTTGCAGCCAAAAAAATAAAACGTAAAACAGAAGCAATATTGTAAAAAATCCAGTAAAGACTTTTTTTTAATGGCCCACACTGAAAAAAAAATCTTAAGAATAAAAGAAAATGCTCCCATAGCGTGCTGTCATTTAAAGAAATGAGACAGAAATCCAGTACCTAACTTTCAGAGCCTTGCCCATCTGACCCCTCCTGCCTCATCCTGCATTCCTACCCTCTGTCTACTCAGCTCCAGACACAATGATCTCTTTTCTCTTCCCCCAGCACAGGAACCCCACCCTCCATGCCTGGAGGGGTCCATTCCCACACCACTGGACCCCCACTGGATCTCAGCTCAAAGGTCACGTCCTCTCAAGAGACTGTCACTAGCCCACCCACCTACAGCAGCCACTCAGGTGCCCTGATCAAAGCACTTCCTGGGAGCTCATATATTTGTATAGGTCTGTTTGTTGGTTTCCTCAAGAGAACAGAAGCTCCAACAACATATTATGTCTCCTAGTCACTGCAGAATCCACACCACATGTGTGTAATAAATATTTCAATGAGAAAATGAATGTTTATTCTGCACCAGGTACTGCTAAATACTTTATATGGACTATTTTATTTAATCCTTAGGACATCCCTACAAGGGAGTTTCTATTAATTACTATTCTTGTGTTACCAGAGAGGTTAAGTAAATTTCCCAGCTGACACCCGAGTCCATTCTCTTAACCATTCTTCTATATTCTCTCTATATTAACTATAATATCCTCTAGGGCAGCAGCTTCCCTACTTTTTGGCACCAGGGACTGGTTTCATGGAAGACAATTTTGCTCCGGGCTGTGGATTGGGGGATGATTTCAAGGTGACTCAGACATATTGCGTTTATAGTGCAATTTATTTCTATTACTATTACATCAGCTCCACCCCAGATCATCAGGCATTAGATCGTGGAGGTTTGTGGACCCCTGCTCTAGGGAATAATGTCCCTCATGGGTCTCCCCAATACTATAAAAAGGCTTCCCCTTCACTGGAAAAAGATCAAAGCTAGTCCCTTGGTTTTCGTGTGGGGTTTGTTTTACGGTGTCCTAACTTCTTTAAGGGCCTCCCAGGTAGCAAGAGTGGTAAAGAATCCATCTGCCAATGCAGGAAACATAAGAGCTGCAGGTTCCATCCCTGGGTTGGGAAGATGCCCTGGAGGAGGGCGTGACAACCTACTCCAGTATTCTTGCCTGGAGAATCTCACAGACAGAGGAGCCTGGTGGGCTACAGTCCATGGGGTCGCAAAGAGTCAGACACAGCTGAAGTGATTTAACACACAGGCATGCACACACACAACTTCTTTAAACTCGGGGACTCCATACCTAGCACACATGGAACCTACAACTGCAGAAGCCTAAGGCAGTTGCCTGGAGAAGGAAATGGCAACCCGCTCCAGTGTTCTTGCCTGGAGAATCCCAGGGACGGGGGAGCCTGGTGGGCTGCCGTCTATGGGGTCGCACAGAGTTGAACATGACTGAAGCGACTTAGCAGTAGCAGCAGCAAGGCAGTTGCCAGGAGCACCAAGAATCAATGGTTGGCAATCAAACCCCTTCCTCCAGGCTTTAGGCGTTAGGCCTCGAGCAGCTTGCAGAAGTGTCTGTACTTCTGGCCCTCATTTGTAAAACGGGGATGGACACACAGCTGTGAGTGTTAAGTGAGGTACTATGTATGGCAGGTGGACAGAGCAGGACCAAAAAAACAGTAAGACTTTACGAATGTTCACTAGGAATTTTATTATTACTAAACACATCTCTACCTACTTAATCACCCAGTCCATCTGCATTCTCACCGAGCTTCATCACCTAGATTGCAATAACCCCCATGTACTTACTGCCCATGGTACTTTCCTATTAAGACAGATCCTTCCTCTCCCTCTGCTTTTGTTTGGCTGTAGGTTAAGAATCCTGAAGCTGGGCAGCAGAGTATAGGCAAGCGCTAACTATGTAATAAAGATCAGTGATGAGACCTGGGCGAACCCACACACAGTCCTGAACCATTTGTCTTATGCTCTGGAGGAGGAATCTGTATGCATAATATTAAATAATCATCAGGCAGCCGGAACGGAAAACAGCAAGTTCGGTATCTTGGGCCTAGAGAAATAAATGTCTCTTCCTTAGCAAGAGCAAAGCCACTGGAGGAAACCAAAGGATCAGGGACCTGGAATTCCTACCTAAAACACTGAGGTGTTTGGAAAACTGCAGCCTGGGTTTTTAACCTGGGATGCAGGACAAGCAGGAAAGAGCAAGGCCTGCCCCAACCATCCGAGTACAACTGAGATAGGCTGGGACCTGGGATCCTTAGCTGTAATGCATGCACCTGGACACACGTCTCCTTGAGCTGCAAAATGCAAAGCTGTTTGGGGACCAAAACCAACGTGTGCATGCAAGTGCATGCCTGCTCAGTCAGTCAGTCATATCTGACTCTTTGTGACCCCATGGACTGTGCACAGTTGGGGCAAATCCTGTACCCAAAAGACACAAAGAGACCAAAAAACCCAACTGCCACTTTTGAGTAGCCTGAATCAAAAACAGAGTGTCAGGAGGAAAAGCAGGACACTCCCCATGCCCCCTGTACTCAATACCACCAGAGGAGTGGGCAGATCACCTAGGCCACCCCACCAGCCCGACCAATTCCTGGACCCAGCCCTACCCCTCATCCCATATGTGGCACAAGCCCACCTCACCGCAGGGAGCAGGCAGGGAACCTGTTTGTTCTCGCTCCCCTCTGCTGTAGCAGACACCCCAGTAAACCCTAGCCTGAATTTCCTGTCTGGCCTCTGCTCAATTCCTATTAATTGCAGGCCAAGAACCCTGGTTGGTAATGCAACCGGAAGTGCTGAGCCTACAGGAAGCTGTGGGCCAACAAGATCAGAGCTGCGTGGGACACAGGGACATGGGGACATAGGCTCGCAGGCCTCCCCGAGCCCCCCTGACAGTCAGTCCAAGGCGGGGGAGCCAACTGGCAGTGGCCGCTAAAGTCACAGAGAAGCAGCGTGGCCCTGCCAGCTCTCAGTGACAAAAGGAGTGTTTATAGCAGGCGCGCCGACAGCTGTCCGAGTGCCACATTTATTTACAAAATGTTAGTTAAATTACTGACAGTTGGCGCCATGGAGGAGAAGCTGAGAGGAAAGCTGACATTTCTTGATCTGGCGGGTGCTCACAGCTCGGGTTCTGCTCCCCTATCCACTTATTAACGCCTTTATCTGCTGGTTGGTTTATCTATTTACAACTCCTGCCTCATTCCCCTGCCATTGCTTTCAAGAGGCTGTACGGCGTCCCAGCAGTTAAACTGCGCATGCAAAGTGGTTCCAAAGGCCCCCGGGCTAAATGCTGCCCTGAGGATGGACTGGACCACCCTTGGCTCTGCACCGGTCCAGACCAGCCTCAGAAGCTTCCAGAAAGCTTCCTGAGGACAGCTGTGCATCTCTAGCCAGTTGTCTGCAGCGCCCACCCACCGATGAGACGTGTACGCTCATGGAGTCATGAATAATCCCATCATCAGCACCATCTCATCACTCCTCATGTGCTGATCAGAGACAGGTTTCCCGTGATAAAGCCGGACAAAGCTCTTCCATTTTTTATTCTTTCTGGCAGCAGCAATTAAGACAGAGGAAGAGGAGTGTGGCGGACAAGTGAGTATCAGCACTGTGGCTGCAGAGTGTTAGACACTGGGATATATTTCTGACACACGTGCACAACAGCCTTTCTGCAAAGGCGGAAAAAAGTACGCACTGCCTGAAATGGTGTCTTTCACTTTTACCCTAATGCGTTTCTTCTGATGTCAAAATAATGTGTTTTTCGTCGACCATTTAAAATATACAGGTACGTGAAGAGTAACCCCATAGGCCTTGTCTGACATCACACTTGAAATCGTGGCTTTAACCCCTTCCCTAGCTCCCCACACTCCATCTTCTCCGCAGCCCGCAGCACCAGCTAATATTGATAGAATCCAGATTTTGTATGGAGAGTAGGTCCCCTACATACAAACCTTCAAGCTGCAAACTTCCAAAGAAGTGAACGTGCGTTCCATCACTGTTAGATGGGGCTGAAACTGCAGCTGCCCATCCTCTCCTATTGCTTACGCTCCTTCAGCTTCACCATCTCACATCTCCTCCCCTTCTCCAGTCAGTAACTCTGCTTGTCCGTTCAATGGAGGATAGCCCCTGTGCACCTACTGTTATATGTACTAGTATATTTTTCAAGGTACTGTAAGACTTAAAATGCTTTATTTTTGTCCTTGTTTTTCTATGTATTATTTGTGTGAAAAGTATTATAAACCTATTAGAGCGCAGTACTCAACAGTCGATTGTGTTATTTGGGTACCTAGGCTAACTATGCTGGACTTAACGACAATTTGGTCTTAACAAATCCGTTCTCAGAGTGGAACTTGTTTGTATGTAGACCACTTACTGGATCTCATTTCTGTCTGTCTCCTCCTCCCAGAAGAAAGCTCCATGAGGGCAGGGACTGTCTTGTTAACCAGCAGATTCCACAGTGGCTAGAATTCTGCCTGGCACATGGCTGGCAGACAATCAATATCTGCTGAGTAAAATCAAAGGTGGCCTGGCCACACACAGAATCCACTGCTTAGTCTGTGTCTGGGCAGACCCCAGACCCTGACTCAGATGTGAAATGGGCCAGGTCATGGCTGTGGGGAGCAGACCAACCAGCCCAGAAAGCCCGGATGCCCTCCAGGAGAGGGCCAGCTTGAGTGACCTTCTGCTGCTGCTCCAGGCACGGTCGTGTGCTGGCCTTACAGCCCAGCCACCGGCAACCTCCTCCAGCCTCCTCCCTGATCCCCCAAGTCCCCTTCTGTGCCTCAAAACGTGCCCCTCCCACAACCCACGCCACAGCTGGCTCCCAGACCAGGGGTGGGGTCCTTCTCCAACTCTTCCCATGCCCTGATTCTGGTGAGGCTGGAGGCTTGTCGAGGCACCATGCCCTATTTATCCTGATAGACCACACGGGGCCCACCAAAACCCCACACACAATATAGTATGTGTGCAAGAAGCCCTAAGACCCAGGTGGAGCATCATGGGCTCAAAGGGTAAGCTATTTTTACTTATATGCGATTTTACAACATCGGCCTTTTTCCAATTTTGGAAAACCAAAATTTAATTTGTTTTAATTTAGTAAATACAGAAAACACAAGAAGAGAATCAAAGTCACTTATAATTCCCCAACCCTGAAGCTCTATGAGCATCACCATGCTGGTAGAAAGGCCTTCCGCTGCTTATTATTTTTTGCAGGCATTTGTGTGCACACACTCACATTCCAGGGCTTTGAACCGTTTTTGATTGATGAATTATAGACCAGTTAATTATCTGAGATGACTTAGAGGTCTGCCTTTATGCACACTCAGATGATATTAATTTCACATTATTAAAAAATACCGAATGTTAAATGAAAAACACTTGCAGGATAATAAATAAAATTTATTTTTGCATAAAGAAAAAACAAAACTGTATCCAAAACAATATACTGTCTAAGGATATTTATAGATTTGGTAAAACATCAGGGCTAAAAGTTGGCTAAAAGTTCAGGGCTGTGGTCAGCTCCTCAGAGACAAGGTATAAAATAGTGGGAATGTAGGAGGTTTCACAGCTTTTAAAAGAATGAGGAAGGGCACATAAGTGAACAACTGGTAATGTTTTCTAAACACAGACATGATACATGTACTTGCGTATAAAATGTTTCATAATAAAAAGGAAAATAATCCATGTTTGGCTCGCAGGATTCATAAAATATTCTGCTACTCAAGTAAACATTTCATCAAACCATTACTAATGGCCGGTCATAAGCCAGGCCCCTGGTGAGGGGCTGTGAAGATCCAGCAGAGCTCAAAATGAATACAGAGGAAGCAGGACCAATCTCAGGGCAAGGAGGGATGCTCACCCTTCATCGCACCCACCTGCTTGGTCCACGACCCGCCCTCACCTTCTGTGCTGTGCTTAGTTGCTCAGTCATGTCCAACTCTTTGCGACCCCATGGACGGTAGCCCGCCAGGCTCCTCTCTGTCCATGGGATCCTCCAGGCAAGAATACTGGAGTGGGTAGCCTATCCCTTCTCCAGGGGATGTTTCCGATCCCCATTTTCTAGTAGAAAAGAACTCAGAGGGACTTCCCTGTCAGCCCAGTGGTAAAGACTTTGCGTTGCCAATGCAAGGGGCACAGGTTCAATCCTTGGTCAGAGAACTAAGATCCTACACGCTGTGCAGCTTGGCCAATAAAATATACTTTTTAATTATATCATATAATCTACCATTTAAACCAATTAATAGCAAATACAGAACAAATTATGAAATTAATATAAATTATAGAATTAATGATCCTTTCTACATGGTGCTAGTAGTAAAGAATCTGCCTGCCAATACAGGAGATTTATGAGACTTGAGTTTGATCCCTGGGTCAGGAAGATTCCCCTGGGGAGGGCACGGCAATCCATTCCAGTATTCTTGCTTGGAGTATCCCATGGACAGATGGGCCTGGTGGGCTACAGAGTTGCAAAGGGTCAGCCATGACTGAAGTGACTTAGCACTCATAGAATTAATGAAATAGTTAAAAATATATTTCTGATAGGAACTATATGTAAAAAGACAAAAACGAGAGTATGTTTAATTAATATTTTATCAGCAACTCAGCAGCATTATTGTGAAATAGAGACCAAAAATACTGTCAGTGCAGACTATAGAGTTAAGCATCAACCCAGCATCAGCCAAGGTAATAATTACAAAGCAAATGAACAATAATTATCGGTTTTTTAAAATTAGTGAAAAAAAGTTTCAATTAAAATAATAAGAATAGCAGATTTATGGCCTTTCTGCTGAAGCATTTATCACAAATCATTCTTCCAGGACATTTTATCAACCTCAACCATCATAAGACCGGGAACAACAGGGGCCTAGAGAGATGGCCAAGGCTTCGATCATAAATGAGAATGAAAATCTAGTGACGGCACAATGCTTATCTACCCAAGAAACCAGCGGCCTTGAACTTGGGGGAATTTCTTGATTCATCAAGGACATCCTCAGAATGTAAAAGCTGGAAGTGGCTTCTTACTTTGTGAATCATTGTGAGTCTAACCAAAAACAGAGTCGCGGGAAAAGAGCTGATATGACAAGGGGCTCAAGTGATTTAGGGGCTGGGGAGCTCACTAAGCCTGGTGTGGGCTCTGGCCAGTCCCTGACACAGGATGCATGTCATATACGGACTTGGCCTTACAGTTGAACAAGGGTGGGACATGAAAATAATCATAAAATAAAGTTAGAAAAATGTATTAATATGCAGCAATCAAAATGATCAAACTGCTCTGGTGGTTTCCAAAACACTAAGGCCAAATTGGGAAGTGGTCGCTGTGGACCCTGAGATGACCTCGGCTAAGACCTCGGCTCCGCCCTCCTCTCCTCTGCCTGCAGGAGCCAAGGATGCCCCCACCTGTGAACCTGAGTATGGGCTGTGTTTCTGTCGGGAACATCCTCCCCACGTCTACATACACACACTCCCTTCACTAGGTCAGTTCTCACTCAAAGGTCCTGTCTCAGAAAAATCTCCAATCAGTGTGTCTCAAATTAGCACCTACTCTCCACTTTCCTGGTGTTATTTAAGCCCCATTGCACAGATAAGAAACATAAAGACTCTGAGAGGTTTAACAGTTTCCCAGATCAAGCAGAGTTCCAGCTCAAAGCTACCCAACTCTGAGTCCATCGTCTTTTTCCCATTTGTAATTTTCATTTTGCTTTCCATTTAGTTTCCCCATTTTTGCCCAACTTTCTTTTTCACTCATTATCAATGTTTTTTATTGAAGTATAGTTGATTTACAAAAACCTCTATGGATTCCATCTTTTTTCCACTACAGAACTGATTCTCAATGAGCATGTTTTATGCAGACGGACAAGAATTGAGAAGCCTCTATGTCTAGGCTCTGCATTTATGTATTATACCTAACCAGGCTATAAAGAAAACCCACAGGGCAGGCATCTGACTATCAGAAGCTGACCTATGTGGACCCGTCTCCTTTAAGTCCTATAATTTCATGTCTCCGTTACAGCTTCAAACAGTCAGGCCTTCTCGGGGTCAAATTGCACACTATCAAGGGGCCCACCTTTCGTAATGCTTTCCTTTTTGTTAGTCAGGAAAACCTGAATAGGCTGTGAATAGGATTTTGTTGTGAATAGGATTTTGAAGGTCTGTTGAAAATGTAGGCTTGAAGGGACAGTATCAACAGAGTGAGCCTCAGCCAAGAGCATTTGGTCCAACTGGACAGACGGGTACCGGCTCTAACATATCTTAGGTGAAAACAGAAGGTAGTAGAGAAATCATCTGTTTTGGGTACAAATTCAAAACATTATATATCTAAACCTCTCATCTAGGCTAATTCTCCAAGTCTTCCAACGAGTACTCTCGAAGGTCAGGCCTGTCTGTCCTACAGACTAGGGGGCGTCTAGGGAAGGGGCAGAACCTGGCCTCTGATGATTCCTGCCACCTGGTCAGAGCCAGTCCAGCAGCCCCAGGGGCTCCTTAGAGCCAGGCAACAGTTATTTTCCATATAAACGGTACAAGCTAAGCAACTATTTTTTCAATATCAAGATCACCCTAAGGGCAGGGAAATGTCAAACTGGATGGTTAATAAAGTTGGTGCAAGATGCTCCAGAGGTCCGATGTTAAATTCTCAGGCACACACGGTGATCCAAGGAGAGAAGAGATGTAAAGACCTCACCTTCTTAGCATACTCAGTGTGTAGGCTTGATTACCGAACGGAGATATGAAATATGTGCTAAATAATTCTTCTCAACAGCTCATTAGGCCTAATCCATCTCTGATTTCTACAAGTCCATTAATTCCAAATATGTGTCTGCTATACATACACACATTTGCACACGGTCATAAAACGCCGGCTTAATTTCATGATGTAATATCCTGGAAATGGCAACAGGTAGGAAGTCAGATCAGATATTGGGCAGATTTTAAATGTTTATACTTTTCGTATGTGATAAATGAAGATGACAAAGAATAATGAACCCAAGAAAGATGACATTCCAGTTAAAAAACACGAGACTCACATGACTAGACATGTGTGAGGTGGGATCCAGACAGAAAGTACCAGCTGCTACATAACCACGATGCTGTGAGAGGCTGGACAGTCTCCACCAGGAAACTTAACGTGGGAAGTAACGTCAACACAGGTGCTGGATTTATTCAGGTAGGATTTTTATTTATTTTCTCATCTTCTAAAGCTGAAGATGCTTCCATCATGTCCTTCTTCATTCTGATATTATTCTATTTCCCTAACACACTCAACATCCTAAATCCACCTTTTCTCATGCCTTCAGTTTTGAGACGGCCTCCTTCTCCCCCTGCTCTTCTTACACTAGATCATGAAACTTGCCGATTCCTCTGCCTAGAATGTGTTTCCTGCTGATCCCCACAGAGCTGTCCCCACTATTAGGCCCTGAACCACCCTGCAAATGCCCCTGCCCCTGCGCCCCACCCACATTTAGCTTTTCACCATGCAGCATGTTGTTTGTCTACTGATTTCCATGTTGACAGCTGGTGCTCATCTGGTACAGTTGTGCAGGCTGAGCACTGCTCAAAAAGTACCAAGTAGAAGAAGTTGCGTTAGTGCAGGTCTGTCTCTCCAAACAGGAGTCCCAGTGAAGGTGTCAGGCTGGAAGAAGAGTGCCTATATCTAAGTGGTTGGTGCAAGTTGCAGGCTGGGAGAAAATTACTCTCCTTCACTCTGTACAACCTGTAGCTCCTGTTCTCCTATGGAGAGAGAGGGACTGGGACCTAGAACAATGCCTGGCCCACAAGAGATGCACGGTAAGTGGTGCCCAAGCGACACATGGATACAGTACAGATTCAGGAAGGTGCCAGTGGCACAGTGGTAAAGAATCTGCCTTCTATGCAGGAGATGTGGGTTCAACCCCTGGGGTGGGCAGACTCCCTGGAAAAGAAAATGGTAATCCACCCCAGTATTCTTGCCTGCGAAATCCCATGGGCAGAGGAACCCGGCGGGGTCGCAAAGAGTTGAACAGGACTTAGTGACTAAACTACAACGGGAAGCTCCCATTCTGTGCCAGCCACTGTTTATCATCTTGAAACAGCAACGAAAGCAAAAGGATCCCGCCTCTGGACCGCAGAATCCTGGAGTGGAACCACTTCATGCCCGCAGTCTCTGCTCGGCCTCTGTTTCCTGCGGACCTGCCCACACAACGCCTTTCTCTCTTCCCTTGTCCCTGTCCCCAAAGCCACAGGGGACGGCCCCACCACCCGGCTGCTCTTTTAAAATCTGCCCTCTGACAGCAATTCTCTCCTTCCTCTTCAACATTTTAAGGAACAAGCCTAAAAATCATCCCATCTGTCTCTTTTGTGTGTCAATTAAAACACTGAATGTTAGAGTATCTCCAGCACAAAAGGTTACTCTAAATAAGACACCTCCAGCCATTAATGAGCAATTTGTCATCTAAAAGGTATTTCCACTAATTACAGCGTGTCTCGAACCGCAGCCATTACAGACATGTGCTAATTTACTTCAAGGTAGAAGTTTTCTTTGTCACTGATTTTCACAAACTTGTAGAGTAAAGCAGACACGTGACTTGGTTCAGAGATGTAAAGACTCAAGCAAAGGGAAATCAAACATCTGCAGCTTCAGTTTGAAAAGGCCATAGTTCCTCCTTTCAGACACAGGCAAAAACCACCAAAAGCCAGGCCAAGAAATTTTAATAAGTGCTTAAATTTGGATTAACAAAAATAGATCCGTGTATTTCTATGCTGCTGAAATCAGACAATATGACTTACAACAGTTGTGCTGAATTAGAGAGTAAAGCTAGCTACTGTAACAAATGAACTCCAGAATCATAGAAGCTTATCACAAAGGAAGTATATTCTAGTGCATTTTTCCCTCATGCACTAACCTAAGGAGTGAGGTTCTGGGTCAGCTGGCGGGGCGGGGCCGAAGCCCTCTCTATAAGAACATTCAATCACTTGGCTCATGAACCATCTGCCACATAGGCCACGGTTCCCAAGGTAATTTTGGGCACCAACATCCAGATGGTGCAAGGCGATACAGTCTGAAGTATTTCACATGGGAGATTTTTAGGGACCAATCCAACATCACTTTTGCTCACCTTTGGGTAGAACTCTGTCATCTGGCCACAGCTAAACTCAAAAGAGGCTGGGAAACACAGTCAAGCTTTGTGGCAAAAGGTGGGTAAAAACTTTATATATATATATATATATATATATACACACAACACACATATATATATCTACATATAGATATAATAGATCTAAATATATATATATATATATATATATATATATAGTATATATCTATGTGCCGGGCTGTGCTTAGTCACTCAGTCACGTCGAACTCTTTGCAAGGCTATGGACTGTAGCCCATCAGGTTCCTCTGTCTATGGAATTTCCCAGGCCAGAATACTGGAGTGGGTAGCCATTCCCTTCTCCAGGGGATCTTCCCAACCCAGGGACTGAGCCCAGGTCTCCCACATTGCAGGCGGATTCTTTGCCATCTGAGCCACCAGGGAAGCAACCACACTCCAGTAAAAACTCTTTTTAGAAAAAGATGTAATCGGTCTCTACAGCTTAGATATTTGTCAACAGCTAAGAACCTCTTCCTCAGATATAAGGAACGGAATGGATCTGTTCCTACTCCCCACGTGGGAAAGGCTGGGGAGTGGGATCACTGATTTTCTTAGCAGCATCTCATGGTGGGCTGCGACAGAGCTGCAGCTAAAACTCAGGTCACCCTGGCCCCAAACCACCCCGCACATTCCCAAGACACTGAACTTTGCCAAGACCCTTAAAAATCCCCTGCTGCAAAGATGCCCCTGAAACGGCAGGTCTGCACCAACCAACGCCAGCTTGGGCTCTGGAGCCCCCATTCTCGTTCCACCTGCCTCTCGGCAGTGCCCCCAGGGTCACAGGACACATCAGCACGCTGGGCCCACAGCAGAGACGTTCCGCGCTCCCTCCTTCCGCAGCCAAACAACGCTAACACTTCTGAGTGCTGGACGTTGCTTGCAATGCCGCATACTTCACTCGGGCCGGCATTCCTATGATCGGTTCCCTTAAATGATGACAAAACGGAGGCCCAGGGAGGTGGATCAACGTGCTGAAGGTCACATAACTGCAAAGTGGGGCAGAACCAAGACCGGAACCCCAGAGAACCGTCTGGGCCCAGACTCTGCACTCCATCCACGTGCTCCACAGCCTCAAGGAGCAATTCGCTTCTTCAGGAAAGTGTCAGACAAAATAATGGACATTGAACAATGTGTTAACTTTCAGGCTCACAGGCTGCTTTCTGCCTGACTGCCATTTCCTTCCCTTCTCCCCAGCCCAAGTTTATAGGCTTTAAGCTAGAAACTAATCCCGATTTTCAAGTGTTTATTAGATTTTCTATAAAATCTCTTGTGAAGCTGGAATTGTAAAGGTCCTCTTGATTCTGGATGTGTAGACTTTATGAAGTGTGTCACGCTACCCCGCGACTCCATCCGCAAGGCCTGACCTACCTGCAGTCTAGAAAACAAGGCTGAGTCCCAAACCGCCCCCCTCTGAGCTCTGTGTAAAAACCCCAAACCTAGGCCAAGAGAGAGTCACTCCTGAGTCACCTTTTTCCAATAAAGGATAAATACTTCTCACTATTAGCAGTTTACTATGATTCCTAATAAAGTTCTCATTCACTCGAAAAATACTTTTTGATCTATGCCATGTCCCAGGTGGCAATTTAGCCACTATAAATGAGAGTAATAAAACCAATGGCCTTGGGGATCTCACATTTTAGTGGAAGAGGCAATAAATAACTATCAGAAAAATAAATAATAGAATTTCCTAAGTGTTTAGGGCTAAAGCGAAAGTTGAAGTTAGTTAGGGGGATGGAGTGATGTGAGGGTATAGCTATTTCATATAGCATGGTCTGGAAGGTCCTCTCTGAGAATGGGAGACTGGAGCAGACACGTGAGTGCCATGAAGGAGCCACCCTAGTGGGTCCTGGGAGAGGAAAGAGCATGTCTTCAGCAAGAATGGACTTGCTGGGTTCAAGGAACAACAAGGAAGGTTGCTGAGCAGGGCAGGGAGGATTGCGGGTTATCAGCGCACCCCAGGTAACACAATCTTTTACACATATTTCATTCTCAATATAACCAGAAGCCACTAGAGGACTTTAAACAGAGGGACGAGATTCCATTTATGTTCTGAAATGATACCTTGACCTACTCGGTGAGAATGCACTCTGGGAGAACAGACATAGAGGCAGGACGACCAGATGAGATGCCCCTGGAATGGTCCTGGAGAGAGCTGATAGTGGCTTTCGCTAGGGCGGCCACGTTCCAGATGGGGAAAGTGATCTAACTCAGGATGTGTCTTAAAGACAGAGGATTTATGGATGGACTAGATATCACATAGGAGAAAAAGGAAAAACATCATATCTCTTAGGTGTTGGGACAGAGCAGCTGGAGACGGTGGTGTCTGTGCCCAAGATGGGGCAGACTGAAGGAAGATCAGGTTGATGTTGGCTGGCAAGGAGTCACACGGGGCTGATATGGAAAACACCACTTGGGGCAGAGTTTGGAGCATCTGAGTCATGAAAGTTGGCGCATGGATTAACACTGGGATGGACAGCCTGGAGCTCCAGAGTGAGGAAGGCTGGTCAGGACAGACAGCACGCACAGCAGCAAGAAGCAGGCTGAGAGTACACAGAGTGTGCTGAGTGCGATAGGATTCTGAGAGATGGGGAAGAAATATCCATAAGCCAGGACCAACAGCAAGGAGAACCTCTCTTCACATCTCAGACCTCATGGAAGCAAGGACATGGGGGAGAAAACAACCACCACTGATCTGACTCTGAAAAGTGTTAGTCGCTCAGTCGTGTTTGACTCTTTGCGACCCTGTCAACCATAGCCTGCCAGACTCCCCTGTCCATGGATTTCCCAGACAAGAATACTGGACTGGGTTGCCATTACCTTCTCCAGAGGTTCTTCCTAACCCAGGGATCAAACCTGGGTCTCCTGTATTAAAGGCAGATTCTTTACCATCTGAGCCACCAGGGAAGCCTATGATCTGACTCAAGGAGTGGAAATCAGACAGGAAACAGCCAAGTTTCAGATGAAGCAAAAGCTGGGGGAAGGTTCAGAGAAGAGACTGCGGATGTGAGGATATCCCTGATGACAGATCATAAAGACCAGAGGATGATAAAAACGTTCAGGAGATTAGAGAGAGGTTTGCAACCAGGTCAGATTATTGGATGGACAGAACCGTATGGTGATTAGAATCTAAAAAATGATACACAGTCTGGGACATCTCTGACTTCTGAGGTGGCTAAGATCACTGAGAAGTCAGATGCAGTAGGGTCTGTCCTGATGGCCCATTAAGAAAAAGAAGTAATCAATTCTAACTGCATCATTACCCTGGGTCAGCCTCCTAGATGTGTGTGATGGAGGCTAGGACCTGATAACCGGGAGAGGAACAGCCATACCATGAGCATCATATGTGATGATTTATTTAAGACATCTCTCTATAAGACCCAAGTGTATCAGTTTCTGGGGCTGTTATAACAGTGCATTATAACCTGCACAGCCTGAAACAACAGAAACATACATCTCACAGTTCAGGAGGCCGGAATTCTGAAATCAAGGTGCTGCAGGCACACTCCCTATGAAACCTACAGGATAGAGTTCCTCCCTGCCCCTTCTGAGCTCTGCGGCTTCCAGGCCACCTCTGGCATTCCTTGGCTCGCAGCCCCATTGCTCCAGTCTGTCTTCATCATCACATAGCTAGCTCCCTGTGTGCCTACCATGTCTCCACAGGTCACCTTCCCATCAGGACACCAGTTGCACTGCATTGGGGTCCCACTGGACTCCAGTGCGAACTCTTCTTTATAACTACTTCCAAAGCTACTTCTAAAGTTCCGGATGTGAGGACGTCAATAGAATTTTTTTGACTGGGAGGGAGTGATGCAATTCAATTCATGACACTTGTAAGTGCTATTTTTTTCCAGTTTTCACGTATGATGGCTGAATCCAATTAACAATATTTTGCATATATTCTCTTTCTTACTTTTTTCCTCGTGGGTTCTGACCAGTTAGAATTGTTTTGGATTGAGCTTTCCTGATAAGTAAATTTTTCCAAAGATGATTATTCTGAGGGCAAAAGCACTTTTCCACTCATTCACTACATTACAGCCTGTTTGAAAGCCAGAGAAGATCAAGAAATTATTTCACACAAACATATCTCACTTTCCTCTGTGGGGCCAACAAAGCTTTATCTTAAGGTTGATGTCAGTTTTGTCATTTTCCATCAGTCTCATGCTTGCTGCTGCTTTCATTAAAAATTCTATTATTTTTAAAAATCCATCAGCAAGATGGTAAGATTAATTCATATGTACATAGTACAAGACAAATCTAACCTCTCTAAAGCTTTCTAAGCCAAAACATCTCACACTGACAAGGCAGCAAGTTGGCCAAATACACCCAAATCAACCCAAATAACTCAACCACATGAATCAATGAGATTCGGGAGAAACAGATCATGAACAACTCAGACTGCTATCTATAATTTAAACTACTTTGAGCCCTGTGGCACAGAGTTGCAGCGAGGAGGATGGTTTCTGCGGTTCCTTTAGTTCTAACATCAGTGTCTATGGGCTTCCCTGTGGCTCAGGGAATAAAGAATCTGCCCGCAATGCAGGAGACCCAGGTTCGATCCCTGGGTCGGGAAGATTCCCTGGAGAAGTGAACGGCAACCAACTCCAGTGTTCTTGCCTGGAAAATCCCACAGACAGAGGAGCCTAGCAGGCTACAGTCTATGGGGTTGCAAAGAGTTAGACACGACTGAGTGACTGACAGTTTCAAGATGAATTTCTCAGACCAGGCACACTGGTCTTATCCCAGAACTGTACCAAATGCAGAGAGACCCTTTTATATTTTCACCATTGATATGGGGGTCCTGAGATGGCCTCTCAGGGAAGAGGTGAGGATGAGGGGAAATGCAATCTCAGGGCTTCAAAGCTGGAAGAGCTTAGCCTCTCTGCCCCACTTAAGCGTCATTCCTACCCTGCTTTGCCAGCTGACTCCAATGGACCTGCCATGGCAGGATCAGTCTTCCATGGCAAAAAGGTCTACAAATCCTAAATCTGTACATCAACTCCTGACCCCACTATTTGTGCCAGGTAACCTGTGCCAGGTAGGTTGGACAGAAAGGAGACCCAACCAGTCTATCCCAAAGGAAATCAGCCCTGAATATTCATTGGAAGGACTGATGCTGAAGCCAAAGCTCCAATACTTTGGCCACCTGATGCAAAGAACTGACTCATTGGAAAAGACCCCGATGCTGGGAAAGATTGAAGGCAGGAGAAGGGGATTACAGAGTATGAGATGGTTGGATGGTATCACCGACTCAACGGCCATGAGTTTGAGTAAACTCCAGGAGTTGGTAATGGACAGGGAGGCCTGGTGTGCTGCAGTCCATGGGGTTGCAGAGTCAGACACGAATGAGCAACTGAACTGAACTGGGCTCCAAAGATCCTTTGGCATAATTTTCTTTTTTTAGGTAGGAAATTCATCTTGAGAGCCATGAACTGTCATAACTTGCTATCCAAGAATCTGTGATGAAAAATAAAGACCTTTCTCCCCACTCCATCTCTGAGATAAAATAGCTCAAGAAAGTATGTGAACAGAAGATTCCTAGGATCTAAGCAGATGTGCAGGAGAAACATCCAGAGAAGTATGAGCTGGGTGAAGAGGTATTCTTCTACTCATAGATCTTCCAGAAGCCATCATAGTATGGGCAGTGTTTAAGCTGCAATAGGTTTTAATGAAAATTGCTACATGTGTTACTATTATGTATACACATACATTCATATACTTATGTGCTTATACACATACACACACACACACAGGGAAAGAGAGCTATAATTCTAGACTAAATTTTCTATACATTATTTCATTTTAACCCAAAGCAACCCTTTGAGGTAGGGAGTAGCTAGCTTTCTTATACAGAAGAATTTGCAAAAACAGCTCAAGATGACACAGAGAAAGTCAGAGTTAGTGGAATCCTGTCTCCCAGGCCATTTTCTCTCTGGCACACCACTCCTGCAGGAATACCAATTAGAAAGATCTTGTCTTATGAAGAGCTTTGTCTCCTTCAGTTGCACTCCCCAGAAACACTCCTCCTATTTCCTCCCTGCTTTGGTTCCCACCTGTGATTTGAAATTGCGTCTTAACCCCAACTAATTCTTCCTTTCCTAAAAATACTGTCACTTGACCGTTTAAAAGATGTTAATGACATTATTTATTTATTATAGCAGGATTCCATCAACCTGCTCCTGAAGAAGCAAAATAATCTCCAAGAACACAAGAATAACGTTACATTTTACCCTTCAGTGGAGACTCTGAACTTAAAGAAATATGATGTTCATATTACTTAAAATTTTTTCAAGTTTCCCCAGGAGAGACACCAATGGCCCTGTTTCTAGCACAACAAAGAAGGGCAATAACAGGTTGAGCTGTTACCTATTCACTGCCCAATGCCTGGGCGTCCAGACAGACTGGCTGTGGAGTCCTCACAGGCTTGTGTTTCCACTGAAACATGTTCAGTGTGAACTCTCTGTGAGAGAGCCCAAGATTGCTGATACCTGAAGCAAAAGGCTGGTGGAAGAACCAGGAATAACATTCTTACTCTGAACAATCTATGGAGATTCTATGATTCTTTGATGAGAAGGGACCTGTAGAGGCCAGCTGGGTCATTCCTTATGCCTCCAGGTCACACCAAACGTTGCACAATCCCATGATGCCACAGACAACACCAAACCTTACACACTCCCATGAAGCCACAAATCACACCCAACCTTACACACTCCATCATGCCACAGACCACACCAAACCTTACACACTCCCATGAAGCCACAGACCACACCTGTACACACTCCATCATGTCATAGACCACACCAAACCCTATACACTCCATCATGTCACAGACCACGCCAAACCTTACACACTCCCATGATGCCACAGACCACACCAAACCTTACACACTCCATCATGCCACAGACCACACCAAACTGTACATGCCCCCTATACCCAATTCCTAAAACACTTTCAGAAAAGGGGTTCTTGTGCCCAGGACAAAGAAGAACACAAAATACACTTGTTTTCTGGGAGGAGACGAAGCTGACGATGAAGAAAAGGAACACAATGAGGAAAGTCCTTTGTTATGAAAAGAGAAGGAGCCTAGAAAACAGACAAAACCTGTCCAAGTCCCAGACCCTGTCTCCATCCGACCGTGTGGAAATGGCTGGGAAACGGCCCTCTCTGCCTTCCAGTCCTTTGCTTTTCCGAAATGTAAAACTGGAATAATAACTGGCTCTGCCTCGTGGAGCAGCTCTGAATGTTCAGAACGTCTCTACTGGTAGGGTGCTCAGCACCTGCCTGACACATTGTCCCACAGAGTCGCAGGCAGAGCTGATACAGTCTAAGAATGCTGACTTTCGTGGCCGAGAGGAGAGGCAGTTGGGAGAGAGCTTGGTGGTAAATGCTGGCCAGGTCCATCGGAGGCATCCCAGGTGGTATGAGGCCTGTGCACTCAGAAGTGCAAGGTGACCTTGGCTCAGGCACACAGGTAAGCAAGGGCTCACAGTGTGTGATGCAGTGTGGGCTGAGGGTCAGCTCCTCCTGACTGTGCAGGAAGCCCTACTTGTGTGAGCTGATGGTCACCCGTCTCACTATCTGGAAAACTAGATGGCTGAACCCCCTGGTCTCTGCCATTCTTTTCTCAAAAGAAAAGAGAAGCATTTCTGCAAACCACCTAACCTTATAGGTGAGGAGTCCCTGAGAACGAGGCTGTCGCTCTGCACCTTCTTCGGGTTTTCCTGTGAACTCACATGTCCTTTTCCTTCTGTCCAGCATTTGGCTGCATTTTCAGCTTTCCCATTTTAGTTTTTGGCTCCTTAACAGGCTGAGTGTGCTTCCAGGAGCCTCCCTCCACAGTCCCATCTGTCCAGGCCCTTCTGAGCCTCGGTCCTCCGGCAGGATGCCTGGCAAAGTGAGTGCACAGAGGTCCATCCTGGGCGGGGCCAGGGCAGCACACGCTTCCCAAGTGGCATTGCTATTCTGCAGGAGTTAACTCAGAGGCAACGAATCAATAGTTACACGACCAGACACCCACTGACAGCAGCCTCCAAACAGACAGAAAGAAGGATGGGCAGAGAGGCGCCTTTCTGTGCCCCTCTCTATCTTGAAAATGCTCCTTTCCCTGAGATCAATCTGGGGCTGAGTACATTCTCAGAGAGTAACAGCTCTTCAAAAGCTTAAGGACTGGGCAGGAAAGTGACCTGGCAGAAAGATAGCATGTGTCACGGGTGCGGTTATGAAATAGCAGACAATTGACACAGACCATCTGTGATCTGGACAGGACACCAGTTCAATGACTTCTGTGTAGCTGTGCCCTCCTAAAGAGCACCCTCATGCCCAACACAGCACGACCCAGACAGAAATGACACTGAGCCCGGAACACACCCAGGCCAAGGACAACACTGGGCCACTGAGGACAGAGGGCAGAGGGGGCAAGGAGGAGATGGTGATCTCAGACCCGCATGTCTTCCCCCGCTCATGCAAGCGCTACACCCTGAGCACCTAGCATCTCCCAGAGGCTGCGCAGGATAAGACAGGAAAAGACAGAAGACACCGAGCCCCAAGGAAGTTACAACCCAGGTGGGGAAGACAAACCCACGAGCACATAACCAGACACACGAATGGAAAAACTGTTCTGAAAATAATCCAGGATGATATGCCAGCCCAAGCCTGGTGGAAGTGCTAGGGAATCACTTTTATCCGGGTGCCAGGCTAGAGGGAGGGGATTCCATCTGAGCCAAGGCCAAAATGATGAAGAGCCATCGCCGTGGGAAGAGCTGAAAGAGGGGCACCACCACAAAGGGAGCCACACATGGGAAGGCTCTCTAGCAAGAGTAATCTTTCTGTGTTCAAGAAACAGAAAGAATCAGGGTGTCCACAGCACAGAGAGGGAAGGAAGCCAGGCTTTATTAGCAAAAACCCTGGTCCAAGTCATGTGCTAGGAACTACGGACAGAAAGCTGAAGGCGGCGTAATTCTGGCTTCAAGAGGCCACGCAGTAGCTGGAGAGACTAACAGATGACCCACCAGCTTTCAGAATGAAATGTTAAAGGCTTTCCAAACCTGAGTAACACGCTGCAGCCTCCTGCAGTGGAAGAGGCCCCGCGGGGTTCCTCAAGTATGGAAACCACATTGTTCTCTGCTATCCCCTGGAGCTGCTATATGAAACCCCACTTCTGTCTTATACATTTCTCAAACTTTGTATTCTTAACTCACTTTTTTTTTTTTTCTAAATAAAACATCCCGCAGTGGCAAAGCCTCGAGCCTAGGGACAGGACAGAAAGTATAGTTCAGCTCTGATACCCACTTACCAGATCTCACCCAAGGAGAAAACTGACTTCACCAGTTGCCTCATTTGGGGAATCTATGAAAATGTGACATGCATTCATCAAAGTTGTCAAGTGACATGGTGCTATTTAGTGATGGTCTAATTAATGAGAGCCACACAGCTGATCTCTCAGGCTCCCTGATCCCATCAGAGCAGCACAGTCATGTCCACTGGGAGGAGGATACTGTTCTCTGACCACAGGCAGGCCACCCACCCACTCATTAATGGACACAACGTTCTCCACAGTTGATGACCTCTTCGACTTCTGTGCTCACAGCCTGGCCTTGTGAGTTGGACCCAAGGTCCTAGGTGAGAAGCCTCAGCCTCAAGCCTTCCAGACCCAACATCCAGCTCACGCCCATCAAGTAAGAACCATTCCACACATCTTGGTTGGACCAAGGTTGTATGGAGACTGGGTGATGTTTTGTTTTGTTTTGTTTTGAGTCATCTCATCTGTTCAGTAGACATCTGGGGACACATGGCGCTCTGGCACAACAAACAGGATCCCTGCTTTCAAGAGCTCGCTGCTCCCCAACCACAAGGAGAGGGAAAAAGGGAGATGAACAACACCGCAAGACAGGGCAAGAGAGAAAATGAGTGGGGAGACTCAAGAAGAGTCATCAGGAGAGCATAGGATGCATTGGGGAAAGCTCGTCCTGCAAAGGCAAGGACTCAACTTTCCAGCTGGGCCACTCACTAACGAGTGATCTTAGGTAAATTCCCCTTTCTGTGTCTCAGCGTCTTCACCTATAAAATGGAGATGCCTGCGTGTGTGCTAAAGTCACTTCAATCATGTCTGACTCTTTGTGACCCCATGGACTGTAGCCAACCAGTCTCCTCTGTCCATGGAATTCTCCAGGCAAGAATACTGGAGTGGGTTGCCTTGCCCACCTCCAGGAGATCTTCTTGACTCGGGAATCAAACACACATCTCTTACGTCTCCTGTATTAGCGAAGTCTTTACAACTAGCACTACCACCTGGGAAGCCCAAAATGGAGACTTTGGGCTTGCAATTTGAGATGTAATAAATTATTACATCTATTTCAGAGAGTTGTTGTAAGGATTCATTGCGAATAACTGACCAGTAACTGATAGTACTATGCATTTATTTCGAGAAGGAAATGGCAACCCCCTCCAGTATTCTTGCCTGGAGAAACCCACAGACAGAAGTCTGGCAGGCTACAGTTCAGAGAGCTGGACATGACTGAAGCGACTTAGCAGGCACACATGCACGCATCAGTTTAACATTATTACTACTGCCGCATAATCTGGCTTCCAAATCTCCTAGCTGTGCACCCTTAATCAAATGACATAAACTCTCCAAGCCTCAGTTTTAGCATCTGCAAAATGGGGATGATCATGGCACCTACAATCAGAGGGGTGGCATTAAGGTTAAATGTCTATGTTATGAGTTTGGTGATAGGTGAGACAGTGTATAAAACACTTAGAATACTCCTTAGGACATAGTGCGCACCCAAGAAATTTAGGTTCATATTATAATTATTATTGCACAGTCTATTGTATGAAACCTCACTCTTTTGTAAAAATATGCAAACAGACTATTGGCAGGAGGGCAGAAGGAGCGAGAGACTGCAAATTGTCTGTAATTCTATTCAGACTGTGGCTGCCATACTAGGTGAAAGGCTTCCTGGTTCTTCCACAAGGATCATTAGAGTTAATTGGAGGAAATAAAACCTCCTAAAAAGTTCCCTCACATAGAATCTGCTGCTGAAGCATGCATTCTTTGGGGACTGCAAAAGATCCTCAAAAAAAAGGAAACTGGTGAGAACAAAGCAGAATAAAACGAAATTAGAGCAAAAAGTCCTCTGCTGGTTGAGGAGAAAACTACAAGCGTGAACCTCATGGTCACCCACAGTGACTTGGGGAGGATGGCTCCCCTGGCAGAGCTGGGGTGGTCAGGGCCAGCCCTGACCTGGGGTGGTAGCTTGGTGACATATTGAATCAAGATCTGAGGATGGGAGGAAAGAATGAAGGCGGGAGGAGGACAAAAGAAAGAAGAGACCAACATACACACAGAAAAACCCAAAGGGAAATACCCCAGAGCCCTGAACCACTACAGTGTTGCAACCTAGAATCAGGTTATGTGCAAATTTCGCGATTTCTGTGCAAACAAAATACATTCTGAGATTTCCCACTTGCTTCTCTGCACAGAGAATCACAAGAGGCCGAGCCTATGTTTGAGGGCTTAAGGGCTTCCCCTCCATGGCACCCCACCATGGCAGCTCTTCCTCGTCCCATGAGGGAGGGCCTGCGGAGGACCACGCCCATTCTACAGAGACTCGAGCACCCCCGTTCCCCTACGGCCCAGCTCACATCCCCACTCAGGCCCTTGGCGAGTGGGCGAGTGTCAGGCAGATCCCCGCTCCTCTAGCCCCCGCCCTGGAGGGCTCCCTCCACTGGGAGGGTCTCTCTGCTGCGTGATGGGAAGAGTCAGCCCCAGGGGCTGCCTAAGTGTCAGGAGGGGCTCCAGGAGGGCCTCTGCGCCAGAGCTGGGCTGTGGAAGCCCCACGGTATCCCACTTCTTTCATCTACAACCAGTCAAGACCAGTGAGTCTAAACACACGTCAAAATGCAAACAAACGTGAGAACAAGAGAGAGAAGGAGAGAGAGGCCCAGAGAAAGCCAGCAAGAGGCACGGTAGTGAAGACAAAGGGAGAGAAGCCAGCAGGTACATGATGGTGTGATTTTTCAAGAGGAGCTGCTCCTACCCAGGCCTGGCCCCGGGCGGAGCATATGCTGGCTCCTGAGCCTGGGGGTTGCCTGCTGAAGACCACACCCCGGCCCACCCATATCCCCTCACTGTTCCTATACTACGGGAGCTTCTGTCTGCAAGACCCCTTGGTCTTGCTTCTTTATCTCCTAATGTCTACACAGCTGACTACCTTCCACCTTCTTGAAAGTACCATTCCCTTCGTGCCTACAGTGTTCTCCAGTACGACTGGCTCCGTCTTATCTCCTGGGGGCTACCCCTTGCAGCCAAAGGTTGGGGGAGAAAGGGCACATGCAGAGGACACTACTGCTTCACTCTTTCTTCAGAGGCTTTTGTGTTTCTTTCTAAAGAGTCTGAGATCAGGACACCTTTGAAACATCCATGAAATCCTTTACAAAGCAGACACAGCTATTTCGGATATGAGGCAGTCAAATCTTTAACCTTTGCTCAAAATCGTCCCTAACTCAGGGTGCCGTGGAAGAGGTGGATCCCAGAACCAAAGAAAACCTAACAATCCTCGGGGGCATGGGTGTTAGCTTGCCAGAGACAAAGGAGCATGGGCGCCTACAGGCTTCGACAGGCCCCTTAAATCACACCCCTCCTCCAGCAACATCCTGACAAGTCAGCTGTGTAACCCATGCCCCTTCCTCAACATTTTCTGACCCGTGGGTATTGCCTCATGCGTCATCCATAAACCTCAGAAGGACAGTCACAGAAGGGGTAAAACAGTGGCCACCATCACCAAGGTTGTCTCTCCAAGAATCTTCATGCACAGAGAATGGGAATACTGCCACACTGCCGTGCAGTCAGCTCAGCGGTGGCCCAGTCTGGGAAACTTTATTTAAGCAAGCACACCTTTCTTTCCACGTACCTTCTTAACTTCTACCTCCTGCAGACTCTCATCAAATTCCAGAGCGTAAGATCCCCATTTACAATCACTGATATTCTGTGTGGCCCTCCTGTGTGTGGTATGGTTTGTAGACACTAGAAATGGGAGTTAGCATTTCAGGAGGTAGGGTAGAAAGGGAGACAGGCTCATCCCCCCTTACACAAAACATAGCCAAGATTCTTCTTCTCTTCCTCCTCCAGCTCCTATCAGCCTGAACCCCAGAAGTCCATCAGGACCCAACTCAACAATGAAACCCCCTTTCCGTTGGTTAGATGAGCTTTGCAGACACTGCTGTGGAGGACAGCACCACTGAGAGAGCAAGTGATATTTTCCAAGGAGAGGTCAGACTCATCTCCATGGCTTCAATCTCAGGGCCACGCTCAGACAGAGAAAGCGTGTCCCTCTGGTCACCAGCTCGAGGCACCAAGGTGCTGCAGGAAAGCCCAGACACAGTCAGACCCAGGACAAAACAGCCGCTCGACCAGAGTATGGGAGCTGGCTGGCAACTTCCCATGGCATGGGCAGAGTGATGGCATTCACAGGAAGCCAGACCCGACCTCTGGGACTCATTAACTTCAGAGAAGACTGCTCACGCTAAGCCCCAGCCAGGCCCCCAGTCACCACGCCACCAGCTTCAGGCAACAGATAGCGCTCAGGACACTGGCCTCCATATCAGAGACCCCCTGGGCCAGCGCCCCTCCTGCTTACCAAGTCCTGAGCCAAGGAGGCCAGGTTTGGGAAACAGCTCATCTCTGGAACCGCTGAACGTTTCCCCATGACCACCACCTTCCCAGGCAGAACACCCAGCTCAGCCATGAAGTGGGCAGCCCAGCGAAGCAGCGAAGCCTCCCCGTAGCAGCTCCACAGTACACACCTGCACCCCTAGCGCTCTCCCCCCACATCCCCTCCACAAATCACTGTAGATTCAGAGGGATGGCGGCTCCCTACCTGAGGGTGGCGCTCTCCCCCTGCCGGACCGTCACGTTGTCCATCGCCTTGGGGAAGGTGGCATCTCCGCTGCGCACGGGCACTCCTGTGGGTACAAGGAACAGCAGCCTGAGAGACACGACCACGAGGCACTTCCAGGGCAGGAACAGGGACCCANGAGGGTGGCGCTCTCCCCCTGCCGGACCGTCACGTTGTCCATCGCCTTGGGGAAGGTGGCATCTCCGCTGCGCACGGGCACTCCTGTGGGTACAAGGAACAGCAGCCTGAGAGACACGACCACGAGGCACTTCCAGGGCAGGAACAGGGACCCACAGACCCCCATCCTCGACAGCCACAACTTCCCAGAACTCCGGCGGCGGCTCGGCACACGCCCCCCAGGCGCGCACAGGAAGTGGGTGGGGTGGGGGAGCGAGCACGGGGACCCGGAGGCGCGGGCTGGAGAAAAAGCGCGCAGACTCCTGCAAGTCGGGTGTTCCTCCCCAAATCGAGCCTCAGCGCTCCAGCCTCGGAGAAGCGGTTTCCACGGAGGACATCCAAAGGGGGCTGCCTCGGTGCTGCTTGGCCGAGAAGGTGGCCGAGAGAGGAGAAGCGCCAGACAGGTGCGAAGGTGCGGGCACGTCTCAGGAGCCCCTTCCTTGCGTTAACAGTTCAGGCATGGCACTTGGGAGAGGAGTAAGCACTTTGGTACTAGAAGGGGACAGGGGGTGGGTTGGATCCGGCCACGCAGAGATGATCTGAATTTCTCAGTTCCAACAAGGGCAGATCCAATACTTTCTTTGTAAGTTTCGGAAGAAGGATGGCCAGCAGATAACAGTCTGTAACAATAGCAGAGCCTAAAAGTGGAGCACGCAGAAGGCGCAGGGGTGAGCCAGCAGGAGAGGGAGGTTACGCCGGGCTTCTTGCGATCCGGACGGGGGTTGCTGCGGCAGCCGCCTCGGTCAACTTCCTCCGAGCTCAAATGCGCGCTGCAGCCGCCACGATGCGGCCGGTCTAGCCTGGGCGGTCTCTGCGGCGGCGGCCCCTCGCTCGCTCGCTCGCTCGCTCGCTGGGCAAGGCGAGGCGCTGCCGGCCCCGGAGCCGTGTGGACGCCAAGCTCAGCGGCCGCCCCCGGCCTCCGCGCCGCCGGCCTCCCGGGAGCAGCCCCGACGCGCGCGGGCCCCGACCGCCGGGGTTGTCATGGCAGCAGCTCCATCACTGACCGCCGCTCTCCGCGGTGCCGGCGCCGAGCGAGCGGGCGGACCGCGCGCATCCCGGCGGGCGGCGGGCGCGGGGCGCGGGGCGCGGGCGCCCACCTTAACCCCCGCCGCGCCGCGCTGCGGCCGTGCACGAGCCGGGCGAGGAGTTTAACCATTTCCCTCCTTGAGGAGCTGTCATTTCCAAATTAAGAAGAAAGGCAAAGTTACCACGCGGTCTTAATAAGCCCGAGACATCTTAATAAGGGTCACAAACTAATTAACTAGGAAAGGAAAACCCTGAAGCATGCACGTGTGCACGTTTAAAATTATCAGATTAATTCATTAGCGTTTAGAGTAAATTTAAAGTGTTGGGAGGATGTTTTAGAATAATTCCATTGATTATTCAATAGTCAACGCCCACCCCACCAACCCCCCCCCCCAGAAAAAAGCTCCTTCAAACATCATTCTAAATAGAGATCTTCCATATATAAAACCAATGCAAATTCACAGAAGCCTCTTAGCGTGCGAATCTGGCAAAACCACATCAAAATGTTGGTCAAGTTCCGACACTGACTTACATTCTTTATTCTTGTTCTGTCGACATGAAAAGATGCTGGCCCTGCAGAGTGCTCATTTCAGATGAATGAGTGTGAGCCCCTGGCATTACTGATACTGAAGATTCCCAAGTGTCCGGGGCTTCACACTCTTGCAGAGCCGGTTTCATCTTAAGAGGTGTGTTTCTCAAATTCTTGAAACTCAGGGGAAAGCTGCACTGGCCTCAGTTCCTGTCACTTCTCCTCTCTGGCTGCTGTATGCCCACCTTTGTATGTTTCCTCTCACTTCAGCTCTGATGAAATGTGGCTCCTTCCCTCCTGGGCCAGGCTCCTGAGCGAGGAGGGAGCCCCCAGCTGCACACAGCCCACCCCGCATGCTAATACCAACATGGTTCTCTGCTTGGGGACTCCTATCTGAGCTCCCTGCACTGACCCAGATTCTCCCTGGGGAAAGAGAAGAGGCAGTGTGGCTTTGTTTTTCCCCTGGACTTTCTCCCAAATCCAACCAGGAGGTTTTTTTTTTTTTTTTTTAACAACTGTTAAAAAGCAACAATAACAACAAAAAATGTGTTCTTCCCAGAGTCATCCAGCCACCGCCAAAAAGAAACTGAATTATTCCAACTAAATCACTGTCATATAAGGGTCCTGGTGCCATAAAGTCAGTATATCTTTCAATTGGTCATCCCAGGTATGTGTAGATAACACGTGTGTGAATGATGCACAAACATTTCACTCCTCATACCCCGTGCCCACAACTGCCCTGGGTTGGAAGGGATGGAAGTGGGTGTGCAGATGTGGAAGCCCAGCAAAGTAACGAAGACTGAGAAGGTATGGCTTCCTCTTGTAACAGGTGATCCGAAAGTGTGTGTTCCTGCGTGCTCAGTCACGTCAGTCATGTCTGACTCTTTGCAACCCCGTGGACTGTAGCCGTCCAGGCCCCTCTGTCCACAGGATCTCCAGGCTAGAATACTGGAGTGGGTTGGTCATGCCCTCCTCCAGGGGATCTTCCCAACCCAGGGATGGACCCCAGGTCTCCTGCATTGCAGGTGGATTCTTCATCCTTTGAGTCACCTGGGAAGCCGCCAGAAAATGTACTACCAGGAAAAGTTGGGCAACTGACACTGAAGATCATTAGGCCCTTTTCCCCTCATTTCCTCTGCTGACTTTTCCAATATTAAATTCTCAGGGAAATCCATCCTCTACTTTTAGCTGGTGGGGCCATTTGATATATAACACCAAAAAAAGAAAAAATCAATTGTCAACTTGTGGCCACAAAGGATGACTTTGCTCTCAAGAAAAGCAAAAATGATGTCTATGGGGAGCAGGAGATTTTGTTTATGTTTTTGAAAGAAGAAGAGAATTAACCAATATCAGCACCAGTCCATTCTTGCTAGACCCTATTTTGTCTCGATATCTGCAATGGGAAATCTTGGGGAAATAGGAAATCACATGATTTCCCCAAGCTCAAATGTTATATGATAGCAGTTGTTAGGTGTGAGATCATGATTGAATTTGGGGTTCTCTCGTAGGGCTAAGGAGTTACCTCTGACCATCCACCGCCACTGTAACCACCCCTCCAATTCCTCTTGGTAAACAGGTCTTAGCACCTCAAGTAGAAACAAACACAGCAGTGGAGAAGAGAGAGGGACTCTTTCTGGGGTTTGGAGTCATTTTCCTCCAGACTTGAGAATGACAGACATGACTCCTTTCGTGATAAATTCTCATCCTGGCTCTTGCGTCTAATTCCCAGGTAGGTACAAATGAGCATTAGTTTTTGCATCTCAGAATGTGGGTAATGACAACAACCAGCCTTCCCGAGGGGCCTACAGACATGATTAACTCTACGGTAAAATACTTAGAAATCCATTTAAGGTGGAAGATGGTTTATTAATATATTTTGCCTGCCACTGCTTCATTATTATAGCCAGGCAGAAAAAGAACTCTTCTCTCAGGCTCTGTAGGATGTTCGGCTTATACCAGTCTGCGGGCACCTGAGATAGACACACCGTCTTTGTGTCTGGCTGGGGAAGGGACAGTGGTGAGCTGCAGCCTCCTGGCCTGGCCAACAGGAAACCCAGCAGAGATCAGGGTGGCCAAAGCAAAGCCCCTGGCAACCTCATAGCTGCTTCGTGGACCCAGGGAGCCAAACTTCATTCAAAAATGGAAGTTGAGAAAGTGGTGAGAGGTCAGAGATGCTGGCACAATTAACAAGGCAGAATCCATTTTATTGAAACTCGTGATTGAAGCGGTTTGAATAGATGAAGATCGAAGTCATATGTCAGCTCCCGTCTCATCTCCTAATCCCTAAATATAACCAACACTTAGTGGCTTATCTTATATCCTGTCTCTTGCTTCATAAACACTGCTGGATTTATTTTTTTATTTTTTTCCCAGCATATCCAAGTTAATGAAAAAGGAATGACGGTCAGAGCAATTTCATTATTTGTGTTCTTTATAGAAACAACTTCCTTTCTACCTCCTGGAAAGTGGATTCCTAACGAGCGCCCACCTCCACCTTCTTCCCCTCATGCCCCCCGCCCCATCTCTCTCTGCACCCCCCTCTTCCCTCCTGCATACACATATACTGTACACATAAATCAACTTGTCACAGCTTGTCTCTGTGCTGACAGCTGTAATTGCTGCAGGTTATAAAAATATCTATAGGACAATGCCTTTCAAGCTCTCAGGCACACACATACACACTCACACAAACTAAATGAAAGAAAACAATCATATTCTCTTTAATAATCCTGGGACTGCAAAGGAGGGGGCACGGAGGAGCTTGCCGTGTGGACTGGAGGGCTGGCAGGCAGGTGAGGACGTGGAGGAGATGGAGACTCTTAGCAAGTGGCAGCATCTCCACACTAAAGAAGGGATGGAGAAGGGAACACTTGCCAGTGGAAGGGAAATTGGCTGTTTTTGTTTTTCCCTGTGTTACCTACAGCAAGCTGGGGTTGGTTGGAGAGCAGTGGGTTCTCCATATACACGAGAGACCGAAAGAAGAGCTCTAGCCTGAGACGTGCCAAAGCTGCTGCTGCCTTCTCTAAAAAGGCGAAAGGCCCCCCTCTCCTGGTGGAGATTCCAAATAGGAGCTCAGGCTCAGGCGAGGAGATGCTGCTTGCAGGATGGTTACAGAGAACAGAGAACGGGGTGGCACCAAATGGCCATCAGGATTTTTAATCAGGAGAGGCGGGGCCCATCTGGATCAGCGATGATCTAGGGGAGTGGGGAAGGGCTGGGCTCTGGAGGAATATGTGCTCTTCTGTCCTGCAGAGGATCAAAAAATCATTGTTCATCCGGGCTAGAGTCTGGTGTGTGAGGATTTCAGAGGGAAGAGTCAGAGAACAGCTTGAAGAGAGGAAAGAAGCATCAGAGGAAAAGAAAGCGGTCATGAATGGAGAGAAGGGAGGAGGAAGGGAACAAGGGCAAAGGCGAGGCTGCTCGTGGACTTTGAGAGCCATGAAACTTTGTAAGTTACATCAAGAGGAGAGGTTGTCAGCAGAGTAATAGGCAGACAGAAAAGGAAAGAAGGGCCAGGCAAATGAGCAAAAGCAAAGTGACATCAGAGCAAATGCCAGACACCCAGCGGGGAACAGCACTAAACTCCAGGGTCCTGAGAGGACCATATCTCCTTTTCTACCTTTAGGGTCATCCTAAGATCCTGGGGTCAGAGAATGACAGAATGCTAGGGTCAGAGGGCACCTTGAAAAACGTGTAACCCACTCATTTCATAAGGAGGTGGGGAGTGAACCTAGCAGAGAGGACCCATTGTCATGGCAATAAAGTTAACAACTGGTAAATCAAGACTAGAACTCAGGGCTGCTGGACACTGCCCTGTTCTCTTGGCTGTACCTGGCAGGTAAGGACACTGCTTAAGAACCAAATGATAAAATATCTCCCATGGCTGCTACATCTCTGCAAGAGAACCACAGAAGTGTTAACTATTATTGCCCGGTATCGATACTTCTGAGTGTCTGATTATGCAACTGAATTCAATGTAGTCGGGAAACGTTGAAGGTAGCCAAGTAGACTTTGAGCTCTTCCTATGGAGCAGAAAGTTAGAGATACAAAGAGGAAAGACATCACCCCGCCCTCAATTTGCCTACAGTTGAGTGCTCAGGTTTGTGCATGGTTCTTTTTGCATTTATATTCCTGGAAGCCCCTGAGAACAGTCTTATTGCCAAGAATGGGTTGGGATGTGCCTCCTAGTTGCGAACAGTCGATCCCATTTCATGTGTCCAGATTTCCAGCTAAGCTTCATTGGAAGTGGCATTAGGGTCTCCCTAGTGGTTCAGTGGTGAAGACTCCCTTCCAGTGCATGGGGCTGGGGAGCTATGATCTCACATGACTCATGGCCGAAAAATCAAAACTTGAAACAGAAACAATATTGTAACAAGTTTGACAACGTCTTTATAAATGGTCCACATCAAAAAAAAAAAAAAATCTTAAAAAAAACATAAAGTGGCATCAGAGAGGGTGGAGTACACTCAAGGATTTTAAAATTGTAGGGAAAACATTCATCTACTTGACAAACCACGTTTTTAGTGCACACTAAATGCCAGCAATGCATGAGGTGGTGGATTTCAGCTGTGGNAAAAAAAAAAAAAAAATCTTAAAAAAAACATAAAGTGGCATCAGAGAGGGTGGAGTACACTCAAGGATTTTAAAATTGTAGGGAAAACATTCATCTACTTGACAAACCACGTTTTTAGTGCACACTAAATGCCAGCAATGCATGAGGTGGTGGATTTCAGCTGTGGGCGAGAGACAGAAACGAAAACCATCCTGTGTCTAACCCTCATTAAGGACACTGTCCAGCAGGGGAGACGGATATGAAAGTAAGAACTTCACAAGACAGTAGGCATGAGCAAGCACCATGGGGAAGTGGAAGAGCATGCATGCTAGAAGGTTCTCTCAGAATCAGGAAGATCGGGAGATGAAATTGGGACTTCGTGGTGAGAAGGAGTTGAGTGTGCAGGCGGCGTGGGCCGGAATCTAGTTACAGGCTCGCCAGAATACGCACAACCAGAGACTGGAAGGAGGCTGGGCTGGAGTTGCCTTTTATATTCAGACTGTGCTCCCTTAGACTGCAGGTGGGGGTGTCTGAAGTGCTCTGTCTGATTCGAAAGCCCTAACTGCTTCTTCGTCCTGTGTTCCTGCACTCAATGATCCACTCAGTACATATTTATTGATTAAGAATGACCAGCGGTTTTGGACTCAGACAGACCAGAAGTCAAACTTCGTCTCCATCACTAACTGTGTGACCTTGCGGGAATAACCCCATTTGCAAAATAGTGCTCAAAATGGTACCCTACCACGAAGGGGTGGTGTGAGGATGCTATGAGGGTCTGATGGACAGGGGTTAGCAGAGGGCCTGGCAGCTGCAGGCCTCCAATGGGGGGACCAAAAGGGGGCCACACATGTGCTCCCCTCCTTCAGAGGGGCCTTGGTGGGATATTCATCCTGAGAACCCAGGAGCCACCATCTCAGTGTTGGGAACCATCCCTGGGCACATACTGAGGGTGTCATCCTAGGAGCAGGGCAGAAATTTCACGCTGAGATGTGGTCAGAAAGGGCCGTCGCTGAGCTTCAAACCAAGGCAGGAAATGGGTGACCCTCCTGTTCCCACCCCAAGGTCTTGAGAAGCACACAGGATCTGGGCCTATGGGAAGCAGCCTGAAGCTTGAGAAAGAGGACGGGGCTGCTTCTCTGTATGGTAGCCCGGGTACCTCTGTCTGTTCAGGCTCCCACATATACCAGGAAAGGAAACCACCTGAGAAAAAGGCGAGACACCTCCTCCAAGCAGCAAATGAGTTGCGCCTCTGACCACTTGCATGCAGCNGGGGCTGCTTCTCTGTGTGGTAGCCCGGGTACCTCTGTCTGTTCAGGCTCCCACATATACCAGGAAAGGAAACCACCTGAGAAAAAGGCGAGACACCTCCTCCAAGCAGCAAATGAGTTGCGCCTCTGACCACTTGCATGCAGCTTGGACCCTTCTGTGCTCCTGTGGGCCTGGCAATGGAGCCCAAAGCCCCCTACCCACTCTAGGGTCTAGATTTACACTAGTCAATGGATACTATTAATACCATGTAGCATGGGGCTCATTGCTCCCACTTCCCACCACTGAGCACCCCAGTGCCTTATAGCCTCATGGAACTGAGCAGGGGTGACCTGCACTCACCTGCCTGCACACACACAGAGACTTCAGTTCCAAGGTTTACATGATGCAGCCCAGCCAGGGTCAGTAGCATCTCTCTCAAAGAAAGAGCCTTTGGATGGTAACCGGCCAACCCCAAACTTGGAGCTTCAACCCCAAATGTNTAGCATGGGGCTCATTGCTCCCACTTCCCACCACTGAGAGCCCCAGTGCCTTATAGCCTCATGGAACTGAGCAGGGGTGACCTGCACTCACCTGCCTGCACACACACAGAGACTTCAGTTCCAAGGTTTACATGATGCAGCCCAGCCAGGGTCAGTAGCATCTCTCTCAAAGAAAGAGCCTTTGGATGGTAACCGGACAACCCCAAACTTGGAGCTTCAACCCCAAATGTACCCTTAGAGCAACTTGGCTTGCCTAGCCATGATGCCCTGATGCCTTTCTCCCTAATCAGTTACCTTCAAGTCTCTCTTTAACCTTCTCTCTGCATTTTTTGCATTTTCTCCCCAGCTAGGAGCAACTATAGAAGACAAAAACTGTAATGAGACAAGAATTTGCTCAATTACATACAGGTTCAATTGTCCTTCTTACCGAACATGGCATTTTGTAAGCATCATTTTGTAAACCAGAGTATCTGGATCCAAGTCTTAACTCTGGCCAACGTTAAACAAGTCCCTTGTTTATTTTTTTGTTTGTCTGTTTGTTTTTTAGCTTCTGTGTTTTCAGAGAAACCAACATCTCCGTGAAATGTAGGTCTTTGAGAAGATCTAGTGCCAACCAACACATCCAAATGGGCTAATGCACTTTTGAAAGCTGAAAGCATTGTTCTACAGTAAGAGAATGGATGGTATCATCGACTCAATGGGCATGAGTTTGAGCAAATTCTGGGAGATAGTGAAAGAGAAGGAAGCCTGGCATGCAGCAGCCCATGGGCTCACAGAGAATAGGACACAACTTAGCTACTGAACAGCAACAATAGGGTGATATCTTGTCGAAGGTTGGGGTCAAGGGTAAAGCATTTGCCCCTCACCCCAGTCTGTCACTTACAGGCTGTATGGAGTTGCCCAAATCACTTCTAGTTTCCCTCTAAGTGAGGAGTTGGGATTAAACAACCTCATAGTCCCCTTCCTGCTTCCCACGTGGCTCAGATGGTAAAGAACCCACCTGCCAATGCAGGAGACATAAGAGATGCGGGTTCAATCCCTGTGTTGGGAAGACGCCCTGGAGAAGGGCATGACAACCCACTCCAGTGTTCTTGCCTGAAGAATCCCATGGACAGAGGAGCCTGGTGGGCTACGGTCCATGGGGTCACAGTATCAAACACGACTAATGCAACTTAGCGTGCACAGTCCCCTCCCAAATCTCAGTCTTTGGTTTATTGCTTCTCAGCACTCTTCTCGAAATCAGTTTATCCTTCCTATTTGCTCATCGGTTCTATTATTAAGAAATTGCCCTCCTCACCCTGTCCTTCCATTGTTCCCACTCACCAAGGTGTCCATTTCAAAACTCAGAAAACGGTGGCACAAAGTAATTAAAGGAGCTGCACTGGATCTAAGGCAGGCAATGGAAGAGCCAGGATGATTAAAAGTCTTCCGATAAAGGGTTTCTTTAAGCAAAAAAAAATCCCACAATGCAACCAGCAATGTTAATCTTCAATAAATAGGCTGTTAATATTTAACTGGCATTTATTTAAACTTACAGTAACTGTCCTATTAAATCTAAATTAATTGCCCGTTTGGGACTTTCCCCCTACAGCCTAGCTGGGACATGGCTGTCTGGATCATAGTGTGTGCTAGGCATCCAGCCATAAAGAGAAGAGTTCAGCCTCCTTCTAAGACTGGAAGATTACAATATCATGCTTGGAAGGGCTTTAGAGGTCGACTGGACCAGTAAGTTTTATACCCTGTGTCTTTGGGCTTTCAGGGGCCCATTTTCCCCATCTCTTCAGTAAGGGCTTCACTGTGTGTTCCTATCTCTGCATCCGCTTCTCTCCACTGTCATCTTTTCATTTTGAATTTCTCTCTTTCCTTTCTGCTGGTGACTTTTTTCTTTTACGCTTCATATTTTATACTCATTCTGCAGTGGTTTTGTCTCAGTCTTTCCTTGAGTTTGTTAAGAGAGGCCATTTAAGTAAGATACATAGCAATTTCTGTATGTGTGAATGTGTGTGTGTATATATATATATATAACTAGTGGCTCAGACAGTAAAGAATCCGTCTACAATGTGGGAGACCTGGGTTCGATCCCTCAGTTGGGAGGAGGGCATGGCAACCCACTCCAGTATTCTTGCCTGGGGAATCCTAGGGACAGAGGTGCCTGGTGGAGAGTTGTAGAGTCAGACATGGCCAAGCAAGTGAACACAGCATGTGTGTGTGTGTGTGTGTGTGTGTGTGTGTGTGTGTGTGTGTGTTATTGAATGTGTCATAAAGGACATTTTATAATGGCAGTTGTATATGAACGACCAAGAGCTGTGAAATAATCCCTGAGTCACACAGTTTTAGAAGGGGCAGTGAGAGTGTAATTGGGTAGGACTGATCTTTGCTATCCCTGAAATCAATCAATATTTTTTATTATAAATGTTGTCACAGAAAAACTCTGGAATGCTATTTTGCTATGATTTGAACACATTCACGGCATTTCACACACACATACTCATTGATTTCAGTTTGTTAGTGAAATGTGGATTAAAGATAAACACCTCATCAGATGGGTTAGTGTTGAAGCTAAGTTAACTTTCCTCAAGATATGGGAGCTAGTTGAGACTAAATTATCTCACCCTGAAGTTTCTGAGGGTGTAGGTCCCCGAGTTAGACATATAAAGGCTCACTGTCTGCCTTGTAGGGCCTGGAGAGGCCTAGTGATGGGAGAGGGATGTGGTGTGAGATGGATTTAGGGAGGAGCAATACAGGGCAGAGCTGAGGGCAGGTGGGCAGGTGAGAAGGCATGTTACACATTTTTAAGAGGACTAAATGTTTTCTCAACTGTTCGCTCATGAAAGGCTTTGCATGTGTGCTGCTTAGAAAACCCATGTTTCTTTGTATTTCTAACTAACGCACAAACCATCCATTTCCTTTTTGCTCCCTTACTTCAATCATCATCAGGTTAGACTAGAGATCCTCACAATGTCTTCAGTTGGAAAGCAAATCCTCCGTTTTATTTAAAGAATAAGGCATCTTTATTCTTTATTTTATTGAACCTTATAAATTCAAAAAATAGTGCAACACATTTCTGCACGTTTGTGCATCCCCCTGGCTTTCCCCATGTCCATCTCTCATTGTGCACTTGCCTTTGGAAGTTCAGGGTCTTTTAAGACAAAGCAATGGCAGTGACAGATATAACCTCATATCCTCACAACCTGGGAGCTGATGTGGGCCTTCCCTCCCAGAAAGGAACAATTTCCCTGAAACCTGTGTACGCTTTCTTCATCTAGGATACCGGAAAGCTAAAAGAGGTGCTGCAGATAATGAGGCAGTCCATTACCTGGGAGTGGCCTGGGAGAGGAGACTTTGATGTGGTTCAAGTAGCCCTGATCCTGGGGAGGGAGAGCAGGGAAAATGTTGTAAGCGGACCTGGGAACATGGACAACACAAGCAAATAATTCACCTAAGCTTTCACAGGAATGTCCACAAGGTGTCAGGATCAAAGATGCCTTAGAGAGAAAGTGGTTAATGAGCATACTATATTTTTCTTTCAAAAGTAGAGCATTGAGCTTAAAGCTAGGATGGAAATCAAGAACCAGATTGACATGTTTCTATCTGGAGAAGCACTGGTACCAGATTCTCTAGGGGAGAGTTGCTGGGACAAACCAAATGTAGNCAGCCCACCAGGCTCCCCTGTTCCTGGGATTCTCCAGGCAAGAACACTGGAGTGGGTTGCCATTTCCTTCTCCAATGCATGAAAGTGAAAAGTGAAAGTGAAGTCGCTCAGTCGTGTCCGACTCTTAGCGACCCCATGGACTGCAGCCCACCAGGCTCCTCCGACCATGGGAATTTCTAGGTGAGAGTACTGGAGTGGGTGCCATCGCCTAACATACTTGCTATGCAGGGCTAAATGCGATGCAAGATGTATAGTACCCAGAGAAGGAGCTGGCGGGTGGTGCAGCCTCCACGTGGGTAACCAGGAAAACAATGCTGCAAACAGCCATGGCTAGTGGCTCCTGAGTTAGGCAACTTAAAGCACATTTTTGCAATATGATAGTATATTGTTAACAAGTATCAGGATTTTTTGCCAAAAGAGAAATGTTGAGAGTAACATTTTATGAAAGCTCTTGGAAGAATATTGGAAACAGAAACAAAGAAGCACTTTATTTACTCAAAATCGCTGCGTCTAAATTCTTCAAACGTCACTCATAGTACTTATTGTTACACCTCACAAAGCGTCCAGGAACTTCATTGCCCAGCCTCTGGGTGAGGAATCAGGACCCACTCTCAATTTCCCCTGCTCTTACCACCGCCCACTCCCATGTGTTTCTGCAATTCCTTTCTCCCACGGGTTCTTCACCTTCACTGTCCAGTCCTTTCCAAAGCCCCACTTACCTGCCTGAGCCGTCTTATTTTCTTCCTTGGAATAATGAGACTCCCTTTTCCAGGGATTTCTTCCGTCAGCTCTTACCAGATCTATTTCAAACTCCACTTTCAAATCAAGTTTTCCTGAAACCCTGACCACGTCTCCGCTCTCCCCCTTCACTCTTTAGTGGCTCCATGCAGTAATTTGAATAAAGCCCCGAATGCTTTCTGTGGTTTCTGAGCCTTCATGATGCGGCCTCGTTTGCTTTCACTTTCTTCTCCCGCTACCTCTTCCTTTAACGAGCCATGCCACTGTTTATTTTAATTGATGACTATTTTCATCCCTCAAAGGTTTCTCTTTCTCAACGTGGGGCCTTTGCACATGCTGACTTCCTGTCACCAATACTGTCCCCACATTTTTCAGGCTAAAGTCTATTCATCCTTCTACATTNGCCCCGAATGCTTTCTGTGGTTTCTGAGCCTTCATGATGCGGCCTCGTTTGCTTTCACTTTCTTCTCCCGGTACCTCTTCCTTTATCGATCGAGCCATACCACTGTTTATTTTAATTGATGACTATTTTCATCCCTCAAAGGTTTCTCTTTCTCAAAGTGGGGCCTTTGCACATGCTGATTTCCTGTCACCAATACTGTCCCCACATTTTTCAGGCTAAAGTCTATTCATCCTTCTACATTCTTACTCCCTCATAAAGACCATACCTATTCCATTCAATCAGGTAAATGCTCACTGCATTGGCACCTTCTAACATTCGTAACACTTGTAAGAGTTTAAATTCTTATCCTCTTATATCCTTGATGTCTGGCACATACCAAGTTTTTGATAAATATTTATTGACTTTAAGTATAGCTGGAGGAAACTCAAAATTAAAATTATTTTCTGGTAGGGCAGGGACTTCCAAGTGAAGGAATGTTAAGAAGATGAATATTTGGTATTCATGAAGTGTATGAACAGGGTGTACACACACTTAATGACCAATCTCTAGCTAGAAATAACAATTCCAAGAAATTGAAAGATGGTAGTTTAAGGATAAAAACAAGCTTGTCTGTATAAAAGGTTAAACAGGCAGAAAATAATATCTAAATAGATAAAGGGAAGTTTGGATAAATTAATGGGTGACAGACCCACTCTGGTTTATTAGGTTAGGGGTGTCTGATGTATATCTCTGACCTTTGAAGCATGATTCCCATGCAAATGGCCACTGTCCAAAATGGGCAAGGAAGACATCTGAATTGATATGACCTGGGGTGACCTTTGTAATGTCACAATAATTTTGTTGTCCGCGTTGCTGGGGATAATGGAAATATGATCATCTTTCTCCCTGCACACCTTATAGCAGCCCATTCTACAACAGTTGTATACACTTAGGAAGAACAATTTTGTAATTTGTATGAACGGTGACCCCCCAAGCAGGGGAAAAGCCCCCTTCACTCTTCANTAAAGACCATACCTATTCCATTCAATCAGGTAAATGCTCACTGCATTGGCACCTTCTAACATTCGTAACACTTGTAAGAGTTTAAATTCTTATCCTCTTATATCCTTGATGTCTGGCACATACCAAGTTTTTGATAAATATTTATTGACTTTAAGTATAGCTGGAGGAAACTCAAAATTAAAATTATTTTCTGGTAGGGCAGGGACTTCCAAGTGAAGGAATGTTAAGAAGATGAATATTTGGTATTCATGAAGTGTACGAACAGGGTGTACACACACTTAATGACCAATCTCTAGCTAGAAATAACAATTCCAAGAAATTGAAAGATGGTAGTTTAAGGATAAAAACAAGCTTGTCTGTATAAAAGGTTAAACAGGCAGAAAATAATATCTAAATAGATAAAGGGAAGTTTGGATAAATTAATGGGTGACAGACCCACTCTGGTTTATTAGGTTAGGGGTGTCTGATGTATATCTCTGACCTTTGAAGCATGATTCCCATGCAGATGGCCACTGTCCAAAATGGGCAAGGAAGACATCTGAATTGATATGACCTGGGGTGACCTTTGTAATGTCACAATAATTTTGTTGTCCGCGTTGCTGGGGATAATGGAAATATGATCATCTTTCTCCCTGCACACCTTATAGCAGCCCATTCTACAACAATTGTATACACTTAGGAAGAACAATTTTGTAATTTGTATGAACGGTGACCCCCCAAGCAGGGGAAAAGCCCCCTTCACTCTTCAGGGAGAATTAGATGGACCACCTTCAGCTCTTACCTTCTGTTATTTGGCTATTTCCTTCACGTCCAATTCCTGATTTCCACTCTTAACTACAGGAGAACTGCTCCACCCTGAACCACTGTCTCCTTGAACATCAGCTCCCAAGTACTTGGGCCACTTGCCCACCTCTCCTGACTCCCTCTTTCTGATCCAGCTCACCTTTTAGTATCCAGAAGATGTGGATCGCAGCATGTGTCTTTAGACTCCTGGTCCCCTGATCTTTGTCGTCCACCTTGTTGCTTCTCTGTGTCAGCCTACATTCCAAGGGATGATGAAGGGCAATCGGTTTCTCATATCACTCCTTGTTTTCCCCTCTTGGGAAAGAGCACCATGACAGCCGTAGTCCAAAACATTAGGTAACACACAGACCTGTGTGCTGAGCTTACTCTCCACACAATTTGCTTCACCACAAGGTTTCCAACTGTAACTTCATTTGAGAATCTCTACCAGGCACTTTCATTTCCTGAAGACACAGCTGAATCACATGCACTGAACCCCAGAATTTCAAGGACAGAGCAAACCCAAGACCAAAAGCACTCTAGGAAAGTTTCTCCCAAATAGAAGTCACTTTCAAGGAAGTGAGTTGGAAAGCTTGTTTCTGATCCCCAGGGGCAACAAGTACAGTCTTTTCACACTGATTCAACAGGCAAGTACCAGGGCCGATGATATGATACATCAGGGATGGTCATAACCTCTGTCCAGACCTCAGGGCTACAGACGAACACTAGAAGTAACTGTACTAATAATCAATGAATCACAAGTGTGATGCATACTACAAAGAACAAGTGCAAAAGGCCAGGGGAGCAGAAAAAGGAAGGGACAGTGTCTTATTTATTATCACTCTGTTTTCAGCACAGAACAGGGTAACATAGATGGAATCATATGAGAGTGTAAGAAGGATGGTTGGATGAATAAACACGTAAGAACATCTAGAAGCTAGCATCTCAGTATCTGTGCATGAGGCCAGGTGGTTGTACTGCTCCATACACAGGCATCTCTCTGATCTTTTTCTTTCTTCCAAGAGGCAGTAGGTTCTAGGGAGCTGGGGCACCCTTCCCAAGTTCTTGTTATTTATCAAACTAAAATAGGACACATTTGCATATCAGGTTATATAAATATTTTCAGGGCACTCATTTTGCTCTTGGGAAAGCCAGCTTATCACGCAGTCATAAAAAATCCACTCTAATCCCATATCCACGTTATGACCTCCTACTACTCTCCACCCAAGAAGGACATTAATAATCATCCATTAGCCAGGGTGCTTGGTTTGAACTTAAAAATTGTGAAAAACGATCTTATAAATTATTTTCCAAGGATATCATCTTTAAGCATTAACAGGTACAACTGACTCAGAATTCTGGGAATTGAGCATAATTACATGGAAATTGACAGGCCACAAATGCCAAGAATCCTGTTAACCTTTACTATCTTGAAAAACCTCTCCTTGTAATTATCTCTTCCCTTTGTCTCAAATGTTACTGATGAATATTGAGAGGCCTAAGCAAACACAGAAGTGGATGGATTGGAGAATTTTGGTCTGTGTTTGGAATCCTGGAGTTTTCTAGGCATTCTATGAAATACCGAGATGCTAAATAGAGCACTTGGAATTCGACGATTTCAAGAACTTGCTTCCATCTTTGTACTGGCTCTGCTCTAGTTCTTGCTTATAATTCTCCACGCTGAGTAGACGCTCCTTTGCATTAGTAATTACAGAGAAATGTAGGTCAGAGGCATTTGGTGTCTAATGCAATTCCTGACCTGTTCTACGCCTTTGGAAAAGTCACTGCATCTTTTCAGGGCTTCAGATTTCCTTTCTGGAAGTGAACATAATGACATTCAACTCTAACAGCAGCAATATTTGCATAGAGCTGGAAACCTCACCACCGACATCCCTTATCTCACTTGTGTAGGCATGTCTACTACGCGTTTCCTCCTTTCCGGGCTCCACTGCAACCACGAAGTCTCCCCTTGTTTCTTTTCTCCACTCTTTTAATTAAATCTTAACTCATCTCTCTGCCTCCAACTCTGCCTTTCCCTAAACCACTGTTTCCTTTCAGGGGCAGGATAGACTCCTGGGGGGAGGTTGATTGCCACTGTAATTACAGAGACACGTCAGCTTCCCACGCATGGGGACCAGAGAGGCTAGACATTCAGCCATGCATAGGACATTGTCACTGTTGTTGAATGCCCGCCTCACGTTTAAGTGAGTAGCCTAAAATGAACTCTATTTGATATATCAGCACAGAATATTTTTACAAGGTTTTAGCAGCCACTAATCCTTTAGGAATGCAACTACCTGTCAGCTAAGGGAAGATTGTGCTTTGATTTGTTCAGCTCTTCACCAAGAATTGTTTACTAGTTTGAAAGACCACATGACCAGTGGTAAAGTTTATTGTATTTGAATCGCCAGTTCTCCAGCCCCGAGTCAGTGTGGGCAGTAGCCAGTACGTTCACGGAGATTTTATATACAGACACAAGCTTCCACATTTCATCACATTGTTTGATGTCGTTGTGCCTAAAGATTTATTTTAGGGACTTCCTTGGGGGTCCAGTGGTTAAGCCTTCACCTTCCAGTGTAGGAGGTGTGTGTTCAATCCCTGGTCAAGGAGCTAAGATGCCACATACCGAAAAACCCAGAACATACAACAGAAACAATAGTGTCACAGATTCAATACGTTAAAAATGGTCTACATAAAAAAAAAAGATTTATCTTACACTAACTTGATTATTAGTCATTTTCTATTTATGTATCTTATAGATCCAGCTAGGACATTAAATAGGTCATTTTTTCAAGTAGGTATATAGGTAGCTTATTTTTTCTATGAATTTAGTGTTCATGGAAATAAAGGTATTACAAAATATTTTTAATAAGCTTTGGATCAGATAAAGAAGATAACTCCTGATATAAACAATTTCATGCACAGAAACCAGTTTTATCTTTCTGAAGCATAGCTCAGTTCAGGAAAATTCAGTGGCTCCCCCACTTTTACATATAGCAAATTCCCGAGTCTGAGTAATCAAGGCTCTTAGAAACATGTCAGCCTAACTGACTAGGCTCAGTCTGGTCTCTGTTGTGGCCCCTTCCACAGCTTTATCCGCCACCCTGGGGCTCTTCAGCCTCTCTTTATTTCCAAGTCTAAGCATTTGCTCAGGCTTCCCATCTGCAGGGTCTCTTCTTCTCCATGCAGATTTCTAAATCCCATTCAAACTTCAGTGTGTTAGTCGCTCAGTTGTGTCCAGTTCTTTGCCACTCCAAGTACTGCAGCCCATCAGGTTCCTCTGTCCATGGAATTCCCCAGGCAAGAATACTGGACTGGGTTGCCACTTCCTCCTCCAGGGGATCTTCTCTACCATCTGAGCCAACAGAGAAGCCCTATACTCAATGATCAGTTAAAATTTAGTTTTCTTTATAAAATATTACTTTTACTGAGTAATACTGGATAGAATAATGGTTCTCTACTGGTTAGAATCAAAGATTTTGAGGATACACTTGCATGCATCTCATTGAGAAATAATTAAAATACTGAGCTTATTATATATATCTGTATTATAATTGGCTGTCTATTCATCTGATCTCACATAGAAGGCTGGNGGGCAGAGAGGGAGGAGGATGGGCAGAGGAGAGACCAACGGACAGAACAGGCAGCACCCAGGAACCTGGCCAGGACGCTGTAATGTGGCCTTTGGCCTAAAGGGGCTGAAGCTGGGCCTAAACCCCAGCAGGCCGCCTGCATCTGTGCCGGGCTCACTGCTGAAGGCAGGAGAGCTGGGCTGGCAGATGGGTCAGGAGTGAGTCATACGTTGGAGGGGATGAGCTGCAGATTTCTCTGCATTCTGCGATCCCTTTCCAAAACAGGCTGGACAATATCTATGGTCTCACTCATTCTTCCATCCAATATTCTGTTCGGAAGCAGCGTTGAGCCATGACTCAAAGTTCAGGCACTGGAGCCAGAAGCTCCAATCACACCTCTTTCACTTGTGTAGAAAAGTGGCAAGTACCTCTCCAGCCTCGGTTTTCTCATCTGTAAAATGGGGCTGGAAATAACAGTGCCTCCTTTATACAAAGTGGCTGCAATGGTGTTATTCTAATGACATAATAAGCAAGAAAGAATAAGCTCATTGGAAAAGACCCTGATGCTGGGAAAGATTGAGAGCAGGAGAAGGGGGTGACAGAGAATAAAATGGTTGGATGGCATCATCAACTCGATGGACATGAATCTGAGCAAACTCAGGGAGATAGTGAAGGACAGGGAAGCTTGGTGTGCTACAGTCCATAAGATAGCAAAGAATCGGACACGACTGAGCAACTGAACAACAAATAAGCAGCTGCAATCTAGCAAGCACTGCCCTAGGCGCAAGAGCTACGGTGGTGTGTAAGAGCCTGTGCCCACATTCCAGGGGCTCATAGCTTAGTGGAGGAGACAGATACGTGAACAAATTGCCAGCAGTGTGATGGGAGCTACAATAGTGATCATCTAGTGAGTCTGAAATTTGGGGCCTGAGGCTCAAAGGACCTGGAGAACACTTAGCAGAAGGGCTGGGCTTTGTAGGGTAGGTAGTATGTCACCAATTGAAGAAGAGGGATCTATTTGCAGCAAACAACAGAAAGAATGAAGAAATGGAGATTTAAAAGATCAAGGCTTGTTTAAGAAAAAGTGAGGAATTGTTTGTGTCTGGGGAACAGTGGGAGGTGATGCTGAAGGACCCCGCATGTTTTGGTAAAGAGCTTGGGTTCTATCTTTTTTTTTTTTTTTTGGAAATATGGATTCACTGGAGCTTCGAAAAAAGGATAGAGGCATGAACCCGCTGAATGACTTTACCCACTGTTATCATATTTCAATTGCTCTCCTATCTTTACAAATTCTTTATATAATAGATAATATCAATACCTCCTCCCCCATGGTAGAAATTACAGTAAAGCGACACAGAATTCTTAAGCAGTGATGTGTGGAGGGCTGATGGGCTGGCAGAGAAGGAGTGGAGGCACTGTTAGGAGACCCTTGTAGGGGAGAATGTGTGTGCTACTGAATCATGTCTGGCTCTTTGCGACCCCAGGGACTGCAGCCCTCTCCTCTGTGGAATTCTCCAGGCAAGAATGCTGGGGCTGGGTTGCCATGCCTTCCTCCAGGGGATCTTCCTGACCCAGGGATGGAACCCAGGTCTCCCGCATTGCAGGCAGATTCTGTACCACCTGAGCCACCAGGGAAGCCCAAGGGGGAAAAAATGTGTGGGGCCAAAGGCAAGAAAGGTCAGCCCCTCCTCCACCATCACGTGCCTGCTAAGTCACCCAGTCATGTCTGGCTCTTTGGGACCCCATGGGGTATAGCCCGCCAGGCTCCTCTGTCCATGGGAATTCTTCAGGCAAGAGTACTGGAGTGGGTTGCCATTTCCTCCTCCAGAGCATCTTCCTGACCCAGGGATCGAACCTGTGTCTCTTATGTCTCCTGCATTGGCAGGTGGGTTCTTTATAACTAGCCCACCTGGGAAGCCTGGATCCATGTATATGCATGTCTGAGCCCCTTTGCTGTCAGCCTGAAACCATCACATTGTTAATAGGCTATACTCCATTATGAATGAAAAGTTTAAAAAAAGCGACCTTGTAACATAAAGTGTGAGTGAACATGGAGACCTCTGTTTTTAAGGGCAGACTGAACATAAGAATTTCCTTCTAATGGCTTCTCCCCTGCCCTAGAAAAGTCTAAGTAGGAGGGACGGGAAAGTGACAGCCACAGCAAGTTACCCACCAGCTAAGTGTCCTCCCTGTCCTCCTCCCTCAGTATCTCAGATTGGTTTAGGGGAGCACGGGCCTATCTGAGCACCGCCTCCCTATCTCTCCTTATGCCGGAGGGGCAGAGCATGGTGAGGACCTGGCTAGTGGTCCAAGAGTGGTAACTTCCTAGAGTTGCTTCCTCGTTCTAGCAACACTTCTTCCCTCTTCTGACTTCTTTTTCTTCTTTCTCCCTGGAAATTCAAGTAAGGGTGAGATCGAGGCACCATCTTGCCACCATGAGGACAAGCGTCTGACGCTGATGGTTGCAGAGAAGACAGACAACAGGTCCCTGGGGGGCTGATGCCGCCAAGCGGCTGGTCCTCCTGATGCGCAGCCTGCCCATCTCACTATCTCTGGACTTCATGCTCCACAGGATGCCTGTGAGCTTGGGCTTCTGTCATCTGCAGTGGAATGCAGACCCTGACACCAGGACGCCATGTAGATGAAAGCCTCAGGGAAGGTGCACTGCTAGAAAGGCACAGCTGTAGACACATCAGAAGCAAAATCCGTTTCTCTTTGGCACTTGGGGAAAAGGGTCCATGTCTCACCAGCATTCCCTGTGTGTTAGTTGCTGCAACCTAAATTCTCCTGTTTTATCAGGTGGGAACCATAGATCAACTAGCCTGTGAAGAAAAATTTCCCTGGACCCCTCAAGACTCAGCCACTGTGTGGCTCACCCCAGAAGGAAGGGTAAAAGTATCAGCATTAAAGGGTAAATGTTAGCCATGAAACGTTTGCAAAATCAGTATATGTCTGTCATGGGAAGAAGAAAGAATCCCCTAAGGACATCAGAAGCTCAGTTTCCGGCTGGTCAAAAGGGGAATGGTCCCCTGAGGCCTGGACGGAAAGTTGCTGGGGAGATAAAGGTGGGGCTGCAAGGAGAGATGGCTCTGGTCTCCACCTGCAGTCCGGAAGCAGAAGTGGAGACAAATGCAAGGCATGGAGCTACACTGGGGTGAATTAACCAATACGGACCTTCTGTACAGCACAGGGAACTCTATTCAACCTTATCTGGCAGTCTGGATGGGAAAGGAGTTTAGAAGGGAATGGATACATGTATACGTACGGTTGCGTCCCTTTGCTGTGCACCTGAAATTACCACAACATTGCTGATCAGCTCTACTCCAATATAAAGTTAAAAGTTTAATAGAAAAAAATAAAGGAATAGGTGAAGATCTCAATACAAAATGATAGAAAAACAGGGGCCTTGGAGTTCAGTTGATGTGAGTTTGACCAGCTCACTGGCCTTGGGCATCACCTGACCATCTCAGCCTTAGGCTCCCAAGCTGTGAGCTAGAAATAACAGTGCCCACGAACAGGTTTATCATGAGGACTAAATGGGACATGGCACACGAAGAGCCTGGCACACAGTAAGCACTCTGCGTATGAGAGCTCACAGGGCGGACAGAAGGGAAGGTAGCCTCGGGAGTGGTCGCCAGGGAACCCCAGCCCCGGGGACCCCCCAGAGATCCCCTCCTCCTTGCTGGGAAGTGAAGCACAGCTGCTGGCTATCTTCATCACCGCTTCCTGTGCAGAACGTATCTATTTGTTCCATAACTTAACCGCAGCCTTAGTACACAAAGCCCTTTAGTTGCAGGGGAGCGCATAACGCAATGAGATGCTGTCCCCTTGGTGAGCTAACGATGTTAGCGGACGATGACAGGTGGGTAGGAAGATGGGATGGGATGGGAGGGGGCAGCTGCGGCCCCCCGGTCCCTGCTCTTGGCTGTTTCTGCAGCTACTCAGAGGAAGAACGTGGGCTGTTATCTATTAGTCTGCGCATCAGAAATCTCATCTAATTTCATAATGAAGATCTAACTCCATCAGATATGGAAGACGTGTCAGCAGAAATGCAGAAGGCCATTTTTATGTGTCAGCCGGCTCACCGCGGGGTCCCCACCCGCCTGGAAGAGTGTGAGAAGTGCAGGTTTGAGGGGATGGGGGCTGCCAGACCACGCTGGTCCTGATGGGGGATGCTGGTTGCCTCCTCTTCTGAGTGGATCCCGCTAGGCTGAAAGCTCTGTGAGGACAGGGGTTCCCTGTGCTCCTGTATACACAGTGCAGGGAGCCTGGTGAGTGCCCTAGCAGGCAGACCAAAGAGTCCCATATGCCTGGCTTCCCAGTCAACATGTGGTGACCAGCTTTCTCCTTATAATTGAGGTTGAATTGACATATGGTATTACATTAGTTTCAGGTGTATAATATAACGATTTGATGTTTGTGTACAATGCAAAATGGTCACCACATCACGTCTGGTTCCCGTCCATCACCCATATGGCGCCCAGTTTTTCCTTCTTTCATTGAGGTATAGTCACAATGTTGTGTTAATTGCTGGTGTACAACAGTGATTCAGTTATACATATATGCGTATGTGCACGCTCAGTCACTTGGTCGTGTCTGATTCTTTGTGACTCCATAGACTGTAGCCTGCCAGACTCCTCTTTCCATGGGGTTTCCCAGGCAGGAGTACTGAAGCAGGGAAGCAGGCTACCATTTCCTCCTCCAGGGGATATCCCTGACCCAGGATTCGAATCCGCATTTCCTGTGTTTCCTGCATTGGCAGGCGGATTCTTCACCACTGAGCCACCTGGGAAGCTCATATATATGTATATATTTTTTCAGATTCATATCCATTATAGGCTATTACAAAATATATTGAGTATGGTTCCCTGCGGTATACAGTAGGTCCTTGTTGGTTATCTATTTTTTTTTTCAGTTTTATTTATTTTACTTTACAATATTGCATTGGTTTTGCCATACATTGACATGAATCCACCATGGGTGTACATGTGTTCCACATCCTGAACCCCTCCTCCCAACTCCCTCCCCATCTCATCCCTCTGGGTCATCCCAGTGCACCAGCCCCGAGTACCCTGTATCATGCATCGAACCTGGACTGGTGATTCGTTTCATATATGATATTATACATGTTTCAATACCATTCTCCCATATCATCCCGCCCTCGCCCTCTCCCACAGAGTCCAAATAGAGTAATGCGGGTATGTTAATACCAAACTCTTAATTCATTCCTCTCCCTCCCTTCCCCCTTTGGGTAACCATAAGTTTGTTTCCTATGTCTGTGAGTCTACTTCTGTTTTGTAAATAAGGCCATTTGTGTCATATTTTAGATTCTACAGATAAATGATATCATATTCTGACATACTCCACTTAGCATGATAATCTGTAGGTCCATCCACATTCTTGCAAGTTGGTGCCCGGTTTGTTTTTTGCAAGCCTGCTTACTCCTCAAAACCAAGACCTCCAGCCACCCTGAGCCCCTCCTGAGGGCTAGTCTTTATGCTCAGATGAGGGATGGCAGAGCTCTGGCCCAGCTCTGTAACTCTCAGGATCAAGTCAACACAGCTGTGACCTTGCTTATAAAGCTTCTGAAACATTCTGAGCCCACTCGGCTTCCTCCTTTGGAAAGCAGAGTTGCTATAGTCCCTGTCTCATGCTTTGCTGTGAAGTTTGAATGAGGTGACACGTGCAGAAGGGCTGAGAACAGGACCTGGAGCTTGGAAGCACTTGAAAATTATCAGCCATTATAAAGGTCTGAAAAAGGACATGAGTCTTCCTTCTCTGTATTTGGGTGCTGTGTCCTGGGAACCTACTGAGATATAGTTCCTCCAGGATTTGTCTGTCTTTCTCTCAAGGGCGCGATCCCATCACAAGCTCAAGACAGACTTCTTTACCTTCTTCCTTCATGATCCTCTCATCAGGACTTCCCATACTGGGCTCCCTCCTTAGAGCCCCTGGTATTTTATGAGGACTCCCGTATTCTCCTGTGCTAGACCCAGGGATCCCTTATCTGCAGAAGTCATGTTTTCACAGGTGGCATTTCCTCTAACTCTCCACAGCTGGATGGGCATCTCAGGGTAGGAGCTGAGAGTCCTGCCTCCAAAGCCACAAATATCAGCTTTGGCACTTTCTAGCTGTGTGACTCTGTCAGTGTGAATAAATTCCAACAACCCAGTTTCCTTATGTGTAAAACAGAGGCCCTGAGTACCCAGCTCACAGGATTATTGTGGAGATCAAATAGGTTTAGGTGGTGGCCCAGTTGTTAAGACTCCACCTGCCAGTTCAGGGGAGAGGGGTTCAATTCCTGGTCCAGGAAGATCCCACATGCTGGAGCAACTAAGCCTGTGGGTCGCAGCTCCTGATTCTGTGTTCTAGGGCCCATGCAGCAAGAGAAGCCACTGCAAGGAGAAGCCTGCTTACCGCATCGATGAATAGCCCCTGCTCGCCACAATTAGAGAGAGCCTGCCCAAAGCAATGAAGACCCAGTGCAGCCAAAAAATAAAAATAAAAATAAAATAAAATAAATAGATTGATTCCCATGAGGGGCTTCGAAGAGCTCCAGCTTTGATTAAATATTCGATCAATGGGAAGTACTATTAATTATAGATACTATATAACACCTCCCAAACACACATGCAAGCGGCCAGTTGATTATAGGTAAGACTCCTCCCAGTTTATTTCATCTGCCTGTGGATAGCAGGTCATTTCCACCTGCTATGAGGCTGTCTTTTCTCTTCTTTTGCCGTGAAAATGAGTTTTATGTTTTTTTTTAATATTAAATTACCTTGACAATATATCCCAGCTCAGCACCTTGGAGGGAAAGGCAGGGACACAGGCCTCTCCTTGGCACTTGTTTGTCATCTTCTTCTACAACCCTTCTGCTTTACTGTTGCAGATTCTGGCTTTCGAACAGAAGCCAAAGAGAGTGCACACCTGTCTGGGGTCATAAAACTGAATTCTAGTCTTAATTCTTTCACAGATTAGTGTGCAACATGGAGAAAGCCACTTCCCTCCAGACTCTGGTTCCCACAGCTGAACAGTGATGGGAGCACGCTGGATGCTGCTTGGGTCCTTCCCTGTTCTCAGACTCTGTGAACGTGACCATAACTCCAAGTTCTCTGAGAGTCTAACAGTCTGACATGATGGGGCAAAAACCCTGAGACAGGATGTATTGGCCTGTGACCTCTGCTTGGATCATATGATAGGAAGGCTCCGAGCCCTCTATCACCAGCTTTGGAAAGCTGAGTGGAGATATCCTGATCTTTGAACACAAGATATTAATGTTTCCGCTTTTCCTTTTTAATTGCGTGAGATGCACTGTCAGTGACAGGTTACTTGCTGATGCGCAGGTCGTGGCCGACAGGAAACAGTGGACGAGAAGCCTCTGGTTCTCACCTTCCCGGGGACTGCCTGGGCTGCCTCCTGAGCTCAGGGCTGAGGACCAGCCCTTCCAGCTCCCCATCCTCCTGAGGGACGTGAACCAGGATTTACCACGTGTTTTCTATCCCAGGGAGTATGGCTTACATGCCTTTAATGCAGCCTGACTCATCACTCATGATTTTCTTGAACGTTTCTGACTTCTGTGTCCTCTTAGGAAAAACAAGAAAGAATAAAATGAAGTAGGCAGTCTTAACTCTTATCGGTTTTTTATTGCATCCAGCTTGCATTTTCCAGCATGGTCTTCAAGGCTCTCTGTACTGAGGTTAAGAATCGCCTGCCTCATCACCCATCCCAAATCTGCAGAGAATATCTGCTCTCCCTTGTTTTCTACTCTGCAGACACGAACTCCTTCATGTCACTTGCAAATTGTCCTTCCCCTTGGTTCCCTGACTGATGCGAGGCTTAGTCCAAACCCACCGTGTGTGAGACACTTCTGGAGGGAAGGAGTGTATTAAGCATGTGTGTAAGGAAGTTACTTCTCCGTGGTGCTGGGACAGTTAATATTCTGTATCAACTTGGCTGAGTCACAACACCCAGACATTTGGACACACGTTAGTCTACATGGTTCTCTGGAGGTTGCTTTCAGATGAAATAGAGTCAGTGGACTTTGAGCAAAGCAGATTACCCTCCGTAACGTAGGCGGGCTTCATGCAATCAGCTGAAGGTTCTATGAGGAAAAGCCTGTGTTTCACCAAGAAGAGGGGACTGTGCCAGGAGACAGCCTTCACACTCAAACAGCAGCATTGACTCTGCCCAGTGTTTTGTCCTATTTTGAGCTTGCATCCATGATCCTGTGAGCCAGTCCTTTGAAATAAAACCTTCTCTCTTTACAAATGCACCCTGGTGTATATATACATGAACACATACACCCCATTAGTTCTGTCTTTCTGAGGAACCCTAATGTATAGCATAGGGTGATGTAACATTACCGTCTCCCTGTAGGCAAAACGCTCTCTCGGCACGTCCATTTGCTGGATGTGAAGCTTTCTGGATTTCAAAAGATAAAGTCTCACATTCAAGTCCTTATTTTTTCCTTCTGTTCCCCCTAACACTTTTATTGAGGAGATAAAACACAATCAGGTAATATTTTAATCGGTAACAGTTATTACCAGAATGTTCTTCCTGTTGCTTCCATTATCTTCTGAACACCCAATACCACCACTCCCCCAGTCATCCACCCACCCAGTCTGACTCAGGGCCCTACATCTCTGCACACCGGGATAAGCACCCCGGGCTGGATATTAGTTCTCATACTTGAGTGCAGCTTTCCTGGTGGCTCAGATGGTAAAGAATCTGCCTGCAATACCAGAGACCCAGGTTCAATCCCTGGGTTGGGAAGATCCCCTGGAGAAGGGAATGGCTACCCACTACAGTATTCCTGCCTGGAGAATCCCCTGGACAGAGGAGCCTGGTGGGGTTGCAAAGAGTTGAACAAGGCTGAGCTTCTTTCACTTACTCCCAACTTTGGAGACCAAAGGAAAAGAGTTGATCTCTCAGCAACACAAAGGATCAAACATGAGGAATTTGTCTCCTAAACATCCAGGTTAGAAATTAAATGCTTGGGGCTTCCCAGTTGGCTCAGTGGTATAGAGTCCACCTGCTAGGGCAGAGGACGCATATTTGATCCCTGATCCAGAAAGATCCCACGTCCTGTGGAGCAACGCAGCCCGTGTGCCACAAGTCTGAACTGTGCTCTAGAGCCTGGGAACCGCAACTACCGAGCCCACACTCCACAACCACCGAGGCTTGTGCACCCTAGAGCCCTTGTTCCACATCAAGAGAAGCCACCACAATGAGAAGCCAGCGCACTGCAGCTAGAGAAAAGCCCATGCGGCAACAGAGACCCAGCACAGCTGAAAATGAGTAAACACATAAAGAAAATAAAAAAAAATTAAATGCCCGAGGCAAAGGGGTTTGTGTGGCTGCCGCCCTAGGAATACATATAATGACCAGAAAGCTTCAAGTCAGCCCCTGTGACCCAGATTCTGGTGAATCTGGCAGGAATCCTTGCAGACACTGATTACCATGAGTCAGTCCCTGGCACCTGGCCCTGGACCCCAAAGTCCAGAACAGGAAGCTCTGTATGGGAGCTTCTCTGCTAATCCCCCGTCTGAGCTTTCTCTTCCTCTGCTCCAGGCCACTCACTGCTCCTGGTCCCACCACCTGCTGAGCAAACCAATAATCCTCTTCCCTCATTTGTATTGTTACCTTGAAGGTATTTTTAGCCTGTGATCATCTGCCCCTGAGCCCTCTCCCTAAGTAGATGGTAATTTAACACCGGACCCAGATCTGCCAACTGTGAAACTGAGTATGTCTGGGAGTTCTGGGGCCGGAGCTGGTGCTGGGAAGAATCTGGAAGTCTCGTTCAGGCTTCCGCAGTGGTTCAGAAGAGGGGGGAAAGGTCACTCTTGGAACTGGTCCTCTTGACTGAGTTTTATGGTTTGTCTGTTGGGTTAACAGAGATTTAGAGATTTGCTCAGATGTCTTCGTGCATGTGTGTGCATGTGTGTGTGTGTGTATGCATGTGTGTATGCCCGTGCGTGGTCGGGCAGATGAGAAAGAAGAGTAAAAAGAGGGACACTGGTTTTCCTGCGTCTCCAGATCTAGCTTTCTGGTCCTGTGGCTCTTCTCCTCTATCATAATTCTTGAAGGTGAAAAAACCAAAAACTAAAAAAAAATCAAAAAATGAAAATCTCAAACACTACACACAAAAATCCTGAAAGAGCCTTTTTAAAACATAGATGATTCTTTCAGCTTTTCAAGACTCTGAGGCCATAGACCACTGAAACATGAAGAAGACTATATATGGAATCGAAAGAGAAGAAAGGAATTTGGGACAATCTGTTTAAAAGACAGCAGGAGAAGACCTATTATGCCTTGAGCCAAGGATCTGGGGAGGAATTTATCCATAAGACTCTAAGTAGCTGGAATCATCTCTATGATCCAGAGGATGAAAAATTAAAAATATTTTTCAAATAGATATAATTGAAAAATAAAATTGAATATACTTTGGGTTTGAAACCCATCAGGTCCTCCTAAGACATCACTAGGGTACTAAGCTGGCAGGTGAGAAGAGTTCCCATTCCCACCTGGAGGGACCTCTCTATTTTGCAAATTTATAGCTGAATTAACCTCAGTGACCTTACTTCAGTTTGAGTGTAAGAGTGTTGAAGAAGAACTGGGGAGTGGGGTGTGTTGTCTAGATGATTTAGGTGTGGTCTTTCTGGTGTTGATTTCAGTCAAGTTTTTGACACAGTGAAGAACCCTGGAAGGACCAATTTGCTAAGGAATGAAACTTAACATCTCCAAGTGGGACATAGGAGACTCGTGCTTCCTGACCTGCGGCAACATTGCTTCTGCGATATTCCTTCCAAGAATGTACCACCTGCGGCTGGTGAAACACAAAGGTGGGGCAGAGCAGGTTCAAAGTCATGCTTTGGATTGTGAGGTCTGGATACCCTTGACGTTTGATAAGGGTATGAAAGACAGAAGGACACACAACTGCTTCAAACTGAAGGAGGCTGTGAGTTATGGCAGTTGAGTTTCATGTGTGCTCCTGGAGAAGCTCCTGGGCAGGAGAGGAAGAAGAGATACTGTTACAACTGTTGGCAACATGAATGAGTTTCTTGTATGGCAAAGTTGTGTTGGCATCATACTGATCTCGGTCCCTGGGTCGGAAGATCCTCTGGAGAAGGAAATGGCAACCCACTCCAGTACTCTCGCCTGGAAAATCCCATGGATGGAAGAGCCTGGTAGGCTACAGTCCATGGGGTTGCAAAGAGTCAGACACGACTGACTTCACCTCACCTTTATATACTGATCAGGTAGATAGAATTTTTGTTTGGGGGAAATAAACACTGGAGGTCCCTTAGAGAGGATGGGGCCTCATTATCAGGCACATTTTTCTCTCTTTTAAGAGACTCTGGACCCAGAAGAAAGGAGCAGGCAACAAGTAGGCCACGTCTATCTCACCAAGCAAAACTGCCAAGCTTGCCAACTCCACTCTAGCCCCCTTTTCTGCTTACTTCCTCCTGAGCTCTCTCCCTCTCTCCATCTCTAGGCACTCCCCCGTATCTGCTCCTTACAAGACGCTTCTTTCCGTTTGGCTATTACATAATTTCCAGTCTCTGTGATAGCAGTTTTTCTTTCTGGGGATATAAGAATCTCAATAAAGAACACTTGAAAAGAACATGCCTCCAAGGCTCAAAGGAATTAATCTCTAAACATAGACTTTCCCACACTGGAAGTAGGTGATGAAACCCTGACTTACCTTTTTCCACAAGTGTTGTGAGATTCTTGCCACTTGGGAAGCAGCTAGCCCTGCCCTGATAACCTGAGATTCCTCAGACCGCCTGGAAGAGTTGGGGATTCTCCCCATCATCCCTGGACCCTTAACTCAAAAGGAGGCTCTTCCCTTTTGGTGCTGAAGATAGTTTGATACAGAGGATGGAATCTCACCCCATTAAGTAAAATTCCACAACAGAGTGTTAAAAAGACATGATAAAATATACACGAGTTATTAAATATTGTCATCAAGAGGAGCAATAAATTAGACATTTTATGGTTTCTGATTACAAATTCCATTTATTCCATAAGCGTTTCTAGAAAAAAAAAAAAAAAACTGCAGATGCAACAGAGATTTAAGCATGCCTGGGATGGGTGCATTTTATCTTTGCTATGAGGCTGCTGCCTCCCCAGAAGGGCCCTCTTGGGGCCATCAGGTACCAGCTGAGGTCTATCTGGGACTCAGAGAGCAGCATCTGAGAATATTCCTATGAAGTTTTTGCGAGTCAGGATTTCCAGCCAGATTCCTTGTGGAGGTGTACTTGAAGATAGTCTGTCCATGCCAAGCCCAGACCAAGCTGAAGAAGAGGAGCCAGGTGGCAAGAATCCATGTGGGTCCTGGCAGGCAGTGCTGACCAGCACAGATCGTTAACAGGGGAGTCAGGACAAGCCTCTCAGGGCTTCCCACGTGGCTCAGAGGTAAAGAGTATGCCTGCAGTGCGGGAGATACAAGAGACGCAGATTCAGTCCCTGAGCTGGGAAGAGCTCGTGAGGAAGGAAGCGGCAACCCACTCCAGTGTGCACTGGCAAGCCCCATGGACAGAGCAGCCTGGAGGGCTACAGAGCCCTACTCTCTGGGATCACAGAGAGTCAGACATGACTGAGCGACACAGCACACACGCACAGGACATGAACTCTCTGGAAGAGAGCCCGCTGAAGACCAGGGAGTGTGGTGAGCATCAGGCAGCGTCGACCTTCGCGTGCTTCAGCACTTCACACTTGGCATGTCGTTTCTTCACATCTGACAGGGCCCCTCCAGCATAGGCATGGTGGTTTTCATGCTATGGACAGCGCTTCCTATAGATGTCTCACTCACACAGGGGGGTGACATTCCTTGCGATGGGATTTGACCTGCTGCTGGTTGGGGAATGGCTCATGTTATTCCTTCAGCAGACTTCTCTTGCTCTGTTTGGCTTGGTCTTTTTGTGATCACACGTTGGGAGGTGAATAGGGCCTGAGGACAAGCCAGAGTGTCAGGACAAGCTGCGGGGCATCTGCAGGCCAGGTGGTCCAAACGAGGAGTCAGGTAAGTGGAGTGTACCTGAGTGAGCCTCTACCCATGCACTCTGTGGCTGGTTTAGTGCCTGGGATCTTTGTCATGAGGTTTATGTGACAGTGCTCAGCCTCCTGAGTCTCAGCTGCTGCCTACACACACACAACACACACACAAACACACACACACACTCATACCATACACACACAAACCCCACACTGATTGAGGGGCACAGATGTGCATCTTGGTACAACACTCACAGTGTTTGCTAGACACTAGGGAGCATTGGCTTTTGGAAAAAGACAAGATAAATCACTCTGGAGAGGGAGAAAAGGAAAAAAAGATGATAAAGAAGAAAACTTGCTTTCTCCCCCCTTTCAAATGCCACAGGAAAATGTCAAGGAAATTGCTTTACTGGAAATAACAGAGAGGTTCAAAACAAAATTGTCAAGTGTCATCCCTTGGCCTGACTTTCTCTTCACACAGGGCTCCTCTCCCCTGCCTATTAGCTGCCTTCCTGCCTCTGCCTCCAGACCTCTCAGGAAGCCACTTCTCCAGCCTCCAGAGGAGGATGAACGGAAAAACAGCCTTAGGAAAGCCTGTCACTATGGGGAATAATAGATAATAAATAAAAGGTCAAAGAAGTGGGTGAGAGATCTTCCTTGGCCGGCTGGCTGTACCCAAGTCTGGGACAACGTCCACCAGGGAACCACATAGGGGGAGTTTTATCATCATTTTCAGTGTCATCATTATCCAAGCCTTTATTACGCAAATTGATTGTGAGAGGTTATGCCCAGGTCACTGTCAACAGGAAATTCCGTACAGACATTTCTGCCTTCTTGTAGCTTAAAATCCATCACATGTTTCACAGTCCTACAAAAACCTTCCCTGAATTACTATTTATTCTAGGGCTTCCCTGGTGGCTCAGATGGTAAAGAATCTGCCTGCAGTGCAGGATACCCAGGCTCAATTCCTTGGTCGGGAAGACCCTCTGAAGAAGGGAATGTCCTCACTCCAGTATTCTTGCCTGGAGAATTCCATGGACAGAGGAGCCTGGCAGGCTACAGTCTATGGGGTCGCAGAGAGTCAGACATGACCGAGTGACTAACACTTTCACTTTTTTCTCTACTTCTGTTATAATAGCAACCACAACAGTGCTTGGCTGTGAGACACAGGACAGGAGAGTTTTTGCATAATTATAGAATCATTTATTCTAAAATCAATTCTGAGCTTCTGTGTTATACGCCAGGTCCTTGGCTGGAATCTCCAGACAGAGCAATAGATAAAACATGGATTCTGCCCTCAAGGAACTCACAGATGCTATGAGCTCTTATATTCGATTTTGTGTTTCTTCTAAAGTACAGGAAAACTATCTTTAAAGAAAATGTTTCAAGAAAGCCCAACATCTGAGACTAAGAAATCAAGGGGTTTGGTTACATGGAAAGAGTAGATGGAGAAAACTTGTAAAAGCGAGAGTATAAATCCCAGTCTATGCATAGTGGAAAAGCCTCAGGGAAGCCTGGAAATTTTTCTTGTTGTTTGAGTCCCTAAGTTTTGTGACCCCATGGACTGTAGACTGCCAGGCTCCTCTGTTCTTGGGATTTCCCAGGCAAGACTACCAGAGTGGGTTTCCATTTCCTTCTCCAGGGGATCTTCCTGACTCAGCGATAGAATTGGTGTCTCCTGCATTGGCAAGTGGTTTCTTTACCACTGGGGAAGCTCTTGGTAATTTTTTTATCCCACAGTTGACCACTGGAGAACACAGGATGTGGTAGCGATTCTGCTGAAGCTCAAAGTCTTTCTCTTGCTTCCCCTCAGGGCCCTAAAATACAACAGGGAAGGAACGCCAGCTCTTGCCCCACTGAGCTCATCCTCTGCAGAAATGACCGATGTCAAGGTTTTCTCAAATCACGATTCACAACAAAGCTTTTCATTTCTACAGTCCTATTCCTGACATGGAATATCCCAGCTGGGACTGGGAATCAATATTCTGATCCTTTACCTGGATCAGAAGGAGAACTCTGGCAAAATAAAGCCCTTAACCAATCATTTGGTGGACTTTGATAAGCCAAACCCAAAAGACCCTAAGTGTTCGTCATATGTATATAAACTAGTTTAGAGTATTATACTATAATATAGGCAGTTTTAGAAGGAAAGGAGAAAGATTTGCCCAACAAACAGAATACTCAAGAAGCAGCAAAATAGTTAAGACATAACTTATTGTCGTTCAGTTACTAAGTCATGTCTGATTCTTTGCAACCCCATTCTGCAGCTGGCTCTGTCCACTCTCTCCTGGAGTTTGCTCAGATTTATGTTCATTGAGTCAGTGAGGCTAACTAACCATCTCATCCTCTGTCATTCCCTTCTCCTGCCCTCAAGCTTTTCCAGCATCAGGGTCTTTTTCGATGAGTTGGCTCTTCACATCAGGGGGCCAAAGTAAGATGTAACTACAACCCTCAAAATAAAGGTCTATAATTTTTTTAATATTGCAATTAAGAAACTTGACCAATTAATTATATAGAATTCTAGATTTAATTTTCTTCATATAATACTTAGTGATGTTTATTTAACGGAGAACAATTTACTATTATTTACTGCTGATGCTCTCCTTTTTGCTTTTAATAATGGTAACTAGAAAACTAAATGCCATGATGAAAACAAATCAGCTCAAAAGAAATCTCTGAACCTCAGGATGAGAAACATGATTCTGCAAGCATGCCACCTGCCACAGGTTCACAGCCCCTGTTCTTTGTCTTGCTGGACTGTCAGTTGAAGTGATTGACACCATTTGTGCAGAAGGACAGGAGATGGACCACATCCTCCCCAACCTATATAAACCTTGGAGCCTGCGTGAGACCAAGAAGGCCTTTATGTCTTAATTATTTCCCCACTGAACCACCAGGACATCATGCTAAGCACTCTGTTACAGTTTTGAGTGCCACTGCTGCCCACTTTAAATCTGGCCCAACCCCCAAGCATAATTCATTAATAAGATCTTCATGGTCCTGGCTTTCAACAGAGCCACCATCCGCTGATGGGAGGATAAATACCACCAGGTTGGATATGCTCTGAAATGCTCAGTTGTGTCTGTGCTCATTATATGCATCACCCCATCCTTCCAGTGACATCTGCTGACAGGCCCATAGGTAGGCCAACTTTACTGAGTTATTTTCAAATTTATAAAAATTTGATCGAGCAAACCAGAACACAGAGAGTGGCCATTTGATAATATGAATAGGATGGCTGTTGTGAAAAGGAGGAATGAGAGGCCTAGATCTTGGTGGAACCAGCCAATACATGAGACAGTCACTTCAGGTGATCAAGACGGGAGGACACTGAGAAATTGACAAATATGGTCATTCCTCAGTGTGCTGGTATCTATCTGTGCTTCTTATAAACTTTCTGAATCTTCCCACCCAAAGCCGGATTCTGTGGAGCCCCAGGAAAATTTAAAAGAGGACTTCCTCAGAACTAATCAAAGGCTGGCCAAAGTGCCTGAGCTCTGTGTCCTCACCTGTTGGAGAATGATTTGCGCCAGATCTGCTGAACCTACTCTGGTTTTGCTTGGCGGGGTGGGGGTGGGGGTCTAGGATTTGGCAGAGGTGTGCCCATTGGGGGAAAGCTTTGGTAATAAGAAGTCCTAGGTGTACTAGCCCACAGTCCAGTGGCACGGAAGACTGAATGAAGCTCGTGAGCGTGCCAAGGGAATTCTAGGGATGTGCACAGCGTGTGTTCACAAGGAGACTTGAAATCCCTTAAAGGCACTGACAGATTTTCCCAGTTTTAGGACTGAAATTGGCTGAGCCACTTCATTTTTAATTGGGAGAAACTGCAGAAGCTTCAGGGAAACAAGAGGAGGAAGAAGACAAGGTACATGATGAGAAAGGAAGGACCCGGGAGACCGAGAGTTGAAAGCGCAAAGGAAGAGAGAGGAAAAAGTCTCCCCTGAGAACCCAGGGCAGGACGCCACACAGGACAAAAACAGTGTGGGCTGAGATCCAGAGGAGGAATGGACCAAGGATGCAAAGTTGTCACTCTCTTACTTACTCCTTAGATTAATTGCAAGAAAACAAGCCCATAGATGCAAAGGGTTTGTGTTGAAAAACGCTGTATGTCAGGTTATACAAATCAATTAATAAACATACAAGAGGCAACAAAGCATAAGCTATATTTCATAGCTAGTAGTTATAGTTTTAACATCAAAGTATAAAAGCCCATTATAATGCTATCCAGTCCTGCTGCGTCTGCCTGCCTACAATACCTCCCCATTCTCAGAAGTCACTCATTGCCTCAGTAGCTTTATTTATTTACTCTTGATTTATATTCCACCTACCTAGAAAAAAGGGTCTGAGACAGCTTGTGATGTTAAAATATATAGAAAGCGGAAAAGCTGAAAATGAAAACAGGAACACTAACCCGTCAAAATGAACAAGGGAGGAAACGCAAGCAGCACCACCTGGACTGGGCAAACGAGAGCGAGTGAACTTCAAACGTCGCTGCCAAGCTGGAGGAGAACACGTATGTTGACTTGAATGTCCTCAGTGATCGAGACAGGAGGAAATCTGCTCACGTGACCACACAGACGCTTGCTGGGCACCTTTTGGCATGTGCAGCAACAGATAAGAAACTGACTATTTTAGCTACAAATTTAGAGCATTTATAGCAGCGCCTTCTGATGGGCTTTCTTCTGTCTGCTCCCTGTGGATGGCAGCTTGCAGGTCCTCTGCTGAGCAGGGTCAGGTTCTTAAATAGCCCCATCACAGCACCTTCTACCAGGTCCAACATGGTGGTTCTGAAACAGGGATACTTTTAAACCACAGATCTGAGTTCCCAGCAAACATTATGATGGAATGGGATTCAGTGGAGGGGGAGAGCTCAAAGATATCTTTAAAATACAATGTTATGTGGCAGCCTGGGTGGAAGGGGAGTCTGGGGGAGAATGGATACAAGTATATGTATGGCTGAGTCCCTTTGCTGTCCACCTGAAACTATCACACTGTTGTTAACTGGCTATATTCCATTATAAAATAAAAAATTTAAATATCTATAGATATATACATGGCAGTACCCACAGGTCATTTCTGATGCTCATACCTATACTCCGGGTTGAAAGGCTTTTATTTCAATCATTTTCTCTCTGAGAATCATCTTCTAAATTTTGCAAGCTGGTGTCTTTCTATCAGCATGTTCTCACCTTGAAAGTTCAAGGGAACTAGAAGGCCTTGAACCTTGGAAATGGTAATGTGCCTCGTACCCCATGGGGAGGGAAGACTGAGGTCCTGCTCAAAGCTATAAAGGGATACAGCTTAAAGAGGAGCCCCACTGGCTCACAGCCTGGTGTCAGATCCTGGGCTAAGTTCCAGAGATACACCAACCAGGACAGGTGCGTCCACCAACAAAGTGAGGACTTTGGAACTTCTACTCAAAGGGAAGAAGCTGACACTCAGAGAATACCTAGTCTTCACCAGACACCACTGCCAGGCGTTCCACACGGAGAACTTCAGCTCATGTGCTATTTTTTTAATAGCATCATTATCCTGTTTTACTATTAAAAAGAGAGGGGGAAAAAAGGCTCAGAAAAATTAAAATAACCTCAAGATCACACAAGCATTGGTAAAACCAGGATTCAACTCAGCTCTATTTACACCCAAAGCCCACCCGCTCCCTTTCTGCTGTTTTTCACTGAGGAAATACTTTCCCTTCTCTGGGTTGTGCCTTTGCCAGAGCTCAGCAGCATGGACTTGTTAAAGGCCAAGTCTCTGTAGTCAGAATTCCCAGGCTCATGTCTTAGCCTCACCTCTTGAAGGCTGCAGACCTTTAGGCAAGTTACTTTCACTTTTCATGTCTCAGTTCTTCCATCTTGTGTGATTGCCATCTATCCTGCAGAAGGATGCTAGTGGTCAAGAACCCTGAGACATAAGAGACCCAGGTTTATCCTGGCTCAGGAAGAGCCCCTAGAGGAGGCACAGCAACTCTGTCCAGTATTCCTGCCAGAGAATCTCATGGACAGAGGAGTCTGTTGGGCCGCAGTCCGTGGGGTCACAAAAAGTTGGACATGACTGAAGCAAATTAGTACCCACACACACTGCAGAGAGGGGCCTAAATCAAATGTGATGACTTCTGCACAGCACACAGTAATCAGCAAATGCCAGCTGATCTAGACCTCTAGCAAGGATGAAGACCCTTGGGTGTAGGGAAGATGGATTAAGCAACTGGCAGTGCTCACATTGTAGTGATGGCTCCCACCTGGATGACCAAGGCAAGGCCTTGGAGTTAACCCTGTTCCCAACAGGAATTCCAAGCACTATCTTGGGTGAGGAGGACGGGAACAGGAGAGAAAGGATGTGAGGATGGCAGCTGACTTGAGATCCACAATTAAGTCTTCTAAATTATCCCTGAAGTTTCCTTCTGTGTCTAAAAGTCTATATAATCTTACTAAGAATAAAATAAAATGAGAACATAAATTTTTAGAAATAGCATTTGGAAGCCTGAAAGCTGGCATCGACTAAGCCATCTGAAATAATGTTAAATTTTATTTGGCTTAAAAGAGGAGCAAGGAAAGGATGGGCCAGCTTCTCGGGGAAGCTCAGGAGCATTAACAGATGTCAGAGGCTGCAGAGCTTCTTGGGTCCTGGTTTATGTCCACAGCCCCTGGAAGGGGAAGAGAAAAATGGTCAAGCTAGGAAGGGTAGGACGGAGAAGGAAATGGCAACCCACTCCAGTGTTCTTGCCTGGAGAATCCCAGGGACTGGGGAGCCTGGTGGGCTTCCGTCTATGGGGTTGCACAGAGTCGGACACGACTGACGCTACTTAGCAGCAGCAGCAGCAGGAAGGGTAGGAAGAGTCATGTTAGAATGACACCGTGAGGCATGCGCCTGGAAGGGACTGAAACCACAGTGCTCCCGTGAGCTGGAGGAGAGGAGAGGAGAGTGGGCGAGAGTTTGAGCCAAGAGATGAGTCCCACCCTCCCTCCCTCAGCTGCCCCTGATGGGAGAGGGCGGACAGGGAAGACTTGTCAGTCCCGAGGGGACAAGACAAAGGAGTTACAGAACAAAAGACTGAGCCCAGCCCTGCCCTCAGTTAGGAGCTGAGGAAACTGAAGGCATAAGGGGAATGTCAGTGGAAAAAGACAAGGGTCTCTGGTCTCTTGTTTCTGGCCTGGGGGAAAGAGCGCCAACAACATCCTCACACTGAAGCTTAGCTAAGGAAAAAGCAAATAGAGGTAAACGTTCCTGTTAATCTACCCAAGGGCTCTACTGAGTTGCCAGGTAGAATAGAGGTGGGAACAGGAAGTTAGTCGCCTTCATGGTCGCGGGTGAGGTCTGCAAGGAACCACAGGTAGTGTGTGAAAGAGGGGGCAGGTTACAGGGCAGGGGGCTCAAGGAGGTCCAAGCTGGGAGTGGACGCTGCGAGATCAGGTCAGCAGGATGCTTCATGGAGCAGGCAGCTCACGAAGGGGGAGATTTGAAGGGAGTGGGGCATCTGGAAATGGAGCAGAAGAAGGACGAATTTAAACACACACATGGTAGAATGATGGAGACAGAGCCTGACAGAGCTCAGTGCCAGGGAGGGAAGGGAAGAGGCCTGGGCTGGCTCTGGAAGGAGCAGGTGAAGAGGTGGCAGGAGGGGAAGGTGTGTCACCTCCAGGCTGAGGCGGGCTGGCAGTGAAGACGGCTGAGATGCCGGGGCCACTGATACAAACGCAGAACTGCGCTTAGGGAAGATTAACCTCCTGGCAGTGGGCAAGATGAGGTGGGAGTCAGAGAGACTGTGGGCAGAGACGCCCAGGAGAGAACTAAGTGAGGTCCCCCTGGGAAGTAGTGAAGGGCTTTCCCGGAGGGGACAGATGAGGAGACAAGAGAGATGCTTTGATAAAACCTGGCAGAGAGAAGGACTAGAGGGAAAGGGTGGGAGAGAGGCGGCCCAGGTAATGCAGCCCCATGACTCCCCTGTGAAACCATGGGCACCCCACACTCCCGGCTGCTCCCAAACTGCAAGGTTCTCACTGTGATGGGCCCAGAGGGCCAGTGAGGAGGGAACCAAAGGAGGCCCCTTAGTGCAGGCGCTTAAATCAGCGTTAAAGCACACAGGCGCCTTCGTGGAGAAACAGAGCTGCTAGGTGTGTTCAAGGTTTCCTCACGCTCCTTGCTCTCCATGCAGATGGGGTGTGATGTCCCTTAATCCCTGCGTTGAACACTATCTTCCCCTCTAGGTCTCCAGCAATCCAGGCATCGCCTCCTTCAAACTTGTACCTACAGCACCATCTGCTGGTGTGGGATCCTGTGGCATCTGGGCTTGTGCTAAATCTTCGTCTGTGCCCTCAACACGCCCTCATCCACCACACCTATTCCCTGCCCATCTCACCCGCCCCCCCACGCGCACACATATACCCAGACATACAGAGCACACATATAGACACACAGACACACCTACAGAGATGTACACACAGAACAGCTACAGATGCAGACACTAGTGTGTGCATACACACACACGCAGCCGGCTCTTTCCCTCTTCCACGCCCCGCACGTACACGCACCTCCTGCCCGCCTGGCCTCCTACTCTTGCTTCTGCTCTGTGCTCCCCAGCCCCTGAGCTCTGCTCTCTGGCAGGACCAGGAACTGAAGCTGAGCCTCACTTTCCCAGCTCTGCTGCAAAGTGGAACTGGCAGACAGGTAGGACTGCAGGATTTGAGAGGACAACCAGCTGGGCGTCTGAGAAGTTAATCTGCTGGCTAATTTGCTTGCAGACTGCCAACCGTTCCTGTGATTCCCTCCAACCCTCGGCTCCCCCGTCCCAGGGGCCCGGGAGGAGAGAGACTGGCCCTTCTTCCTGCCTACCGGTGTCCTGCTCTCTGTCTTGGCATCTGTACACACCGTGCCCTGCTCATTCCAGAAGATTCCGGAAGACAACCTGGCTCCTCCACACGCATTTCCTATTAACCCACTTTCCCAAAGATATTGGTTTGTCTAAAGGATCCCAAGTTCAGATGGATTTTATTGCTAAGCCAGAAAAACCATGGCACTAATGAAAATAAGTGCCTTTTTTTTTTAACCTTTTAAGAAAAATGCCATTCCCTGCCACATCTCTCAATAGCTGCCTCTTGGCAGTAGCCTAAAGGATGAATCCACCAACCTGTTTAAAATGTATGGGAGGTTTTTTCAAAAGTAATCCAAGGGTCATTTCTGAATGCAAATGTGAAACCTTTTGTCAGTGGTCGCTGGTCCCATGGAGTACACAGGTATTTTTAGTCCACACAGATTTGTGTGTGTGTTTGAGGCGGGGGAACACACATACACACACTGAATTCATGCAAGGTCGGTTCTTGGTTCTGAACATTCATTCCTCTGGGCTTTGGAGATCCATGGAGAATAGCTGCCCTGTTGCTGCAGACAGGTGGGTCCAGGTCTCTGATGCTCTGCTTCCTGGGTTAGTATCAGCCTCCGGGTCCCCAGCGTCCCCATCCCCCACTGAGAAGCAGACCCCACCCGCCCAGCGCAACGTCACGACTCACTCGCCCGGCAGTTCCCGAGTCCCAGCCGCAGTCTATTGATGATGCTGAGGATTACTGGCCCTCACCTCCAAAAGGCATTCATGTTTTTGTTCTGTGTTGCTTTTGCCCAGGTAAATTTGGGACAAGACTCAAGAGAAAAAAAGGACGAAAAGACCAAAGTGTGTGTGTGTGTGTGTGTGTATGCATGCGTGCATGCTCGTGCATGTAGAAACAGGGAGTGTGGAGGAGGCAGCCAGCTCCCTAGGCTGGGCCAAGCAGGTGGGTATGAGTATACTCAGGCTCTGCTGGCATCGTTCTCAATTGTTTGTTTTAAACAGCTCTCAAATGCAGAGCAGGAGGAATGAGTTAGGCTAGTTGAACAAAGTATAGGGACTATCTCTGGAAGAGCTCAGGTTGCTAACCGATCAGCTAGTCTATATAAACATAACATATTTTGGATTTTCCTGAGTGGCTGTCTTTCAGAGGCCCATTCCTAGTTGGTAAGCCATGTTATCCACGTCTTTGTCCAGTGTGACACAGGAAAACCCGCTTTGGAGTCTAGCAGAGAGTCGTTTGAACGTTGGCTTCTGCCAGGCACCAGCTGTGTGACCTTGAGTCACCTAGGTAATGTTTTCTGAGCCTCCGCATGATTGGAAAGTGGAGACATGAAGGCCTGCCTTCCAGGGCACGTACACGCTGTCTCACGGTAGAGCATGTCACGAAGCACAGTAAATGAAGTATATACCGTCTGTCTCCCTGGCTGTCCAGCAGAGGCAGGACGACAAGAGCAAGAGCCTCAGCACCTCGAGCCCAAGACAGATGGGCAGTCCAGGTGGCAGATCCCCTGGGCAGAGGGCAACGAGACACAGCAGCAATCCTGTCCCCTAAGTGCAGGTACTGCTGGAATCAGACGACCTTGGGTTGTTGAAACCCAGACACCTTTAGAACAAGGCAGAACTGAGACTAATGGAAATTAGCAAGAGCAGAGGTCAGCTCAGCCTTAGGAGAGATGTTCTGACTGTGAGAGCTCTCCAACAAAGAGCCCGGAGGTAACAAGCTCCCTGTCGCCGGGTGTGCTCAAACAAAGTCAGGTAATTCCAGCCAGGGACGGCGTAGAGGGAAACCTTTTGATGCAGCGGAAGGTCCAACTCTATCAAAATCGAAATCGAATGTTCTCCCAATGCTAAGTCTTTGTTTCTGTGAAAGAGAAAGAGAGAATCGCTGAGCCTATGTTCCCTTGAAACCCAACACTCTGGAAGTCCCTGGTCCCTGCTGGAGGCAAAGAATTAATAGGGAACCTCTGGAGTTTCAGAGCCTTGTGCTGGGGCCATTAAGCAATCCGTACAGAGCAAGAGGGAGAGTGTATCTGGGAGGAAAGTTTAAAGTAATAATTAGCCTCTGTTACAGTCTTAATTGAAACTGGTGAGTCCAAAGAGAGGATCTCAGGTTGACCTTGCCTGGCCCTCTCACCAGCAGCAGTGGAAAGATGCCCTCCAAACACCAGCGGCCAGGAGCCCTGCGTTGGGCAGAGGAGTAATCTGGAGTTTCTCTCCTGATGTGTTCTGTCCTCACTGATGCTCTTTGTCTCTCACTGAACTGCTTTCCTTTCTCCCTCCTTTTCTTCCCTACCTGCTTGCACCTCCAGAAGGATTCCAAAGGATACCGTCCTTCCGTGTCTTGAATGCCAGGTAACTCTGGGGTTGGCTGGTCTTACCCTGCACCGTCACTTCCCTTCCATCTCTTCTTACCCTTCCTTTCTTGCCTCTCACAAATCGAGGCACCTCATGCATTTCATCCCCTTTTTAAAAATTATTTTTGATTTTTTTAAATTGGAGGGAAATTGCTTGACAATGTTGTGCTGGTTTCTGCCGAACAACAACGTGAATCAGCTGTGTGTAAACATACAGCCCCTTCCTCTTGAGCCTCAGTCATGTCTGACTCTGCAATCCATGGAATTCCATTCTCCAGGCCAGAATACTGGGGTGGGTAGCCATTCCCTTCTCCAGGGGATCTTCCTGACCCAGGGATCAAACCCAGGTCTCCCGCACTGTGGGCAGATTCTTTACTGTCTGAGGCACTAGGGAAGCCCAACTTCCCATTAGCTATCTCTTTCACATGTTGGTGTACGACAGTGCTACTCTCTGTTCATCGCACCCTCTCCTTCCCCCACTGTGTACATGTCTGTTCTCTATGTCTGCGTCTCTATTCCTGCCCTCCAAATAGGTTCATCAGTACCTTTTATTGGAGTCCATATATATGCGTTAATATTCTGATATCATGTACCCCTTTCTACAGGCACCCTGAACTCATCGGGTTCACTCTCAGGCCCTGCACTGGTTTATCTGAAATTTGATGATATTGGGTCCCTTGAGATCAATAGCTAAGGATGCATCAGAATGCTTCCTCAATTTAACCAGTTCCGTGAGTTTAGGATGGTCCTCCAGCCCCAGCGGCAGCCTGCGCTCGTGGTGTCTTTTTCGGGAAGAGAAGGTAGACAGGAAGAGGGAGGGGGCCTGTTCTCATAATGGAAATCGGCTGGGAGGGCTGAGTCTCCATGGCCGTGGTTTGCAGGCTGGGCTCAGAGAAAAGGAAAGGGGAGCGCTCCCCTCATGCTGTTATCAGCCTGCAGCCCTGGTTTCCATGTGGATTCCTGTTTCTGCAGCTCCAAGGCTGGGTGGCAGGGAGTCAGTGTAGGGAGGCAGTGGCTGGCTGACTTCCATGGTCCCTTCTTGGGGACATTCTGAAGAGCCTCGGCCTACTGTCCCATGGCATCAATAGGACTACGAGAGCATCGACTGGCGTAGGTTTTTGATAAAGGACAAGAAGGTCCAGGCACTGGAAGACAAAGATGGAAACATGGAGAGACATGAATGAGCGTCTCACAGGGGCGGGCTTGGAGGAAGCCACATCAGTGAAGGGACAGAGCCGCCTGGGATTCAGAGGCAACCCCACTTGTCTACGCCCTTCTTTCCTCACTGCCTGGTGGGCCCCCTGGACACACATTAGAGTGACTTCCATCTCCCAGAGAGCCATTCATAAGAGAAGCACAAGTTTACAAACAGATGAAGCCAAGACGAGAGAGAGTCCTGAGGTTCTGGGGCAGGCAGCTTGCTCATGTACTAACTACTTGAGGAAAGCCACCTCCATTTCCCCACTTAGCAGGAAAACCCTACGTCACGACATGACTTCAATGTGCTTTCCAGATTTGAAAACCTAAAATCCTTTTTTGATATTTGTGGGACATACAGGCTGAGCACCTTCTGCCTGAAGGACTTGAGAGCTTGTCTCCATACATCTCAGTTAATGCAGCACAGTTTTTACCTAAACCGTAAGGAAAACATCCAATAACTCGCATTATGGGATTTGGAGCCATCTTGCCTTGAAATAGAAAACCAGTGTGCAGTGTCCTGTGAGAGGATCAGTTGCAGCCTTGGCTGTCTGTCTAAAATCCCGATGTGAGCAGTATATGGATGTCAGGACCTGTTTTGAAACTAGATACTTAGATATGGAAACTTCCCTTAAAAATAACTTTACTCTCAGAAAAGAAACCTCAATCCATAATAAGGAGGCTGTTCAGTTCAGAGAGCAGGCTTCCAAGGTTAGTTCTGTCTATGAAATTAACACATCAATAAATACGCTGAGTGAGCAAATAAGTGAGCCTTCTACCTGAAACATAAGACCCTTGAATAGAAGGTTCCCAGGGTCACTCTGCTCCCTGCAGACCTCTGAGGGACTAGGAAGCACTGTCTTATCTGGTGGTCTGTTTTTTAGTGTAGGGGATAGGGAAGGTCATTTAAAAATAATTCCCCTAGGGACTTCCCTGGAGGTCCACTGGTTGAGACCTCAGCTTCCAAGGCAGGAGGTGCAGGTTTAATTCCTGATCTGGGTGCGAAGATTCCACATGCCTCACAGTCAAAAAGACCAAAATATGAAACAGAGGGAATATTGTAACAAATTCAGTAAAGGCTTTAAAAGCGGTCCACGTCAAAGAAAACCAAAAAACTTAAAGAAAGTGACTTTCATAAGTCAGGGGCAACTTTAACTGTGTGTTCCTGTGCCCTCCACTCCAGTGAAGCCAGAAACATATACTCTTCTCCTCCGTACACTGTTCTCTGCCTGTCAGGCACACCCCCCAACTTTATCATAATCCAAGAGCCCCTAGATCAACTCATCACTGGTTCTGCAATGCACGTCCCTGCCTCCATCCCCTCCCTACCCCACCCCCACCCTTCACTGCTGCCAAATTCCTTATATATTGAGTTTCTAAGTCGCATCCGACTCTTTGTGACTCCATGGGCTATATGTAACCCGCCAGGCTCCTCTGTCCGTGGGACTCTTCAGGCAAGAATACTGAAGTGGCTTGCCATTTCCTTCTCCAGGGGATCTTTCTGACCCAGGAGTTGAACCTTCATCTCCTGCTGGGCAGGCGAATTCTTTACCACTGAGCCAGCTGGGAAGGCCCATGTTTTATTTAGGCTGATATTAAACTGAACTTGTAGTCCTTGAGCCCATACTGAGGGCAGCCAGTGGGTGGGAAGGAGAGCCACATGCCCGACCTGGGGTTTAAGAATGGGCTCCAGATGTGCAGCGGGGACACAGAAGGGCACACCGTCCCTGCGGGCACTGAAGACGGCGCCCGAGCATCTCTAATGCAGAGTGGAGACAGGACTAAGCAGCGCCCACTCGTCTCGAGCCACTGCCTGGGGCNTATGGAAACTTCCCTTAAAAATAACTTTACTCTCAGAAAAGAAACCTCAATCCATAATAAGGAGGCTGTTCAGTTCAGAGAGCAGGCTTCCAAGGTTAGTTCTGTCTATGAAATTAACACATCAATAAATACGCTGAGTGAGCAAATAAGTGAGCCTTCTACCTGAAACATAAGACCCTTGAATAGAAGGTTCCCAGGGTCACTCTGCTCCCTGCAGACCTCTGAGGGACTAGGAAGCACTGTCTTATCTGGTGGTCTGTTTTTTAGTGTAGGGGATAGGGAAGGTCATTTAAAAATAATTCCCCTAGGGACTTCCCTGGAGGTCCACTGGTTGAGACCTCAGCTTCCAAGGCAGGAGGTGCAGGTTTAATTCCTGATCTGGGTGCGAAGATTCCACATGCCTCACAGTCAAAAAGACCAAAATATGAAACAGAAGGAATATTGTAACAAATTCAGTAAAGGCTTTAAAAGCGGTCCACGTCAAAGAAAACCAAAAAACTTAAAGAAAGTGACTTTCATAAGTCAGGGGCAACTTTAACTGTGTGTTCCTGTGCCCTCCACTCCAGTGAAGCCAGAAACATATACTCTTCTCCTCCGTACACTGTTCTCTGCCTGTCAGGCACACCCCCCAACTTTATCATAATCCAAGAGCCCCTAGATCAACTCATCACTGGTTCTGCAATGCACGTCCCTGCCTCCATCCCCTCCCTACCCCACCCCCACCCTTCACTGCTGCCAAATTCCTTATATATTGAGTTTCTAAGTCGCATCCGACTCTTTGTGACTCCATGGGCTATATGTAACCCGCCAGGCTCCTCTGTCCGTGGGACTCTTCAGGCAAGAATACTGAAGTGGCTTGCCATTTCCTTCTCCAGGGGATCTTTCTGACCCAGGAGTTGAACCTGCATCTCCTGCTGGGCAGGCGAATTCTTTACCACTGAGCCAGCTGGGAAGGCCCATGTTTTATTTAGGCTGATATTAAACTGAACTTGTAGTCCTTGAGCCCATACTGAGGGCAGCCAGTGGGTGGGAAGGAGAGCCACATGCCCGACCTGGGGTTTAAGAATGGGCTCCAGATGTGCAGCGGGGACACAGAAGGGCACACCGTCCCTGCGGGCACTGAAGACGGCGCCCGAGCATCTCTAATGCAGAGTGGAGACAGGACTAAGCAGCGCCCACTCGTCTCGAGCCACTGCCTGGGGCAGTGATCTGAGGCAGGCCAGTAACACTGCGAGCAGCTGGGTGGCTTATGCCACCTTTCCCCCCACCCCCCCCCCCATCTAAGACATATTCATTAGTGAAATATCAGAAACCTCAGGGGCAGCATGTGCTTCTAATTCATTTTCCAATTGTATAATGAGCCAGAAGTGAAATTTTTAGGGTGAATTTAATTGACCTTTACAGCAACATCAGGCAGATTGGCTTAAATGCTATTAAAGCAAAATGTAACCCGGTGAGACTTTCTGGAAGGTTATTGGAAAATCTATCAAGTTGTTTTTTTCTTAATTTTCATCAAGAAAGGAAAGAAAGATAGAGGACACAGAAGGAGGAACAGACAGAGAGGGAGAGGGGTGAGAATTAAAGTCAGGATGAGATGGGAAGAGAGGCTGGACAGGCAGGGAGGATTCAGGGGGCTGACCCTATTGCCCCATTGCTGGGGTGATGTTTAATTTAGAAGGAGAACATGCAATCAAGCCATAAATCCAAGTGGTCTGAGAGTAGTTCCAACACTTGGGGATGGGATAGTGTGGTCCTCACTTTGTTAATATCTGGTGTTGATGTTTAGAACTTCTCTGGTGCTGTCATGGAACCGAAGGGACATCTCTGGGAGTTGGCAGGGGGCTTCTTTCTGACCCTATTGTCCCTTTCACCAAACACAAGTTCAGTCTCAGCACCAACGTACCCCTGGGAAGCCAGGGAGCCAGGCATGTCACTGAAGTGCTCCTCCAGTGCTAAGGTGGCACCCTCAGGGGAGGGCTGATTAGCAGTGGACAGAGTGCTAAAGCTTGTGGCAAGCTGGGCTCAATTCTAACTATTGTCAGGTCAGATGGTGGAGGCCAGTGTGTTAGGGAAACGGCAGTGCTGGGCATTGGGACTTCCCTGGTGGCTCACAGAGTAAAGAATCTGCCTGCAGTGCAGGAAACCTGGGTCCAATTCCTGGGTCAGGAAGATCCTCTGGAGGAGGGAATGGCAACCCACTCCAGGATTCTTGCCTAGAGAATTCCCTGGACAAAGGAGCCTGGTGGGGTCCAGTCCATGGGGTCGCAAAGAGTCGGACACGTCTGAGTGACTAACATTTTTTCACAGTGCTGGGCATCGGAACCAGTCCTCATCAGCTCACTTACCACTGGCATTAGCAGTGTGTGTGTGTGTGTGTGTGTGTGTGTGTGTGTGTGTGTTAGTCGCTCAGTCATGCCCAACTCTTTGCGACCCCATGGACTGCAGTCCACCAGGTTCTTCTATCCACGGGATTTTCCAGGCAAGAATACTGGAGTAGGTTGCCATTTCCTTCGCCAGGGGATCTTCCCGACCCAAGGATCGAACCCGGGTCTCCTGGCATTAGCAGAGTCGCTGGCAACCAGGAAGCCAGGAAGATAAGTGGAAAGAGAGGTGTGTCTATGAAGGGTGTGAAAATAAGGGGAAAGATGTAGGCCCATCACCACCTGAGGAGGAGCAGGTAAGGACTCAGGAGGCGGGTGATCTGAGGCAGAGATCCAGGCCTGACGGAGAACAGGGGTATGTTGGGGGTGGGGGATGCAGCTAGGGGCTGCTGAGACTGACCCAGAAGACTGGGAACCCCCTGCGGTTCCTGCAGGGTCTTCAATAGCCAGAGGCCCTGCCTAGACCGTAGGCCTCCTAATAATCTCCCCTCCCCAGGAGGACTGGCCAACGTGTAAGAACAGTAATGTTTTCTAGGGAAGGGGTGCCCTTTGGTGCAGAAAGAAGAGGACATAGCAGGCCCAAGGCCACTGTGGCTAGGGAAGCCTGGTTGCAAAGCTGGCCCTTGCCTGGCATCTGGGAACTTGGCTCTGAGTGTCCCCATCACCGGTTAACTTTATAAGGCTGATTTTCGGTGCCTGGACTCTTTGTGCAGACAACATGGTTTATGTTGAACACCTGCTTTCTTTCCTTTTGGGAGTCTGGTGTGCCAGTGTGAGGCAGAGGGTGCCCATATGAGCAGCCCCCAGAGGACAGCCCTGAGCTCTGAGTCCCTGCTTGGTTTCCCTGGGCTGACACCTCCCAGGCGTGTGTCCATGGAAGAGAGAGCTCCGTGTGACCCCTCATGGGGGGATGGGAGCACAGGAAGCCTCACAGAGTCTCCTCTTGGGCCACCTGCATCTGTGTCCCTTAGGACTCGCTGTGAGTCCCTACTGCCTGTGTGACAAGGTGACTTAGGAGCGCAGTGCACGCCAAGTCCCCTGAGTCCTCCTGGGGACTCTCCAGTTGGGAGGGGGTCTGAGGGACCCTCTATATATCTCCTCCCAGAGAAAACTCTCCAGCTGCTTCTTGTCCTGCCCTCAACCCTGAAGCCCGCAGCTGCTTCTGAGATTTATTTTTGATACTGACAGCGGCGACAGATATGAGCTGTGGCCCAATATAGACGACTCACCCCCAGCAGTGACTAAGCTCTCCCAGCACCCAGAGGACTCGAATAGACGTTCACTTACTCACAGATAAGAAACACATGTTTCTTCTTACCTAGAAGCCTACAGAGTTAGGGGGAGGTTGGGGGGGAGGTGAGAAAGGAGGGGAAAATGTCCTTACTAATGAAAATAACTTTTAATAGTCTCAGAAAGAGAGAAAGAGGATAAAAGGTGGGGGACTCCTAAACTGGAAATGCAGAATGTCTCAGAGTCCATCTTTATAACCATAGTCAGCAACATCGTCCTCTTCAGGGTTGCCAGCTGAGCGTTTAGAGCACACGAGGTGTGTGCAAAGCCCATTACATACATAGATCTCAGCTAGAAATTCATACTGGGGTGTACTAGCTAATGGGCGATATTATTATCCCTCTTTTTAGATGATGAAACTAAGGAACAGAGAATTCAAGTAATGTGTCCAAGTCACAAAACTGGTCAGTGATGGAGTCAAGGTCCCGAGGTGAGCTCTGCATGAAGACAAGGTACGTCTCAGACACAGTGGCGCCCTCTCACTCGATATTGCCAGCCTCACAGAAATATGGTTGAGAAGGGGATGATGAAACAGAGCGTGGCCCCTAAGGAGACCCTTTTTCAGGGTCAAGACGCAGTCTTACCTCTGATCCTCCTTTAACGAGCACATGGGGAAAGCATCCAAGATACCAAGTGTATTGTCTGTTAGCTCCAGATTGTCAGTCCTTGACACCAAGCTTCCCCAGACTCCATGCCTTGGACCCGTACCTCCTGTCAGCTTTGGCATTAGTTTAGAAGTAAATTGAATGATAAATGCAATGGGTTGAATAATCCAAAGTCAACCCCACCACGCCCGGTGCATGGAAGAATTGTCTTCTGTGAAATCAGTCCCTGGTGCCAAAAAAGATCGGGGACTGCTGCTCTGCACAATTTGAAAGAAATCTTAATTTTAAAATATGTTAGCTTTCCTGCTGGTCAGGATTAATGAGTTTGCAAGGCACTTTCAAAGATGACACCAGTGCGCCTAACGCAGGGCTGCACCCCAGGGTGTGCAATGGATATGTTCTGACTCTCTCATCAGCCCGAGAAGTCCTTCTTTCAGTCACTCAACAAATGTTCACTGGGCCTCCACCATCTCTTGGGCGTGGGGATCTGACCATGAACCCCATAGACCGCTTCATACATAATCCAATTAAACAATGGTTTTTGAGCATCTATTATGTGCCAGGCAGTAGGCCAGCTTCTAAAGATGCTAGGATAAATAAGGCATAGTCCCCATTCTCATGGAGGTCAAAGTTCATTGAGGAGATGAGGGTCTCAGATCTGTAAGCACCACAGATCTCCCAGTCCTGCAAATAGGAAAGAAGGAATAAGAACAGAAGCCCCATTGTATTTGATCTTGGGGGATATTGGCACAAAAATCCTTTAGACCAGGAGGGCCCCAGCCTCTGTGATCTAATGATGATGATCCGAGGTGGAAGTGATGAAATGACAATAGAAATAAAACACACAATAAATGTAACATGCTTGAATCATCCCAAAGCCATCCTGCCCCCGCCCATGGAAAAACTGTCTCCCATGAAACTGGTCCCTGGTGCCAAAAAGGTTGGGGACCACTGCTTAGACAGATATTTCAATAGGGTTGTTAGGATGGAAAATCAAAGCCATTCTTTTAAGTGATAACAGATGGCAAGACCATGAAGACCAGCGGTTTAAAGAGGTTTCGTGGTCAAAGGAAAAGGAAAACGGTTTGATCATTTGAAGACTGCCAGTGCCAAGCGAAAGATTTGCTTTTTGTTTCATGTTTGGTTTTGTCATATTTTGTTTGTTTTTGTTTGTTTGTTAGAATGAGGAGGATCTGAGCTTATAAGCAGGCAGTGGCAAATTTAAAATATGAACACTGCCAAGCAGGGTAACAATGGAAGATTTTCCGTCCTCTACTGCTTTTGAAGAGTTGACTCATTGGAAAAGACTCTGATGCTGGGAGGGATTGAGGGCAGGAGGAGAAGGGGACGACAGAGGATGAGATGGCTGGATGGCATCACCAACTCGATGCACATGAGTTTGGGTGAACTCTGGGAGGTGGTGATGGANCCTACCAGGCTCCTCCATCCATGGGATTTTCCAGGCAAGAGTACTGGAGTGGGGTGCCATCGCCTAGGAGTATATAAATCAACAATTGTGGAAGCAACCACTTGCAATGACATCATTTTCAAAAGAATCTGCTTCATAATATCTTTGAGGAAGGGCAAAGAGTTATCACCCCTATTAGCGAATGAAAGAAGTCAAGTCAGAACAGCTAAATTGCTTGTGCAAAGTCCTTTAGTGCCCGGGCTGAGATGACAGGCCANTTGTGGAAGCAACCACTTGCAATGACATCATTTTCAAAAGAATCTGCTTCATAATATCTTTGAGGAAGGGCAAAGAGTTATCACCCCTATTAGCGAATGAAAGAAGTCAAGTCAGAACAGCTAAATTGCTTGTGCAAAGTCCTTTAGTGCCCGGGCTGAGATGACAGGCCAGGTTCTCTGACTCCTACCTCCCAGCATGGTTCTTGGAACTGGCTTTATATATAGACAAAGTCGACAGCGCTCCAAACACTCTCAAAATACAGCCAGGCAAATACTGTAGAGGCTTTCTACAAAAGCATTATAGAACCAACTCTGAAAATATGACCTAGAAAGGGACACGCTTTCCCAGGCAGCCCACCAGGGCTTGGCACGACTTTGGTCTCCCATGCACATTGCCCTTTCAAGGGGAGACACCCCTTGACTGCCAGATGTGGCTTCCCAGCTTCCTGTTGCTGCTTCAGTGTTCTTCAGTCATCATATCTAATTTCCTTAGTCGCATGCTTGTTTACTTCTTTATTAATTATTATTAGTTCAGGGAATATCCTATCACCATGACCACCTGGCCATAGTTAGTTTATCAGATCAGCTAGTCACTCTCATGCAGGATTCTGAGAACCTCTGAAGACAGAAAAATACAGATGGGTCAGAGTCACAACCTGTTTAGAAGCGTGGCTCCTAAGCTTTCCTGTGCCTTGGGATCATCTGGAGAGTTTGTGAAAACACAGATTCTGTATTGGGTAACAGGCGATGACTCCTTCAGTTTCTGCTTCAGTGGATCAGGGAAAAGCTCAAGAATTTGCATTTCTGACAAGTCCCTGGCAATGCTCAGGCCTCCTGGGTGAGGCTGGATGGGAGAACTGGGTCCACTGTGAGCACCACTCACAGAGAATCTGAGATGGCTGCAGTAAGCTGAACAGCCAATCTGATTTGCCCGAGACTGAGCAATGTCCTAGGAAATGAGATTTTTCAGTGTTAAAACCCAGGAACTCCTGGGCAGTGCTGGGCACACCAGGATGAATAGGTCAACCTAGGTGGTGTGAAATCAGTACTCTATGGTGTAGGGCAGCAGGGGTGGGGTGGAGGTGGCCTCAAGAGGAATCTGATGGACAGGTTAACCAACACAAATCAAAGGCAAGAGCATAAGAGGATGGCATAAAGTAGTAGTTTGTTTTTGGGTCTTTCCCTGTGTAGAATACACAGGGAACAAGGACAGGCCATATATTATCCTGTACTTGTTGCCAGCCTCTATCATAGTTTTGGGTATATAGCAGGTCAACTTAAAGTGGACTATCTGCCTGCAAGTTCAAGTGAGTAGGTGGAAGGGTGGGTAGTGAAATAGATAAATGGGTGGGGAGTAGATGATTGCTTGGAGGAGTGGATGGATAAGTGGATGGAATGTTAATCTCTCTGGCGTGTCCAACTCTTTGTGACCCCTTGGACTATAGCCTGCCAGGCTCTTCTGTCCATGGGATTCTCAGCTAGACACTCTCATACAGGATTCTGACAGCCTCTGAAGACAGAAAAATACAGATGGGTCAGAAGTCACAACCTGTTTAGAATTGTGGCTCCTAAGCTTTCAAGAATAATGGGGTGGCAAGAATAATGGGGTGGGTAGCCATTCCCTTCTCCAAGGGATCTTCCCGACTCCAGGATCAAATCTGGCTCTCTTGCATCACAGGCAGATTCTTTACCATCCGAGCCACCAGGGAAGGCAAATCCTATCTGTTTCCCAGGATAGTCCAAGATAAGCTTCTCTACTTCAGCCACTGAGTCAAGCAAATATTCTGAGGTATGCAGGTTTATGTCTATGCAGAGGGGGAAGACTTGTGCCTGACCCCCAGTGGGCATTCTGTCTGAATTTGATTTCATGAGCATCTCAGGACAGGGCAGGACAGTGGATTTACTCTGCCAACCTGGCTTTGCTGGCTTTCCTTCTCCTGTTTCCTCCCTAGGGAACCTTCCAAAACCTAGAGAAAGGAAGGATTCAAAGTGAAGCAGAAAAAAGGAAATAGCCAAGATGGGTAGTATTGAAATGTAAGGTTTTCTGTTTTAGAAAAACCAAGGGTGTGGGAGCCTCTGTTGTACTAAATGCTCAGTGTGTTCAGAGAGTAAACGCCGTCTGCGTTCAGGAGATGAAGGTGGCAGGGAGAGCAGGTTTGAGCCCTGTCAGGTACTAATTTCCTGTAGATAATCTGTCTGTCCTCTCCTTGTTTGAAGTTCCCAAGGGGGAGGCTTCAAAGCAAGCAGACTGCCATCTGCACACAGCTCAGGGCTCCGCAGGGGACTGTCCCCATACCCCTCTGTCGGTGTCTGCCTTTCTCTCCATTCCAGAACATCAAGGACAATTCTATCAGCCAGTCCAGCAGCTGGTGATAAAGCCAGCGTATCCCAGCCTGGTGAGCCTCTGCACCCAGGCTCCGACAGGCAAATTGACTTAGAAGATGAAAAGGAAGTTGACCTAACCCTTCCTTAGAACTCCCACCAAAATGACAATTCTTGTCCTCCCTTTTGCTTCTCTTTCCCTCTTATTCTCTGTTCCACTCATTGCTTCTCTTTCATGTTACCAGAGCTTTGAGCAATGTACAGGCTCTTCTTCCACCTAGCGTTTGACGACAGCTATTTTTAATTATTAATGTTTGGCTGTTTCCTGCTGGAGATAGTTCCTGCCCTCAAGCAGTTCACCGCCTGGTAGGACAACAGAGACAATATGTCCTAAAAGCTGCTCCTAGAGATGTGTGAAGTCGCTCAGTCATGTCTGATTCTTTGTGACACCATAGACTGTAGCCCACCAGGCTCCTCTGTCCATGGCATTTCCCAGGCAAGAATACTGGAGTGGGTTGTCATTCCCTTTTCCGGAGGATCTTCCCGGCTCAGGAATTAAACCCTGCTCTCCTGCATTCTAGGCAGATTCTTTACTGTCTGAGCCACCAGAGGAGCTGAGACATATCTACAGAAGAAGCACAGAAGAAGGCTGCTGAGCCGTGCTGCAAAACACAGGAGGGAGCTTCTCAAAAGCACAAAGGCTGCCTGCAAGCTCCCCTTGCGCCAGGCACCAGACACAGAACGCACGTCCCCCGTTCCTCCCAGACCCTGGAGCTTGTACTCCAGCTGTGGTGTGAATCGTTTGCAACTCAGCAAGGGAGTCTGGGGACACAAGCAACTGGGGTGATCATCACAGGAAACACCAGCCCTCTCCCCTGAATCTGGAGAGAATTGTTATTCTTTAAGTGTATTACAGGATAAAGTCATGTTGGATGGAAATATCAACCAAAAAATACAAATAATAATTTTTTTTTCACTAGAAAGAGCGTTGAGTTGTGACCAGCACATCACGTGAGCACTTACGGTTCCACCTTTACATCTGTAAAACGCAGGTTCTGGACTCCATATACTCTGGTCTCTTTGCTGCCCAGAATTGGACAGATCTGTGACTCTGAGGATACTGTTGCTACACAGAGATGTTGAATATCAGGATCTCTGCTGTAGCTTTACTCTCTTTTTTAAAAATTTATTTATTATTTTGGCTGTGCTGGGTCTTCACTGCTTTGCAGGTGGGTTTTCTGTAGTGACAGTGAATGGGGGCTACTCTCTAATTGCTGTGAACAGGCTTCTCATTGCGGTGGGTTGCCTTGTTGCAGAGCCCAGGCTCTAGGGCTTAGGCTTCAGGAATTTTGGCTTAGTTGCCCCAAGGTATGTGGAATCTTCCAGGACCAGAGATCGATCCCCTGTCCTCCTCACTGGCAGGTGGATCCTTAACCACTGAGCCACATGGGAAGTCCCATAGCTTTACTTTCATTTAATCATTTATTTAGATCCATTTGACATCAATAATTATATAAAAGTGGAAATCAAAATACTCTCCTTGAGACTTGGCAAAGCAAGTAAAGTGTGGTTCCTCTCAGATTAAAGCAAAGAACACCCCGGCTTTCATGCAAATACTCATGGGCATCTCATGAGCATGGGCAGGTGCTCACTCAGTAACAGAACCGAGATGGCTGTGGTACAGATGGCAGCCTGCAAAGATGGGCAAACAAGCAGGAGGGCAGAGAGCACAGCTCTGTGATCACCACTCAGCTCAGGAGGTGTATCTGTTGAAAGCCATCTGAGAAATAACCCGCTGCCGATTGTTCTAATAAAGAAATCCCATGGGTCAGTGCCCTCTCCTCGGCCCACACCTGAATTAAAGATGGTACACTTCGTTTATAGTCATTTCCTGCCAGGTCAGTTATCGACTGAACAATCCCAGCCAAATCCAATGACGCGACCTGACCCGCTGACCCCTGTTTGAACATTGATTGCTGCTGTTCCCCTCATTAGACCATTTTCCTGAGAAGCCGCTGCCTACCCAAAGGAATTTTAGCTAATCCTTTTTTTGTTTGTTTCTGAGTTTTCTTTAAGCCAATTGAGAGCAGTGACCTCTTACTTTGAAGGACTAGCAGGGGAAGGAAACCTAGTCTATCTGATCACCCTCTCTGCTCTGAGTCTCCCTAATCAACGATGCTGCTCAAGGTCAAGGAGGAAAGGTTACTTGCTGGTGTCCAGCAGCCTTGGAAACCTCAGAGCCAAGAGGAGAAGACAAGGACATAGGGCTAGCTTTCTTTTCCTCGTGGCTACAAGGGGCTGATGCTGTGAAAAACTATAGGCAAAAGGAGAAGGGAGCGACAGAGGATGAGATGGTTAGATAGCATCACTGACTCAGTGGCCATGAATGTGAGCAAACTTCAGGAGATGGTAAAGGACAGGGACACCTAGAGTGCTGTGGTCCACGGGGTCACAAAGAGTCAGACATGACTTAGCAACTGAACAACGACAAGGAGCTCATGTCCTTCAACAGCTTCGAGGGTACAGATTTAATCAAATGAATGGAGAAGATAAATATTCATTGTCTGTTATCAATTGTGCAGAAATCCTTCACTTCAAACCGTTTGGTTGCTAATACAGATACCCAAAGCTGCCACTCTGAATGTGAAAGTGCGTTTTACCTGCCGAGAGAAATGATTTCCAATCTTTATGTTTTCACTAATATTAGCAAACCATTATAACTAATCCAGGAAAAAAAAAAAACTAATCCAGGGCATTTGCCTACTGTTAAAGGTCACTGCACCCTACACTTAGCATCCTGAGAGCAGACCACAGGCCTCAAAATCAGAGGACATCACTGGCATCCAAAGATGAGTTTTAGCTAATCTACGATTGTCCCTGAAATCCTACGCAATATTTTTTGTCAGTGGGAATTTTTCAAGGAAGTGCCATAGTGCTTAAAGGACCGAAAAATTACCTGATAAAAAACATACTAGGAAAAACTGCTTAACTTACGCTCTTTCCTGGGCAGGGTTCTCCATCAGAGATCTCCTCTCCCTCTACACTCCTGATTTGTCTAGCACTGGGCTTTGTTTGAAATATGCCACTGAAAGCCAAAATAACTATGCTTAAAATCTTAACTACATTGAGTTAATTTAGTTTCATGTAACAATTATTATTAGGAGAAATGACTGTACAGCTACTTTACAGATGAGAAAGCTTAAGTTTTCTAAACAGTGAAACAGCTTGTACAAGAAAAGTCAGTTATTTGGCAAGAAATTACTTGAGAGATACTCTTTCCTGGAAACATTGAAAGTACAGTAAGTCAAGTGACTTAGATAACGACTTTAATTTACAAATAAGAAAACAGTGTTGGCACTTCATAGTGTGTTATGATGTAATTAAAAGAGCAGAAACTCAAGGGAGAAGATCTGAGTTCTAGTTCTGGTTCTGATGTTTCTACAAGTGTGACATAAGTCCAGTGTGATGCCTTCCAGAGCCCGAATGAGAACCAAGGGCAATGCCACTTATGAGAGCTCTTTGTGAAATGTAAAGATGGCCTAAATGTTAGTTATTAATAGCATTTTGAAAGTGAGCATGCATAGCAATACTATTATCCAAGGTCAGAGGGAAGCAAAACTCTTCAGGAAACATGGGAGGGGAGGCTGATACGAGGCATCAGTGTTTCCTGGGAGGCATACATTCTCTGTGACAAAACTGCTGTGACCTTCCCCAGGGCCATTCAGGCAGCTGATGGCCAGATTACCACTGATACCATCGCAACATCAGGAAAGAGACTTTCATGCAGACAAGGATTCCAAACAGCCATAGTTTAACCTTATTAGCAGAGAAGAAAAGGGATCAACTATTTAATAAGAACAACAAAGGACACCTCAACTTGACTATTACGACCACATGGGGGATTCCCTATCTTTATATACAACTATCCAATTATTTAGTTTCTGCACCTTGTTGTATGTTCCTGGATATGTTCCAGTGTCTCCCAGCTTATGGGAACTTGAATAGAATTTGTATCCTACTGGTGTATGAAAATTGTATAAGTCTTAATTATGTTGAATTGGCCACAGTGCTTCTCAAGCCTACTCTATCCTTCTACTTCTCTGTATATTCATTCTATTAAATTTTAAGAGTTTAATATTGAAACTCCAATGAAAAATCTTAATTTATCTACTTAAAAAATAATTGTAATGTATAGTGGAACTATATGTAACTTTGTTCTGTATTTTCCAAGTCTCTTATAAATGTTATCATACTTTTATAATTTAAACAATAAAGATGAAAGAAAAAAATATTTCTTATAGTCAGAATCCAGTGGAGAGATAAAAACTAGGTCTGTACTAAGAGAGGGGATTTGGATGAAATTAAGAAAAGACATGTACAATCAAGTTACTTTGTATTGTTACACCAACTTTGTATCTGAAATTTAGAACCCATAAACAAATTTTCACTCAATGACACAATAGGCTTATATGATATTCAGCAAACTTTGCTCCAAAAGGAGAAAATAAAGAATAGAGAGAAAAATGCTTTGTTCATTCATGAAACATGAATCTAATATATAATGGACATTTCCTGTGTGTAGTAGCCAGCCTCTAATGAGGCTTCCCCTACTCCCTTGGTGTCTATGACCTCAAGTAAACCCCTTCACTTCAGAATGGGCTGGACCTCTGGAAGTCAGAGTCACAGACAGACTGCACAAAGAAATTAAAAATCTAAGAATTAGGAAAGAAGAGAATGAAGTGCATTGTAATGCTTTCTAATGATACGATTATCTGTGAAGAAAATCCAAGTAAATCAAAAGATTAATTAGGATTAATATGCAAGTTGAGAAAACTTGCTGAATCTAGAATCAATATAAAAATATTAATTAAATTTTCAAACAGAGTGCATGCACATGAAAAATTAATTAGGGGAGGCCCTATTTATAATGGCAACAAAGTAGGGTTTGTAGGAATTCCGTATAAAACATATATAAGCGACTTACAGCAAAATAATAATATTTTACCAGAAACCAAAAGAGGAGACCTGAGGAAATGGCAGCGCATTGTATGTTCATGGGGGGAAAAACTCAACACCACAAATATGTCAATTCACACCAAGTTATTCCACAAATTTCATTTCATACAANACTTACAGCAAAATAATAATATTTTACCAGAAACCAAAAGAGGAGACCTGAGGAAATGGCAGCGCATTGTATGTTCATGGGGGGAAAAACTCAACACCACAAATATGTCAATTCACACCAAGTTATTCCACAAATTTCATTTCATACAATGCCAGTCTAAATCCCACGAGTTTTACACAGTACTAGATGTTAATTTTAGGAAGATGAACAAAGGGTCAGGAATAACTAAGATGAATTTGAAAAGCAAGATGGGAAGACTCAATTCTATCAGATAGCGAGACATATTTTAAAGCTGCAAATATTAAGACATTGTGGTACGGGTTCTAAGAATAAATAAATGGACCAGCCGAACAGGATACAAGCACCAAACAGACCACAGTATAATGGAGATTGGGCGTAGGAAAGAAATGACATTGCAGGTTCTTGGGAAATCAATAAATATGCTAGACCCTTTTCTCAGCCATATACAAAAATCAATTGCAGACAGATAAAACAGCTAAATATGAAAAGCAAAGCCTTGTCATTTTTAGATTAGAAATATAAGCTAGAATACAAATGTAAGTATTCTTATGCGCATCTGGTAGGAAATGATTTTTTATGCAAATACGCATGCTCACGTACACATAAAGAAAAATAGAATTTTACTTCGTCAAAACAAAACCAAAAATCCCTTTTCTACCCCACCCCACCACAAATAGAAGTGAAGTGGTAACACAAGTCACAGACTGGGAAAGACATTTTGCAGTTGCAATGTATACACATATAAAAGAATTAGTACCCAAAATGTGATAAAGAGAAAAAAAAGCAATAGGAAAATTGAGTAGTTCAGATAGAGGAAAATCAGATGGTCAATAAGTATTTTAAGTGATGCTCAATAACACTAGTAATCAGGAAAATACAAATTAAAACACCACTGAGATATCACTATACATTCAGAAAAGTTCCTACTCTCATACATCCTAGGGAGAAGGATACACTGGTAAAACCATTTCATCAAGCAATTCGGCAATATCTGGAAACTTTGAAGGTATGTTTATCCATACCAGTAATTCTCTTTTACGTGTGCCCGAGGAGTATACACACAATTGTTTATTGCAGCACTGTTCGTGAGAACTGGAAAAACAACAGAGCTGAAACAGTGTTGTATTTACGAAGTGGAGCACTATATTGCAATTAAGAAGAATTAAATGTATATTTCATTTATATCATGTACATGGTTTTACATTTTATATATAGGGTTGTATTGGGGCTTCCCTTGTGGCTCAGATGATAAAGAATCCACCTGTAAGGCAGGAGGCTTGAGTTCAGTCCCTGCGTCTGGAAGATCCCCTGGAGAAGGGTATGGCTACCCACTCTAGTATTCTTGCGTGGAGAACTCCATGGACAGAGGAGCCTGTGGACTACAGTACCTGGGTTCACAAAGAGTCAGACATGACTGAGTAACTAACACATTTTCACACATATTATATATATGGTTACTTATATATGTATATATTAATCAAGAAGAAAAAGATCAAATCTCAGAAACAAATTCATATAGTCAAGATAAATAACTATAAGAATACCACCATATTGAGATTATTTATAAAACTTAAAATCATGGAGAACAACATAATCCTTTATTTACATACATGAGTGCATTACAACTAGGAAAACATTTCCCTAAGTTTGTGATTATGGGTACCTCTGGGGAGAGAGAAAAGAAGTTAGGAAAATGGAATTGAAGTAGAATAAACAGGGCTATTCAGTGTGACTGTAATGTTTTATTTTTCTAACAAAGAGATCGGAGGTAAAAATGCTATGATATCAGAAAAAAATGGGTAGTTAGTACACATCTTGGTGTTTTGTTATTCATCCTTTTTTCTATATATTTGGAAAAATTGTAAGCGTTGATTTTAATTTTAATAGTGTTTGCATGAAAACATATTCAAACTTCCACACTCAGCAGTTGATACAGGGGATCAATNTGGGTAGTTAGTACACATCTTGGTGTTTTGTTATTCATCCTTTTTTCTATATATTTGGAAAAATTGTAAGCGTTGATTTTAATTTTAATAGTGTTTGCATGAAAACATATTCAAACTTCCACACTCAGCAGTTGATACAGGGGATCAATGTGCTTCTTTTGTCTTTGAACAAAATGTTCTCTGTAAATTATTTTCTCTTTCTCCCAGATGTGTGGAACATGCCCAGGAGATGCAGCGTTCACATTAGGGCACCTCCAGGGCTCAGTGGGTTTGTGACACTATTTTACGGCAGACTCTTGACTCTCCATGCCCTACTTGTACGCTGCATTTTCTTAACACAGTAAAGCACGAGGAATGAAACAGAAACCACAGCTTGCAGAGCTGTACTACAACTGGCAAAACAAACGACCTCTCCTAAACATTGGCGCACACCACAAGCTATCTGAGGTCGAGGTGTTCTCATATCCACTAATTCAGATCCTTAGTTCCAAAATGAGGCCGCAAAATAGACCATGCATGTGTTCCAGAGAGAAGACCACTGACTGAGCAATGCAACTGGTGGACGGAGTCTTACCAGTCCCTGTCCCAAATCCAGCTTGGGATGAACACTAGCCACCAGAGCTCTGTGAAGTGCCGTTTCCTAACCTCTGACCCTCCTAGAATCTCCAAGGGGTATGGTTCTCCTTTGCTCAACATATTCANACTGACTGAGCAATGCAACTGGTGGACGGAGTCTTACCAGTCCCTGTCCCAAATCCAGCTTGGGATGAACACTAGCCACCAGAGCTCTGTGAAGTGCCGTTTCCTAACCTCTGACCCTCCTAGAATCTCCAAGGGGTATGGTTCTCCTTTGCTCAACATATTCAATGACCCCAGTTTTGTATGACCAATGGGCTTCCTCGGCCATCTTTGAATGGGGACCCTACAGGAACGTTGCAACGAATGTAGAGCTTGCCCTTTCCACTGTGACTCCTGCCTACTGGTCACTAGGCCTCTCTGCCCACTTTTGCTCCAACTTCATGCCCCTCCTCTGAACTTACTGAGCCACTCACAGATTTCTGACGGGGGCCTGTTTCTTCATCCCTGGGGGCTTTGCCACTTCTGCCCCGTGAGCAGGAATGCCCTTCCCTCCTCCACTTTACAAACTCATGCTCACTCACTCTTTACGCAGCTCCAGGGCTCTCCCTCCTGAGGCGGTGACCCCTAGTAGCAGGTGCTTCCATACCTTATAGCATTTGTCANCCTGGGGGCTTTGCCACTTCTGCCCCGTGAGCAGGAATGCCCTTCCCTCCTCCACTTTACAAACTCATGCTCACTCACTCTTTACGCAGCTCCAGGGCTCTCCCTCCTGAGGCGGTGACCCCTAGTAGCAGGTGCTTCCATACCTTATAGCATTTGTCACACCTGTATTTCCATTTTCTGTGTTCCTTTTTGCCTTTCCCCCGAGATCAATAGTCCTTTTCCTTTAGTGCATGTTGGAAATGCTGGGGAACTATAAATATTTAACTTATTATTATGCGGCACAGTCTGGATACCTGGGTTTTTAAAAAATACCCAGGTGATTCTAATATGTAGCTAACATGGGAAATCACTGCATTAGCTGGCAAGCTCTTTGAGTGCAGAAATTCTTATTTGCTACAGTGGCATGACCACCTAGCACTGTGCTAGACCCTTAATAAATGTTTATTGAATAAAGGAAGGTATTTATGCAGAATCACATTCTGATTCTGATGTGAACTACCCTGCCAGCTTGCTGTGCCTCTATATTTGGCAACAGCACTTGGCAGTAATTCCCAAATCAATGAGTATAACTCAATTACAGAATTATCACAATTTGTTAGAGTCATTGATTTCATATTTCAGTCTCTCTTGTTGCAGGACTGTGAGTTCTTTGAGGGGAGGGACTACATCCTATTCATTTTGTATCTCCAGAGCCAAGAACAGTTCATGACCCATAAAATGTCTCAAAAATTTGTCCTTGACTTATTTAACTGACCATAAATTGAATATCCTCAGTTTAAGTTAATCATCAAAAGCCTCAAGAGGGCTTGGATTACTGGACAACCTTAGCATCCCACTGGTTCATTCAGTGTCCAACTCCCTACGAAGATCATCTAACAAGTTCTCTCTTCTTTATTCTCAGATTTTTCTCAAGACCTCAGTTTCTAAATCANTGGAGTGGGTTGCTATTCCCTTCTCCAAGATCTTACCAACCCAGGGATTGAACCTGTGTCTCCTGCACTGCAGGTAGACTCTTTAGCATGGAGCCAGCAGGGAAGCCCGTTCTCGTATGTGCATGCATGCAGATATGTATGTAAGGGCACATATGTGTGCTCTGTGTGTGTGCCTTTCCATGCCTGGGTACACACAGGCATACACGTCCCTCAATAGATCCTCAAGCAAGCCCAAAGCTGAGTTTCTAGTATTTTCCTTGTTTTACAAGCAGGGACGCTGGAGCTTGAAAAGTCTTAGTAACTTATTTGAAGCTAGTAGATAATGGGTCCAGAATTTTGATATCAGATCTCGCTCCAGGTTTCCCTGCACAGGAATACCTCCTTCACAAGCTCAGGGTGAAGTCAAGATTAATCGTCACAGACTATTTCATAGTCCATTCATAGGCCTGAATTTGTCCTGTACTGGGATCAAAAATAAAGCATGTCGTCAATTCTTTACTGCCAGCGAGTCTATAGAATCATGATTCGTTTTTGCCATGAAGGAACAAATACGCAGGTCAAATTCTCCTCAGGGCATCATGGCTTTTTCTCAGAAGCGAGGTTTCTCTGTAATGATTGCTTTGCCAAACATCACATGCTCAGGCCCCTGGCTGCTGTTTCTGGATTTGGTCTCATAGAGTCTGACATTGAGCTAGCAAGTGAAGAAATTACTCTGAAGTGATGAGCGAAAGAGGAAAGCATCTTGCATACATATGACCTCCGCTCTTTCCCCCTCTCACGTCTAGGATTTGACGTGAGTGTTCATGCTTATGTTTGAGTGTGTGTGGCTTGTTTGGGTGGCTGACTTGGGAGTTTGACGAGGTTTGGGAACGAAGTTCTTTCTCTTTATTCCTCTATCTGTATGCAGACAAATCTTCCTGTGTAGGAGAATTGACTAATATTGGCTTTTCACATATATTTGTACTTGGAAGTCAGATCTTTCTGGTCCCCACCTTCAGTATGTAGATTAACTTCGGGACCCTTTGTGCTTTCATGAATATTTAAGGGGCTCCTATAAACGCTGAGTTAATCTGAACTGGCCTGAGAGCAGTCAAGTAGAATTCCTTCTCTTTAATTTAGGTTTAGAGTATCTAAGGCCTAATTTTTCCTGAAAAGCTATGGTATGAATGCAATTCAGGTATGCTCTCCTCTGTGCTTCAAAAGGATATCTTTTCCAGGGAGTGTTACCTACTACGTGAGCCGTGAGGCCTCCTGGAAAACATAGGCCATTCGGGACAAAATGACAGGCAGGTTGTTCTCCCCTGAGGGCATGGACTCTGAGTCCACCTAACCCTGTTACCTCTCTCCCCCTGGCCCTTCTACAATCCTGTCTCCATAACACAGAGTGATTCTTTGTCATTTCACCATGTGCAGTCCACAAGGGCTCCCCATCATCCCTTCCCACTTCTGCCAGGAAGGCTTCATCCCAACGCTTTGCATGGCCAGATCTGGCTAATTTCCCAAACTCTCTGATAGACCCAAAGTCTCTATGTAAGTATTTTGTTGCTGTTCAGTCGCTAAGTTGTGTCTGATTCCTTGAGACCCCATGGACTGGCACCCGCCAGGCTCCTCTGCCCTCCACTGTCTCCCGGAGTTTGCTCAAATTCATGTCCGTTGAGTCAGTGATGCAAGCTAACTATATCATCCTCTGCCATTCCCTTCTCTTCCTGCCCTCAATCTTTCCCAGCGTTGTTGTCTTTCCAGTGAATCAGCTCTTTGCATCAGGTGGCCAAAGAATTGGAGCTTCAGCTTCAGGATCAGTCCTTCCAGTGGATATTCAGGGTTTTGATCTCCTTGCCTGTCTCTCCTTTTATTTTCTGTCACAGCAGCTTACATTTTACCTTTCTATCCAACATATAAATAGATGTATGTTTGTTGGTTTTGTTTGATATTTTTTTCTATCCTTCTCAAGCAGACATGTGGATATCACCCTGGAACTCAAGCTGAAATGAGTACCAGGAAATCACCCTGCTATTCACCCTGGGACACAGTAGGTACTCAATGATGTTTGTTGAATGAATAGAGACAATGCTGAATGCATGCGTAAGTGAGGGAATGAATGCACGGCCCATGAGCACCACTATCTCCAATCATAAATTAGACGGACAGAGATGCTCAGACTTCTTATTGCATGTTTGATAGTTGAAATGTCATGACCCCACATAGTGTAAGTGCAAAAACTGCCCACCTGTGTTTGCACCCACCCTGCTCCTGGGAGACAGAAACCACAAATGTCATATCACAACAACTCTGGAAGCCAACTCTCTTGCTATTTGGAACTAGAACAGAGCCTCTTCACAACTGTTGAGACTGAACCACTAACCACCTGAGGTCTTTTTCATTTGTACAACACCTCAGTCAACATCCACCCCCTCCCATCTATTCTTGAGGATTGACAAAGGGCATCCGCCTCAAGAGAGGCAGGAGTACCTTTTCAAAATGCAAATTTGACCACAGCATCCTCTGCTCAACATCTGAGGATAAAGAGCCTATTTCCTAGCATGACCTAAAGGTACTCAAAATAGTCAGTCATGAAGAGCCAGCCTTGCTTCCAGCCTCATTCCATCACATTATGGGCTGATCTTGTCTGCTCCCGCATGGCACAATAGTCTGAAGCCCTCCCACCCAATACCTCGGAATGTGTCCTTATTAGAAATAGGGTTGTGTAGATGTGTTTAGTTAAGATGAGGTCATACTAGAGCAGCTCGGGCCCCTCATCTAAGTTGATTGATGTCATAAGAAGGGACAATTAAGACAGATACACTCACAGGGAGCATGTCACCTGAAGATAAAGGCAGAGATCAGCGTGATGCTTCTACAACCAAGGAAAACCAAAGATGTCCAGAAAACCACCAGACACCAGGAGAGAGACCCGGAAACAGCCCTTAGAAGGAGCCATCCTGCCGACTCACGATCTCGAGACTTCCAGCTTCCTGAAGTGAGAGATAATAAATTTCTGTTGTTCTAAACCACCTGGTTTGCGGCACTTGATTACAGCAGCCCCAGTAAGTGAACACAGACACACACTACCTCCCCCTTGCTCTGCGAGAAGCAGCCATGCTGGCCTCCCTTCGCTGCCTGTAACCCGAGTTCCTCCGCAACAGAGCTTCACACATGCCCTTCCTTCCATCTAGAATGCAAACCCTCGTATCTCTTTCGCTTGAACTCCAACTATTCGCCAGCTCCGTGAGCAGCTGAGGAAAGGCTTCCTCAGGAAGACCAGGCTAAGGAAGACACATTTTTCGTTAGACTTGTTGCAGTTGATAATTGAGTATCATTCATGGTGTCCTTTGACAAGTGTGATATCTGTCACAACGTAGGCAAGCCAAAAAAAAAAAAAAATCATTGGCTATTTGAATGAATGAATGGATACTTACATAAAGACATATTCTAGGATGATTGAAATGCCAGTCCAGGCAGAAGTCACTGCTCGCTCGTCTATGTTCCCCTGGTCATTCCTGCTACCCACAATTACAGAATTCGCCACATCACCTCCTGTGCCTGGATCTTATGGCACCGGATGCTGTTCTTTTGAGGGAAGGAGCTGGGACTTCATTGAGTCTCAACTTCTGAGGCCCAGCACTAATCTGGAACCTAGTGGGCACCCAACCAACACATGTGGAAGTGAATTGTGCAAAAACTGTAGGGCTCAAGGGACTGCACTATGCAGACAGGTAAGGGGTAATTATTACCCAATGGCTTGAATTCTTTTTCCCTGCACTCAAGATGGTTTAANCTTCTGAGGCCCAGCACTAATCTGGAACCTAGTGGGCACCCAACCAACACATGTGGAAGTGAATTGTGCAAAAATTGTAGGGCTCAAGGGATTGCACTATGCAGACAGGTAAGGGGTAATTATTACCCAATGGCTTGAATTCTTTTTCCCTGCACTGAAGATGGTTTAAATGTGCTGCTCCTGGTAGGTAAAGTTATGCTCAGTAAGTTCCTCTGTTCAGCCTCCAGCTTCTGTGGAAGGAAATTAAATGTCTCTTTCTCAGATGCATTTATAACTCACTCCTCAGTAATGTGCTCCCAATGCCTTCTGAGGATTCTTTTCAATTCTCTCCTTCTTCTCCTCCCTCCTCCCCTCCATGTTTGTAACCCAGGGGAAAACGCAGCACTTAAATGCAACTAACACGATAATCACACACAGCCTCGAACAGCACAAAGAACAAACAGAAATGGGAAAGTCCCCCACTTACTCTCACTGTCTCCTGAACGTACACTCTTATATTTGGACACTTTAAACATAAACCAGGGTCAAAGTAACAGCCTTCTGTGTTTGGGGTTAGCCGTGGAAATCCATTTAGCTACAGCTGAAACAATATAACCACAGTTACTTCTCTCCCTCAAAGTTGTTTTTCTAATTTTAATCAGTGTGCTCCAGGACTATTTGAGAAAGACACAGAAATTTTATAAATACATCAAGATGATAAGGAAATGGTCTTTTCAATGAGGCAATGATAATATTAATAATAAGCTGTATATTTTTATATTATTTTGTATCCAAGTTTCCCAAGCTGCTTTTAAAGACTGTATTCTCATACATTAAGGTCAAGCAAGAAATATTATGTACAGTCCACAGGGAAGGAAAGTCAGACACTCACTGATTAGAATGCTTGTCACCGATCATCCCTGTGGTTCATACCAAATCTCTTCATTCAGTTGAGATGTGCTATGCATTTCCCATGGACTGGATGCACTAAATCTGTTTATAATATAGTTTCTCCTATTTCTAACTTCATACTCAACTAATGCCTTCACTTCTGAAGGACGAAATCAAAACACTTAGATGAATTCAAAGAAGTGAGTGACTGCAGGTTGAGAATGTGTTTGGACTCTGCTCCATCTCCAGTGGCCAAGTTCTCTCTTATCCAACGTTGGAGAAGAAGATATCCCTCTAAGGGTCAATGAGGACTTTGCATGGTCTAGGAGCACCTTGCGAATACCACTGTCAGCGCCACTAACCTCTCAAGTAATATGTGTTCTTCCCCATTCCTGATACTGACTTTAAGGTACCTCTATGAACGCCAGGCTCCTATTGGATTGAAGACCCCAGCCCCCTCGTCTCTTGACGTTTAGCATTAAAAGCAAGATTTCTGGTCTCTGCCCAAATGGATATTGCTTTTTAGCCTATTTACAGAGACAAGGCATCTTCCTGTGTATTTCCTTTTAAACTTGCCTATTTTGAGAAGCCCATCAGTCCTTGAATATTGAAAGCCCACCTCCAGCCTCACTTTATTTTTCATAATTTCCCCTTTCCCATCTGCCTTATCCTATGGAATGAGATACCATTAAGCCAGTGGAGAGGCAGTGAGCCCTTCACTCAAATTCAGAAATGCATAAGAACTCCACACAGAAATACACATTACATTGACACCAGGAGAAACGATTCATTGGAATTCCTGCTTTCCTTTTCTTTATCACTTACTTATTCAAGACACTGAAACCAGCTGTTATGAGGGGCTGATATTTGCTTTACAAAAGAAGAAAAGCTCCCTCTGTGCACATATTCTTATTCTTCCTACTGATTTGAGCGTTAATAGTATTTGACAGGTTGGTAATTTGTTTTTTTTTAAAAACCATAATTCATTTAGTGCCGTTCCACTTTATTATTATACATTTTACACAGTGGTGCACAGAAAACATTGTTGTTTTTTTAAACAATTCTATTCCTTCCAGTAATCATTCATGCAAGGGGGGCTGCATGAGAATCTTTGGGGACAGGGTGGGTGAATTGTGGCCGTGCCAGGAAGCCGAGAGAGCTGGGAAGAAAATACCAGGAGAGGGTGAGAAGAAAAAGCATCGGGAGGGGTGGGAGCTGGAGAAGAAACAAAGACAGAAGGGATAATTAAATGGGGTGACAACTGCATGAGAACGCAATGAGAATTGTGGAGAAGAAAACAACATAAAAATACCGTAGCTGTTGCACCCGACAGAAGGCAGCGGAGTCTGAGCCCGCTTCCTCCCCTCCAAAGGGGTCTCAGCCATGCGGCACGTCACTGAGCTTTCACTGAGAGAGCCAGGAAGCTGTTCTTCCACCTCCGCAAAGGACAGTTACAACAGTGTGAGGAAGAAGGTCTACAGAAGCCTCATACGTGGTCTTCCCAGGTGGCGCTAGTGGCAAAGGACCTGCCTGCCAATGCAAAAGGAACAAGAGACACAGGCTTGATCCCTGGGTCGGGAAGGTCCCCTGGAGGGGGGTANTCACTGAGAGAGGCAGGAAGCTGTTCTTCCACCTCCACAAAGGACAGTTACAACAGTGTGAGGAAGAAGGTCTACAGAAGCCTCATACGTGGTCTTCCCAGGTGGCGCTAGTGGCAAAGGACCTGCCTGCCAATGCAAAAGGAACAAGAGACACAGGCTTGATCCCTGGGTCGGGAAGGTCCCCTGGAGGGGGGTATGGCAACCCACTCCAGGATTCTTGCCTGGAGAATCCCATGGACAGAGGAGCCTGGAGGGCTACACAGTCCATAGGGTCACAGAGTCAGACCCGACTGAAGCAACTTAGCACACATGCATGCGAGCTACAAACGGGCAAAGCTGAGACTTGTACACATAGAAGCTTGTTCTATCGGTCCCCTTGGGGCAGGTCTAGGAAAGATCTTTGAGGCCTGTCTCCTCCCTAAACTGTCAGAGCTCAGTTGTGCTGCAGCCGTGGGCACTGGAGACTGAAGGAAGGGAGGTGAGGAAGAAGGGGTGAGCCCCTCCCCACCGCAGGGCACTCAGGCCACTCTACCTGCCAGCCAGATATACATTTGCAAAGCGGAAACAGAGACAGAGAGGTAGAGAATGGATGTGTGGACACCAAGGGGGTAGGGAGGTGGGATGAACTGGGAGACTGGGACTGACGTACACACTACTATATACAGAAATAGATATGTAATGAGAACCAAGTGTATAGCACAAGGACNAGGCCACTCTACCTGCCAGCCAGATATACATTTGCAAAGCGGAAACAGAGACAGAGAGGTAGAGAATGGATGTGTGGACACCAAGGGGGTAGGGAGGTGGGATGAACTGGGAGACTGGGACTGACGTACACACTACTATATACAGAAATAGATATGTAATGAGAACCAAGTGTATAGCACAAGGACACCATTCAGGGTGCTGTTATAATCTAAATGGGAAGGAAATCCAGAATAGAGGGGATGTATGTAGACGTGTAGCTGATTCACTTTGCTGTACAGTAGAAACTAACACCACACTGTAAAGCAGCTATCTACAATTTTAAAAATTAAAAAAGCAAAAACAAAATAGACGTACATTTAAGGCCACGCCTGCTATTTCCTGAGCCAAAGCTTGTGCTTTTGCTTTTCTTCCCCAATCCTCACAACTCCTCTGTGAGGTCGGCATGATTATTTTCTTTTTTGCCGATGAGGAAACAGCTTGAGAAGTATTTGGTTGCAGTCACAAAATTAACGAAGTTTGAGAATCAAAACTCAAGACAGATTCTTACTGCAAAACCCGGGTTTTTGCCCGAGTGCCCACCTGACTTGCTGAAGTTTCCAGGGAAGCAGAGGAGAGAGTGCTGATCGGCTCAAAGAAGGTCCAGGTAATTGAGCAGAGAGTCTCCCACTGTCCGAGGGCCACCAGGAAGTAGGTCTGTGACAGTGGATCCTAACGGTCAATGGCTTAGGACAGAAATTGGTCACCAAGGAAAACAGAAGGAGGCGTGAGTCTCCAATTCCATTAGTAGGATGGTGATGCTTCTGTTCAACTAAAATACCCTGGAAGGTGGGGAAGCNGAAAAAAGTAAGCTGGGCCTAATTCTAAGCCTGCTTAGTCAACAGAGCACTGTAGGACTTGAGGGTAATTCCCAGATGGTTACAGTAGTAAAGAAGCCACTTGCCAATGCAGGAGACACAAGAGACGTGGTTCAGTCTCTGGGTCGGGAAGATCCCCTGGAGGAGGGTGTGGCAATCTGCTCCAGTATTCTTGCCTGGAAAACGCCATGCACAGAGGAGTCTGCTGGGTCCGTGGGTAGCAAACAGTCAGAGATGACTGAGTGTATGTGCACACACTCTCAGACTCAGGTTCCTCACCTGTCCTTGACGACTTGCTGTAAATACTCTTTAAATTCCTTTTCCAGCTTTAATATCCAGAAATTCTTGGATTGCATTTGGAAGTCAATTGCTTTTGTCTTTAATACATATTAACAAAGCCTCTAAAACATGGAGAATCTGAGAAGGGACACATCCCAGATGTAACACTGCCATTTCTCCCTTTTCGGGGGTTTTCAGAGCTGATCCTGCTAGGTAATCTTGGGGGCAACGGGCTACTATTATGGGGGTCCTGGGGGCTGGAGGGACAGATGCTGTACCCCAGGCTGTGCCACGTGACGCAAGTGAAAACAGCCCATCACTCAGGATCAGTGCATCTGAAATGCACTCAGGATGGTGACCAGCCTCTGCTGTTTCTCTGGACGGATTTACTCAGTGTGATCCAAAATAAATCCTCTGTGCTTCAGTGTCTCTGGGTTTAGCTGTGGTGGTTACATAACCCACAAATGTAGAATTTTCCAGCCACTAATGAGAGCACTTTGCATTTAGAAATAGGAAAGCTTTCTGAATTGTAAATAAAGGAGGAGAAGAGAGAAGATGAATCAGCTGGGTTCTCACAATGTTGAAATGGAAGCAGTCCCCTCTTTGTGGGCTCTCTCTCCTGGTTCCCAACTCCTGTCTTCCCAGTGTACAGCCTGCCCCCACAGGCCTGCGACTCGGAGAAGCTGCAGCCCAGCCCTGCCCACAAGCTGGAATCTTCTCCCACCACCTGGAAGGAAGCAAGATTAAAGGCAGCTGCTTAATCCTGCTGCAAAGCTCCTTAAGCATTTCTATCAGGGTCAGCTCAGTCCGTGCTCACTCAACTCATCTCTGGAAAAATATCCCAATTTAGCCCCTTCTTATGACTGTGAAATTGAGAGAAGTGGGGGCTGGATCTGATCAAGAGAGGGTGGGGAGAGAGACAGGTGGTGGAGAGAATGCTCACTCATCCCCTTCCTATGCAGAGAGGGGTTCCTGTTCCCACCCCTGAGTGGTTTTGGTTTCACCCCTGACTGGCTTTGTCTCCCCCTCAAAAGGATTCTGAAAGAATTCACCACATCTATGGAGCATCTACTGTGTTCCGGGAACTGGACTGGCTCATCCCTGGGAGCACAGCCCGGCAAGGGGGACAGCTGGTCAGACAGGCAGCTGCAGCAGAGCAGAGTGTGGTACTTGCCGTGAGGCAGAGTTTGGACAGCCACGGATGCTCATAAACAGGCATGGAGCAGAGCATAGTTGGGCTGGAAAGCTCCCCAGCGGAAGCCATATTTAAGCCCTAAGCCAACAGATACACTGTAGATAGAAAGTGAGCAAAAGTGGGGGTGGAAGTGTAGGGAGTCGCTAAGATAACAAAGCTGGCAGTGGGATGAAGGGTCATGCGGTTTAAGAAGAGCTTTCTCAGATGCTGGATAAGAAGAGCTTTCTCAGCCAAGTACAGAGTCTAAGCTTGATCCTATCCTGAGAGCAATAGAAACCCATGAAAGTGGAGACCACCAAGATCACATTTGCCTTGTAACAGATGCCTGATTGCTGAGTAGGAAAAAAAAGACTGGAGAAGAGTAAAAGGAGGCTGGGACTTCCCTGGGGGTCCAGTGCTTAAGACTCTGCCCTTCCAAACCAGGGGGTGCTGGTTCCATCCCTGGCCAGGGAACTAAGATCCTGCATGCTGCATGGCATGGCCAAAAAATAAAGGAGGGCCATCTAAAGGCATCACCCACAGTGTGTTGGTACAGGGGGTGGCAGTGGAGGGAAGATGTGGCTGGTTGCGAGAGACACAGCGAGGGTGCATCCTCAGGACTCGCCTGGCGACCACCTGGATGAGATTGTTGAGGAGGAGGAAGGGATCAAGCGGAAGTCCAGGTTTCCAGACTGGGCACCAGGGCCGTGCAGCAGCTCAGAGCAAAGCGCAACTCTGGGGCCACACAGAGACGAAGATCAGTGCGGGGCTCCATGGAGGCACTGTGTACAGAAAGCCACGGAGTTCAGAGGGGCTTCAGTGGGGTGCCTCTCTCCTCCCCATTCTGTCTTTGAGTTTTCTTTTGGTTTATTTTTTTTTTTCCACTTTTTTTTTGCACTGGTTTAAGAGTAAGGAATGTCTGTTAGCGGGAGTCCTTGACTTTTTTGGTTTCATGGAGGACAGTTTTTCCAGGGACAGGGGAAGGGATGGCTTTGGGGTGATTCAAGGGTATTATACTTATTGTGCAATTTATTTCTGTTCTTATTATATCAGCTCCATCTCAGATCATCAGGCGTTAGATCCTGGAGGTTAGAGATCCCTGCTTTTTAGGATCCAGGCTATTGATGCATGTGTGTTCATGCGTGCTCAGTAGCATAGCTGTGTCTGGCTCTTTGCAACCCCTTGGACTGTAGCCTGACAGGCTCCTCTGTCCAAGGGATTTCCCAGGCAAGAATACTGGAGTAGGTTGCCGTTTCCGAATCCAAGGGATCTTCCTGACCCAGGGGTGGAACCTGCGTCTCTTGGGTCTCCTGCACTAGCAGGTGGATTCCTTACCACTGCTGCTGCTGCTGCTAAGTCACTTCAGTTATGTCCAACTCTGTGCGACCCCATAGACAGCAGCCCACCAGGCTCCCCTGTCCCTGGGATTCTCCAGGCAAGAACACTGGAGTGGGTTGCCATTTCCTTCTCCAATGCATGAAAGTGAATAGTGAAAGGGAAGTCGCTCAGTCGTGTCCAACTCTTAGCATGGACTGCAGCCTACCAGGCTCCTCCGTCCAAGGGATTTTCCAGGCAAGAGTACTGGAGCGGGGTGCCATTGCCTTCTCACTTTGCCACTGCACCCCCTGAGAAGCTCGCAACTATTGATAAAACATTTGTAAAAAGCTGGGGAAAAGCAAGTAGTGAAAATGCACTGCATGCAAGGGTTGTAGAGCCTTGGTTTTCATGTGACCACCGGGATGCGTGATAGGAGCGGGTTTGTGCGTACTCACAGTCTGGTCTCCCAGAGAATGAGCTCGGGGAGGCACCTAAAGGGAGGGAGGCTGAGAAGGGATCCCAGATGCAAGCTTGCATAGCTTGATAATGATCGGGACGAGCAAGCAAACTGCACAATCAGGAAGTTTTCAGCTGAAGAGCAAAAAAGGAAACACCAGGGAAAATATCACAATAATTGCAGGAAAACCCAAGGGGAGAAGAGGGACCGTGTGTGCCCACTTTGTATTGGTGATTTATTATAACATGACCACATTCTTCCTGAAGAGAGCAGAGAAGAGGGCTGTACGAGGGCTTCTAGAAGGTACATTAGCTCCAGAAAGTTACTGTGTTGTGGTTCATTCAAAGTTTCATTAGGCGTTAAATGACAGATAATAGTAATAATGCTAATCATACATGACTAACATTTATTTAACTCTTACTCAGTGCTTGACCCCAAGCTCAACACATTACCTCCTTTAATATGCTATGCGATCTATTACAAAGGAGAATGAAGGTCAGAAATGTTAAGCAACTCGTATAAGATCTTATGGCGATTAAGCAGCAAATGAGAACCCAGGTCTTTGTGACTCCAGAGGTTCTGATCTCAGCCACATCCTCTGCTGATTGCATCACCGACGTTGCAAGCAAGTTCACAGAAGAATGAGAGATGATAAACAAAACTGAATCAACCTAATAATTTACAACATCACTTTAAATGAATTAGTGAGAGTCAGTGAAACTCTATGTGAATCAGCTCTTTGCGTCAAAACTCCTTTTGTTTCCTCATCGGCAAGTTCAGTCACTAAGTCACATCCGACTCTCTGTGAACCCATGGACTGCAGCACACCACACTCCCCTGTCCTTCACTATTTTCTCTATCTGAGTTTGCTCAGGCTCATGTCCATTGAGTCAGTGATGCCGTCCAATTGTCTCATCCTCTGTCACCTCCATTTCCTCCTGCCCCCAATCTTCCCCAGCATCAGGGTCTTTCCCAATGGGTCAGCTCTTCACATCAGATGGACAAGGTATCGGGGCTTCAGCTTCGGCATCAATCCTTTCAATGAATATTAGGGTTAATTTCCTTAAGGACTGACTGGTTTTATCTCTTTGGTGTCCAATCAAACACTGCCCACAGAAAATTCCAGAACATTCTTTAGGATAAAAAGCATGGACATCTCTTTTGTTGAGTATCCCATATTCCAGCAAAGGCCATAAATTCCTCTATTCTCCATTCTTTACCCAATCCATTCTTTACAGAAGCTCAGTTTATGATATGGCTTACTTATCAGCTTATGAGAAAGACTCATCTTATTCATCTTTGTGTCTTTATCATCAAGAAAACTGCTTTGAACTTAGTAAATTTTCAATAAATATGTTTTGAAGGAGTAAAACAAATATGATAGGATGATAAAGCCTGGATGCTATTAACCAATGTATAAAATTAATTTGCTGTCATGATAACAATCAGCTGGTTATAGAAGAAGTACATAAAATACATTAAACTCAATTGACAAATAATGTTTGGTAAATCCTTAGTTCTTAATATTATGTGCTTAATTACAAGCAATGAGCACCCCCAAAGGCATGGCTTTGATGATGCATTTTATTATTGTCAACATATCTTTCTTATCACACAGTTGGCAATCATCTCCAGATAGAAGACTCAGCTTATTAGAGCCAAATCCACAGTTGTGCATAGGGAAAATCTAAAACATCCCTATATGTACCAAGAGATCTTGTGTCCTGGTCCAAACTTTAAATAGCCAGGCTCTTTAGGTCTAGCCTCTTCTCCTTCTGTCCCTTCTCAAATGTCTGCTTCTCTTGCATCACTGTAGATGCAGGTCCTTACAGCTGCTAAATGCCTCCTTGCTCCGGATGCAAGTGCATCATATTTTCCCTTGGTCAAATCTCCCTGCCCCACTTTGCCTTGCTCCCCTCAGTCTTGGCTCAGATGCCAATTCCTCCAAGCAGTCCTCAATATTTATCTTACAGCCACACCCCTTCCTTGGTCCTGTGGAGATACTCCTGGGCATCCCCATGGTCCCTCCCTGACCCTTTGGAATAACCTGGCGAAGTGATGTCCTGAGGTTCTTTCTTCCTCTGTGTTCCAAGCTCTAACCTCTATCTCATTCACTGCTGGGTCTCCAGGACGTCACATNATGGATGGATGGCATCACTGACCAAAGGGACATGAGTTTGAGTAAATTCCAGGAGTTGATGATAGACAGGGAGGCCTGGTGTGCTGCAGTCCATGGGGTTGCAGAGTGCTGGACACAACTGAGCGACTGAACTTAAGTGAACCATCTCATACAACTAAATTTCATACTAGCATCACCATCCACTGCAAATATTTGATCCACGGACGTTACAGTGACTTTTTTAGAAAACCTCATAAAATATGTAGATTATCTCAGGGCTGAAGGTGAAAAATAATTATATCTTTAAAGTCCATTGCAAACTCCAGATGCTGCCACAGCTGTATTTTAATATTCCCACACTAGGACAATAGTGGACCTTGCTCGGGGCTTCTTATCTTCCCCTCACATACCAGGGCTGTCAATGCCATTGGCAATTTTACATGTAAATGAGCCTATCCATCACTCCTTACTTTGCAGCAACTCACTTCTGAGCCTGCCATAGAGTTACACCATTAAATCTCCCTGCTTTACAATATACATCATGACATATTTGACATCAATCAGCTGTGTCAGCCTGCTCACTGTAAACCATAAACTTGCTCTGCAGCCCTCTCTGCACGGGGTGATTAAACCTGCTTGGGGTAGCCTCCTGATTCCAGTGATAAATGGCAATTCATTTCCTCCTCGCTTTTCCCCGACCTGTTCCCAGCCTCTGTCCCAAGCTCTTCACGCCTGCCTGCTGGAGGAGGCAGTGGCCAGTGGAAAGCGCGCACTGAATGTGAATCTGTGCCTTCAGGTTCAACTCCGGGCTTGCACCCTCATTGTTTGGCTCTGGGTTGCGACTTTGCCATTTTAAAATGAGGAGGAGAAGCCACATCCTTTTTTTAAGCTGCAGGGACCCAAGCAATGGGTACGTAAGGTTCTTCTGAGGACAGCTTTCCTGCCTGAAGAGAAAGACAGACCCGAGCAATGGTTGTCACTCCCTAGTGATGAATGCAAACTACACGCACGTGTGATTTCTGCCAGGCCTCCTCTCACTATATCCACTTCCTGTCCACGAAATCACATCAGAAATAATGTGAGTGAAAAGTGGCACTGTTATATGTATAACTTAGAATGTCTTCTAACAAGAGTATAACTTGTTAGTTATACTCTTTATTTGCAAACCAGCTCTTTATTAGAAGTAATATGTTACATGCATTGTGCGGGGATGTCACATCACACAATAGGGTTTATGGCAACACACCAGGGTATCATGACCCTCTAGCTGAAATCTGCCAGACATGATGATACTTTGTTTGCCAGCAAGAAAAGCCAAGAGGCTTTTAGTAATATGAAGAGATACTCCACTGAACTGACTAGGCAATTCATCTGACCACTCCAGAAGTCCTTTTGCCCTTCCTTCTGTTGAGTCTGAGATAACACTTATTCTGCTTCTTGGCACGGGGGACAGGCCATCTGCTGGCCAGTGGAAGCGGCCTCGATCATGTGTGCACTCCAGAACATCTCGTAGGCCATCAATCAGAAGGCTCTTTGGACCCATAGAGTGGTAAGCACTCTTTATCCCCACGTATCCTGCTTTAGCCACAGACCTAGCACCTACCCACCTGTCACTTGCTCTGATTTTGATCAGTCTGGCTGCTCACACCCTCTTTCTCTAATGACCTCATCCATCTCCTGAGCCCATAGTGGTTTGTCCAAACCAGGGAGGGCAAATCCATCTGGAAGGAGCAGAGTGGGGACTGGGTTGTTGATTTCGTGACAAATCAGATTCAATGTCATGACACTTACAAGGTGCCCACAAAAATAAAAGGATAGCACTGGGGCAGGAGGGGGAGGAAAGAGAAATATAAGGGAGCAGCGTGGAGATGGGGAACGGGAGTGAGACTCTAGGGGGATTCAGCAGTAAAGGGAGAGGCTGGGCAGAGAACGGGAGGGAGGAGAGAAGCAGAGAGCCAGGGAGGGGCAGGAAGGGAACAAAGGGGAAAGTTAGCTTCTTGCTTTCATTCTTGGGACACCCAGAGTAATGAGTCCTCTTTCTGGAGAAGACGAATGGGCAGCTGCAGAGATTATGAGTGAGGTTTTATTGCAGATCAATAAATCTGCGTCACAGATCCCCATCTGGAGGGAGTTTTAATTTAAAGGAAAGAGTGATGAGCTCACGACGACAATAAATCAAAAAGTTGTGTATTCACGTATGCATTAACCTTCTATCAAAACACACATCGGCATGGAGGCAGGGTGTGGAACCAAAGCTGGTAGGCGGTGTGGAAGGACAGCCCACAGCCTACCTCCTCTGGGACACAGTCAAAGGAGCTGCTGCCTCATTCCGACTCTGGCTCCCAGGTTTCTGATGAGAACGGAGGGAAAGCCAAGGATGTATATCCGGGTCGTTATCTGGAATCGCTGGTTGTCATTTGAGGACAGCTGCCTCAGATCAAAATCAGGAGGAAGGAGATTTCAAAGCAACAAAACTGAGATAGCAGCTGGCAAAACCCGGAATGGGACACAGTCAGAGAATTCCAAGAGCTGTGTGCAAGCACAGTTTAAGTGCTGGAGGAAACTCAGAAATCCTCCCTGTTGGTGCCAGGTGACTGTTTTGGATTCTCCCCTCCATGGTCCTCCTACCTGGCAACCAGAGCCCTCAGTGAGGTCATGACAGTGGCCGGCAGCTCCGGGAGGCATGGGCAAGAATTAACCCCAGTAGATCCCCTGGGCAGGCAGTCTGGCTGTGCAGAACAGTGCTGTGACTTGAAAAAATGAATCCTACACATGTGTAATCAGCTACCAAGATATCCCCGGATTCCACATATATGTGTTCATACAGTGTATTTGTTTTTCTGACTTACTTCACTCTGTATGACAGACTCTAGGTTTCTCCACATCTCTACAAATAACCTAATTTCGTTCCTTTTTAGGGCTGAGTAATATTCCATCGTGTATATGTACCACATCTTCTTTATCCATTCATATGTGCAGGGTAGAGACAGAGATGCAGACATAGAGAATGGACATGTAGACACAGGAGGGAACGGGAGAGTGGGACGAACCGAGAAAGCGGCACAGATACACAGCCACTTCCACGTGTAAAATATAGAGCTAGTGGGAAGCTGCTGTATAGCACAGGGGGCTCAGCGTGGTGCTCTGTGATGCCCTAGAGGGACAAGGGGTGCAAGGAAGGCTCAAGAGGGAGGGGATACGTGCATGCATATAGCTGATTCACTTTGCTCTGCAGCAGAAACTAACCCAACATGTAAAGCAATTACACTCTCATAAAAACTAAGATACTGCAGGAAAGCTGGTGTGTGGAGAGGACACTCCGCTCACTGGCTGACCAGCCGATGCTGTTGTTACCTCGTGATCTACTGATTGTGCTGTTCTTCCAAAGACTTTTATAGAAATCAAGAAGGAACTAAAGAAGTGAACGTTGAGTGTCCACCACCAAATCATCAATGTCGGCAAGCATTTTATCCATATGGGATTGTGTGAGTGTAGCCACTGAAGCAGACGTATCCACTTATAGTATATGTATCTGCTAATGCCTGTATTTTGGGGGCTTCACTGGTGGCTCAGACGGTGAAGATAATCCACGGCAATGCAGGAGACTTGGGCTTGATCCCTGGTTGGGAAGATCCCCTGGAGAAAGGAATGGCAATCCACTGCAGTATTCTTACCTGAAGAATCCTATGGACAGAGGAGCCTGGTGGGCTACAGTACATGGGGTCACAGAGTGGGATGTGACCGGGTGACCAGGCACACAATGCCTGTATTTTCTAGGACATGATTGGACATCTCCAGTAGCACTTACACTTCTAAGCAGGTTCAATTAATCCCATATTACTGATGAGAAAATTGAGATTCAAAGGGATCAAGGAGCCAGGTCCTGACCTGTCTGACCCCAGTGGCTGGCTTTTTCTTCAGTCCCCCTGGCTTCTTGGTGTGTGTGTATGCACACGCAGCACGTTTGCATTCTGCTGCAGACTTGACACCTTTCCCCCCTTCCAAGCTAGCTCCTAATACGCTCCTCCTGCTTCATGGGGATAATTCAGTACAGGCCTTGCACGTGCTGTCTCCCACAGGGACACCCTCTGTGATCTGACTCGCGCTTAGACACCCAGCTCGTGTCACAGCACCTTCCCTGGACAACATCCGGTCCACACAACACAGCAGATTCTTCCTTCTTTTCTGCCTTGTAGGTATCTCCATCAGAGAACTCTTTTCTCTTCATTGAATTCACCTTTTTACAGATATGATTTGTGTTTGTAGTTTACAGGGATTAAGGTTTCTACTTGCATCATGTTTAGTGGAGTGTATGACTCAAAATAGATCATGCTGCTCCCAGAACTCCAGTCCAGGATGACTTATAAGCAGCCTGCCAATCCTTGGCGATCATTAGAGACCTGTGTATTCTCCAGGAGCCCTCCCCACCAACCGCCTTCATCCTCCTTAAGACAGCCACTTGTGCCCACTCATCAACACAGAACTGTTTATGACGTCAGCTAGAATCCCATCCCAGAGATGAGTAAAGTGAGTCACAGAGAGAACACGGCCTGGCTCTCACGACCCAGTGAGTCATCTGAGCCGCCAAACAGGACCCTGGACTTTTGAATCATTGACAGCTCAACCTCGGCTCCCTGATCTCTTAAATTCAAGGAAGGATGCCTCCAAAGTGTTCATTTGCAGCTTAAAACCTTCCAAGCCTCTGCTTAATACATTGAAAGTGATAGCCAGTTTTAGAAAAGACTATGATATCATGAATGATTTTTCACGTGTCAGTGCACGTTGTTGGAAGACACCAGTTATAATCCTTATGGAGATAATTCCTATACAATCCTACTGGAAGGATACAGAGGGAGAAGGTACAAAGAGAAAATTTTGATGGTAATAACAACAGCAACAACAAAGTTATTAAATGCCTAATAGGTGTTCATGGATTCAGATACAACTCAGCGACTGAACAACAATAACAGCAATGTGCCAAACAATTTTCTAGCCAGGGAATATGCCGGTGAATAAAAGGAGTACCTGTTCTCAGGAGACCCGCACTCCATGTAACATCTTTATACCAACAGCAACCAGCAGCATTTACTGGGGACCTCCTGTGAGCCAGGTGCCCTTGCTAACACTTTGCACCTGCAACAGTAGGTTGCAACAACAGGAGTGGGCACTTTGCAGGTAAACACTGGGCACAGAGAATTTACCTAACCTGTATAAGGAAGCAACGGGGACAGCCAGTCTGAATCAAATGCCCAGACTCTTAATTCTTCTCGTAATGCTTCTCCTATTTGGAGAAATCTCTCTTATGCTCTCTGTTTTCCTCCCTGAAGGGGACTTTTGCTGGATTTCGAGGTAGCCCTGTAACTACTCTCCCAGTTGCCAATCTATCCACTCCGACCACATTCCAGCCATAATGGTTTTCCAAAAAGGCAAGTGTTTGTCTTCAGCCCCCTTCAAAGCTCTCCATGACATAACAAAGAAAGCCCCAATATCCAAGCAAGGTCCTCAAAAATCGATCACATTTACTGGTCCAAACTTCATTCCACGTTCCTACCATGGCTCCTTCATGTCACAGCTTTGGGAGTTACTGGAACCATCCACCTCCTCTTTGCTCTCCCAGACTTTTTCTTTGCCCAGATGGTTCCCTTCCCTTCTTAGCTGATGACATCCTTGTGTTTCTTTCCAAGATCAGAAAAACTCTCAGATAAAACATGCTCCACCGCCTGCAGCTCCACCCATCCCGTAATCCAATTTATTAACTCCTTTCAGGATGGGCCCATCAGCACATTCCCTATGTCTCCATTATGGTGTCTGTTTCCTAATAAGTATTTAGTAACGGTTTATGTGTTTTCCTCCTCCATCAAAATTCGTGAAGTTAAAAGCAGAGACTGTGTAATTCATCTTGTAATCCCTGCCGTGCTGAGTGCCATGCCTGGAATATAACAAGAACTTAATAAATATTAGCTGAATTGCATTGGTTCTTTCTATTATCAGATGGTGTACTATCACATCTGGGAAATGGCTGGTGTGGTGTGGTGTATGTGAAGAGCATTAAACCAGGACACATGAAATCTGGAGTCTGCTCCTTGTTCTGCCAGGAGTTTGTCGTGTGACATTAAGCAAATCCCTTGTCCTCTCTGAGTCTCATTATCACATCTAAAATAAGAAAGTGGCACTAGACAGTGTGAATTCCACCATGTTACATTTTGAATTCCTCAAAATCTTCCTCCCATGCTTCATGTACTCAATAAATATTTATTGAGCATATTTTCTATTCCAGACACTTTATAAAACTTTGGGGTATGGAAATAAAGATAGACCCTGAAATCAAGAGCCGTACTTACAGTTCTCATATCATCATTGTGATCCAAGCCAGGTGGCCATATTAACCACACATTAAAAAAAAAAAAGAGAGAGAGAGAAAATTAAAATTCAGTTCAGTTCAGTCATTCACTCATATCTGACTCTTTGTGACCCCATGGACTGTAGCACACTAGGCTTCCCTGTCCATCACCAACTCCTGGAGCTTGCTCAAACACATGTCCATTGAGTCAGTGATGCCATCCAATCATCTCACCCTCTGTCATCCCCTTCTCTTCCTGCCTTCAGTCTTTCCCAGAATCAGGGTCTTTTCTAGTGAGTTAGTTCTTCACATCAGGTGGCCAAAGCATTGGAGTTTCAGCTTCAAAATTGGTCCTTCCAATGAATATTCAAGGCTGATTTCCTTTAGGATCAACTAATTGGATCTCCTTGCAGTCCAAGGGACTCTCAAGAGTCTTCTCCAACACCACAGTTCAAAAGCATCAGTTCTTAAGCCTTCTTTATGGTCCAACTCTCACATCCATACATGATTACTGGAAAAAATAACTTTGACTAGACAGACCTTGGTTGGCAAAGTAATGTCTCTGTTTTTTAATATGCTGTCTAGGTTGTTCATAGCTTTTCTTCCAAGGAGCAAGCATCTTTTACTTGCATGGCTGCAGTCACCATCTGCAGTGATTCTGAAGCCCCCCAAAATAAAGTGTGTCACTGTTTCCATTGTTTCCCCAGCTATTTGCCGTGAAGTGATGGTCAAAGGTCTTTAAATGTGGTGATGATTAAATTCTCTTAATGCTCCTGTGTTCTGAGGCATAGTTGTTGAAGGCATATAAACAATTCTTTATAACTTTCTCCTCCATTGAGAACAAAGTTCTTCAAAGATTTTTCACTTAAATTTATAGAAACACTCACTTTTTATATGGAATTTACCAGGTAATCTAATTTACCTCATTGACCACTTTTGAGAAGAATGTTGTTGAGTCAATGCTGTTTCAGTTTTTTTTCATGCTTAGAAAGATATAAGAGGCAGCTCTCACAAAGAGAAAGAGGAATATTTCTGTTAAAGATACTAAGTTGAAATGATGGATGTTTAATCTGATTTTCCCATAGAAGTATGTTATCATGTAGGCTACATTATTCACCCAAAGTGTGATGGCCAACATTTTATAGGCATGACCATCAACCTCACATTTAATTTTGTACAAATAATAAAACTATATTGTTTTAAAGCATAAAGCACTAATAAGTTTGCCCCATTAAATTCAACAAATATTCTAAGCAACTGAATTATGTAAGGATCTCTGATATTCTCTGCTGAAAAAAGGAAATATGAGTAAGATAGTGTTCTTCCACTAGGAGCTTTGTTCTATCATTGACAATAAGAAAATGACATGAACGTCTGTGCTAAAAGTCATAAAGTGGTAAGTGCCTTAAAGAAGGAAGAACATGAATTAACATTTATTGATCATTTGCTGTGCTCCAAGTTCTGTCATTTGTAAGTATTATTGTCCTTGAGAAGAGACTTTTTGTACTGTTAAAGTCTTGTGGAATAAACTTTTAAATAATGAAGGAAAAAAGTTCTGTTAGTATGAGTCCAAATCTAATGCAAACCTGATGAATACAAATCATATTCTTTCCATGTCTGGGAGTTCACATACACAAAAATACTCTTGTTAAAGTGATCAAAGGCGGCATCTTGTGAGGCAATGTTTTACACTGAGCTTTGTAAAGATAATAAGGGAGGGATTCCAGGTGGAAGGAAGAGCCAGAGCCCAAGCAAAGAGAGAGGAATTCAGGGATGCTCACATAATGGCCCAGCTTATTCTATGTTGGGTGCTGTGACTATGAAGAGAAGTAAGGTGGTCAAGGTGCTCCTAGCCTCATAAAAGCCCGCCTTCTTGCACAGAGTCACACAAGGCACCATGAGAGTAGAAAAGGACGTGGCTAATGTTGTCCAGTTTGCTGGAAACGACTTTGCAGAGAACATAATCTCTACACCGAGTTTTGAAAGATGATAAACAGTCTGTCAAGGTGGAGGGGATGGCGTGGGGTTGGTGAGATGGGGAAGGGAAAACTAATATGGCAGAGGGAACAGCGTGATCAAATTTAAGCAGGTCATCCAGCGGGATGCCCTTGCCTGTCCAGTGTGGCTTGGGATGCCTCGTCCATGCAAAGTGGAAGAAGGAGAGGATTTGAAGTAGACCAGCACATGCTCAGGGTACACTGAGTGTCGAATCTGATCCCCTCACCTGTGCCTTAAAAAAAAATATATATATATATATATATATATTGGACTTAACATTCCTGGCAAAAAAGATACTGAAACAAGAGGGAAGGGTGCAGGGCACAACCTTTAAAAGAACATAGCCTGAGGACAAGACATAAAGTGATTAGAACCAAACAAGTCAACTTCCTACTGACCTTCAGTTCAATTAAGTTCAGTCGCTCAGTCATGTCCAACTTTTTGCAACCCCATGGACTGCAGCACGCCAGGCTTCCTGGTCCATCACCAACACCTGGAGCCTGTTAAAACTCATGTCCATCCTGTCAGTGATGCCATCCAACCATCTCATCTTCTGTCATCCCTCTCTCCTCCTGCCTTCAATCTTTCCCAGCATCAGGGTCTTTCCTGCAGACCTTGAGCCTCGTCATATGCTCGTTGTAACACATCAGCTAAATGACGCACCCACAGATGCCATGACAGTTCTGTGGCCACCAAAAAAAAAGAAAGGGTGTTGGCCCAATTCCTGGGAATCCCCACCCCTTCCCCAAAATAATTGGAAAAATCAGAATAATCCTCCAACACATTAGCCTATGAAATTACACCCATAGAAAGTAACCACACCATGTTTAGGACTTTCTTGCTTTCTGAGATGGCCCATATTCTGCTTATGGGGTGTGCTGTGCCGTGCTTAGTCACTCAGTCATGTCTGATTCTTTGCTATGACCCCTTGGACTGTAGCCGGTCAGACTCCTCTGTCCATGCGGATTCCGCAGACAAGAATACTGGAGTGGGTTCTCTATCCCTTCTACGGGGATCTTTCCAACCCAGGAATAGAACCAGAGCCTCCTGCATTGCGGGCAGATTTTTTACCAACTGAGCTATTAGGGAAGCCCCCTGTGGAGTGTGTTTTTCTTTAAATAAATCCGCTTCTTAACTATCACTTCATCTCCAAAATCTATTGCGACAAAGTAAGAAACAAATTCACCAGAAACGGTACCATGGATGGCTCCTGATAAGGGATTGCTGGGGTCAGAGCTGTTCTTAGAGAAAAGTAATACAGCAGAGACATGAAGGGTAGAGCCAGAAGGGAGAGAGATTTTAATTGGTTGTCCTGACAGTTCAAGTGAGAAGTAATGAAATAATGAACTAGGATGGAGGCTGCTGAGATGAAAAGGAGGGGTGGGAAATTAAAAAGTTAGAATCAACAGATCAACAGAGCTGAGAGACAGACTTGATGGACGTGAGTTTGAGCAAGCTCTGGGCGTTGGTGATGGACAGGGAAGCCTGGCGTGCTGCAGTCCACGCAGCAGCAAAGCACTGGACACGACAAAGCGACTGAACTGAACTGAAGGGAGAGAGCACTGGTGATATTCCTCAGGTAATCATAAATGTGGGATTAGATTTTAACAGAGGAGTCAAGACTGGAGACATATTTAGGCATCAGTCCCACCGAGGTGATAACTGGACAGTGGAAGGTGAAGAACATCGAAGAAAAGAGAATAGCCAAAGACCAAAGCCGCAGAAGTCCTTGGCTCTGGAAGTAAGAAAGGCAAGGGGGTGTAGGTGGAGGAAAAGAGGACCCAGAAATAGGAGCAGGATGGGAAGTTCAGTCTCAGAGGAACAGTAGGAGCCTGGGTGAATGTTGCAGAAGGCAGTAGGATGGATTGAGATTCAGCCAACTGTGCTCAGACAGTGAGTTGTGTCCAATTCTGTGCAACCCCATGGACTGTAGCCCGCCAGGCTCCTCTGTCCATGGGATTTTNTGTACCCGTCCGATCTCTTTTGCCCACGTGAATCTTTTGCAGGGAGATCAAAAGATATGTAACCTCTTCTGGGGACTCCTGTGGCCCCAGAATTCCCACTGGGAGTGTAGGGACCTGGGAGCCAGGCAAGCTGAACCTCATACTTTAAAGCATGTTCTCCCAGCACAAATATAGGATAATGGGGTAACTGGCCATCGAATCTCCTCACCTGCTTGCTCTGTCTTCAATAAATGGGAAATAACACTTGTGTAGGTTGGCTCCACCAGATAAGGAAATGGGAACTTGTTTAATCACCAAGTTGTGTCTGACTCACTAACCCTATGGACTGTAGCCCGCCAGGCTCCTCTGTCCATGGGATTCTCCAGGCAAGAATACTGGAGTGTGTTGACATTTCCTCCTCCAGGGGATCTTCCTGACCCAGGGATCAAACCCACGTCTCTGGCATTGGCAGGTGGATTCTTTACCACTGATCCACAAGGGAAGCCTGATGGGGACTGTAATTGTTTCTAAACTGTCAACGTCAGGAACCCTTAGTACTGGTAAATCTGTTTGCTTCATAAGTAGAAGCACTTCCAGGAGCCCTTGGACTCCTTCACGATGGTCTGTTCCGCCTGGCCAGGTGCCAAGTGCATGGCGAATGGAGATTTATTCAGGATCTGGAAGGTGCCAAGACACAGACTCGGGGCTTTATATGAGGCACCTCGTTAAATCCACCAATAACCTTGGAGGTGGCTACTGCTTCTTCACTTTTAAATAAAGGCAATCAGTTTCATGAGTTAAATAAAAATGACCAAGGTCTTGTAAGTGGTGAGAGGTAAACTAAGACATAAACTAAAATCACCCAAGGCCAAAACCCTACTCATTCCATCACATGGGGTTGCTGCTGTCAGTGACGTGGGGACAGCAGGACTCTGATGGGAAAGTGGCCACATGGAATCAGTGATGCAGGAAGGGCCCCACCCTTGATGGACATCAGAGCTGGATGGACAGAGTCAGTATAAAGAGCGAACGAAAATGATACATGATTTATAAGTTACTGGAAGATAGCATATTCAAAAGCAGAGACATTACTTTGCCAACAAAGGTCTGTCTAGTCAAGACTATGGTTTTTCCTGTAGTCATGTATGGATGCTAGAGTTGGACTGTGAAGAAAGCTGAGCGCCGAAGAATCGATGCTTTTGAACTGTGGTGTTGGAGAAGACTCTTGAGAGTCCCTTGGACTGCAAGAAGATCCAACCAGTCCATTCTAAAGGAGATCAGCCCTGGGATTTCTTTGGAAGGAATGAGGCTAAAGCTGAAACGCCAGTACTTTGGCCACCTCATGCGAAGAGTTGACTCACTGGAAAAGACTCTGATGCTGGGAGGGATTGGGGGTAGGAAGAGAAGGGGACGACAGAGGATGAGATGGCTGGATGGCATCACTGACTCGATGAACGGGAATCTGAGTGAACTCCGGGAGTTGGTGATGGACAGGGAGGCCTGGCGTGCTGCAATTCATGGGTCGCAAAGAGTCGGACACAACTGAGCTACTGAACTGAACTGAAGGGCTTTCCTGGTGGCTCAGTGGTAAAGAATCTGCCTGCCAGTGCGGGAGACGCAGGAGACATGGGTTCAGTCGCTGCATCAGGAAGATTCCTGGGAGGAGGGCATGGCAATCAACTCCAGTCTTCTTGCTTAGGAAATCCCATGTGCAGAGGAGCCTGGTGGGCTACAGTCCATGGGGTTGCAGAGTCAGGCACGACTTGGTGACTAAACAACAACTTTATATGAAGCAGTTGTCTAAACACTCTTCTTTAAAGAGAAAAATGGATTGGCAAGTGACGTCTAGAAGCTTCTGTATTAGAACTACATGAGGAGATAATGGAAGAAGTCTTAGGCACATGAGTACCATGCACTCTCCTGCCACCTGTTGAAGTCTCTGTACTGCATCCTTTAGGAATTTAACAAACACAGGCAGTCATGAAGCATCACCTTCTGGTTACGTTGCTAGATTTTAATAAAACCACTCTGGTACCCCAAAGCACAGGTACCCGGGAACTCAGATCCCACCTACATGAATATACAGTTTTGAAAAACACTACACTTTTATTCTGGAGCATTGTCTCCTCACATCAGTATGCCCAACCTGGATATGTAATAGAATCTACTCCAACCATAAATCTGAAACTTTTCTGTGTTGTTCCCTGTCTTCCCAAATCTTTGACTCATCTACCTATTCAAACAAAGCTTTCAGAAGTGACTTTCTATACGGATCAGATACATCATCAAGGATTTCGGAACATCCTTTGCCCACTAGGAACTGAGCCAGACTTATCAATATACTGGCTCTCTGTTTGCATTCTCCTCCCCTCTTCACAGCGACTCTCCTGGGTCCGCCTCAGAGAAGGAGTGACTAGGTCTTGTAGCTACTGCTTTGATCAGCTGGCAATGGATTCAAAGCTCTAGAACCAGTGTCCCCAAGTGCGGCACACAGGGAAAATGAACCTCCACTGAGCCAGGATGGAGTAGCCTGGGCTCCAAAGCTGCAGACAAGCTGGCTTCCTATAGTCTTTATCAGGCTTCCCTGGTGGCTCAGACGGTAAAGAATCCACCTGCAATGTGGGAAACCTGGGTTTGATCCTTGGGTTGGAAAGATACCTTGAAGGAGGACATGCAACCGACTCCAGTATTCTCGCCGGGAGAATCCTATGGACAGAGGGGCCTGGTGGGCTACCATCCATGGGGTCACAAAGAGTCAGACATGCCTGAGCAACCGAGCACAGCACAGCACTGTCTTTATCACCACTCTTCCAACCTAGGCTTCCTAATCCTTCCCTACGGATGGCCCATATGTTGCCTGAGGATATAGAACAAATAAATGCAGTTCCCTTGGATCTGATTTGTATACCTGCAGGGTTTCTTCCTGAAGTAAGAGTGAAAAATATCCATCTGCCCCGATCAGGCGACTCCTGACACAGTCCCCAGAGCCACCCCAGTGTCTGTGCCAAGCAACCGGCCCAGCCTAACTCTGTGAATGACGTGGAACCCCTGGAAGCACCCTCTCCATGGTGATATAGGATGCTACTCAGGACTGGGGATATACTAGGGTTTGGGAGTGATGTATAAAGGATGTATTCATATTTGTCTTTCGAGATGGATACTCTGAATTGATTATAAAGAGTGAGAGGCATCGGCAATTTTGCTCTCTGCTCTTTTTACTGTTTTGGAATTTTAATCAATGATTAATGAAACAAATATTTATACTAGTCTAATTGCAGGGAACGTATTAGTGATTAATATAGACCTGAAGTCTTCTCTCATGGAACTTAATGGTCTGGTAGGGGAAAGATCAGAGAAGGCAATGGCACCCCACTCCAGTACTCTTGCCTGGAAAATCCCATGGGTGGAGGAGCCTGGTAGGCTGCAGTCCATGGGGTCGCTGAGTCAGACACGGCTGAGCAACTTCACTTTCACTTTTCACTTTCATGCATTGGAGAAGGAAATGGCAACCCACTCCAGTATTCTTGCCTAGAGAATCCCAGGGATGGGGGAGCCTGGTGGGCTGCCGTCTATGGGATGGCACAGAGTCAGACACGACTGAAGTGACTTAGCAGCAGCAGCAGGGGAAAGATCATTGAAAAAGCAGTTAGAAGGTTACTGGGTGTTACCATCTGCTTCCTGAAAGCAGCTAACTAACCTAAGGCAGGTGCAGGTGCAGATGGTGACTCCCATTGCAGGGATGGAAACTGCAGATACCCTAAACGACCCACGATGATATCTCAGGATCCACAAAGCTGGAGATGATCCGGCTAATATGGTACCTGATATTCACACATTGGTAGAAATGGACAACAACTTACTATCTGATGAATACAGATCAATAGACTTCAAACTGTTGGAGGTGTAAGGACACGATGTATTGTCTCACATTTTAAAAGCGAGGAAACCTTAAAATCTACACCAACTGTAGTCCCTAGCACACAATAAGTGCTCATTCAGTATTTGTCGGGTGACGACCAATGGAAAGATTGCCATCTGCTCTAAAGTAAGCGGGCTTTGGAGTCCTCATTCTTGCCATCCCTCCTGCTATGCCCTTGTCCAGGGGAAGTCAGGCTGTAGGGAGGCAGTGCATGAGGCATTTGGAAGAGCCTTCCTCTGTTCCCTGCACTTAGCTGTTGATCCCAGCAGAAGAAGAGACTTGGTACCATGGGCAGTCCTTGACAGCTCCATGGTAACGACGGCCATGGGGAAGGGCAGAGAGGTGCCCGGGAACCTGCAGACCACAGGCTGCACAGCCTCTTGTCATCAAGATGAGCATCACAAGGACCACCTCATAGCACATCCCCAGTTAATTCATTTTGCCCTGCCACCTATTATCACTACCCTTTTCTGGTTTAGGTCTTGTATCAATATGCTTGGCTGATTTTTTTCTGCCCAGCTGCCAACCTTGGGCAGAAGAACATCTGGTGTATCCCCCAAAGGCATTAGCCCATTAAGAGAGGCAGATTGATTTTTTTAAAATTTCATAAATCAGCAGTCAAATGAAAAAATGTCATTTTAAATTATAAACGTAGCCGAGTTGAATACATGGCTGCTCCATGTGCTGTACAGTTGGAATCATTTATGACTATTTAATACCTGTTTGGGGGCATTGTAATTTTAATTATGTGTTACAAGGTAAGATAATTATTTACTGGGGCTGACATGGCATTGCCAATAATTACTTAATATCTGTTGGAAATTATTCAGCAGTTTTAATTAGCGATACATACTAAAGTGATTGTTACTTTCCAATGAACACAAAAATCCATCCACGAGAAAAGACACCTGGGACCGACATTAGTCATTGTTCTAAAATGCATTATTGATCATTGCACGTTACCATACTGTGTTATTACTTTTCAATAGTTGAGATTCTTGCCTACATTAGCAAAAGAACAAAAAAAAATAAGTAACAACTCCAGTTCCACAATGGGCCATCAGCTAGAGGAAAAGACACGTATGAGAAAGGTCCCATGCACCTCATGCTTCCTTAGACTCGTTCTGGGATGAACAGATACGCTGCCAAAGGCAAACACAAGGCTGTGTGTTCACGGCATCTCTTCAGTTCAATTGCAAATTCTTGGAGGGTGAGGATTAGACCTTTTTCTGAGGCTTACTGTATCACATCCTCCTGTTGGGGACCACACCTAGGGTACATGTTCTCTAAAGAAGTTTGGATATGGATGTGGAACTGAAAGAGTCATTCACCTGCACAAAATACCTTTCACTGCTTTGTTGATGTTCTTTTGCTCATCCATGCACAGCACGGAGGAAAAAACTATGCAAAAATAATTTCACTGCTGCTGCTAAGTCACTTTAGTCGTGTCTGACTCTGTGCGACCCCATAGACGGCAGCCCACCAGGCTCTCCTATCCCTGGGGTTCTCTAAGCAAGAACACTGGAGTGGGTTGCCATTTCCTTCTCCAGTGCATGAAAGTGAAAAGTGAAAGTGAAATTGCTCAGTCGTGTCCGACTCAGCGACCCCATGGACTGCAGCCTACCAGGCTCCTCCACCCATGGAATTTTCCAGGCAAGAGTACTGGAGTGGGGTGCTATTGCCTTCTAGTTTCTAATAAATGGTTTTAAGTCATTTCCTTAGTGTAAAGATTACTAGTAAGTAAAGGAACACCATTACTTACTAAACACATTATTCAGAATCTTTAAAAAAAATTTAAAAAGCATTTAATTAGAATTACATTATTGGATTCTGTTAAGTATTTTCTTTAGTTATTCATTAAACAATGAAGTGCTTTGCTAAGAGAAAACAAAGGAAGAAAGAGATTTCTTTGTAATCATTTGCCAAATGCTTTCCATGACTTGGTAAGGATCACTTCCAACTACTTGTGAGTGTAATAAAAGTTGGCGCCTCATACACTGACTTGTTACTGTCCTCCCCTCCCCACACACACCAGAAAGAACAGAGAGAGGGCTTCATCCTCCCCAGAAAGCACTGTCTGCCCTGGCCATATGTTTCAGGGGACCGGCTGTTACCACACCTTTGCTCCCTTCTTTCCCAGGGCTCCACTTAGCTCCAGCCTCTACCCCACCTGCCAATGCTGAGGGCATCTGGCATGACTTATAAGCCCCAGGTGTCTGGGCTCCAAGTGCACCCTCTATTCTGCCTGGTGACGATGCAGCTGGGATTCTGCAGACTAATTTCTTCTGTATCCCCTGGCTTCCTGCTAACTCTCAGCAGGGACAGGAAGGATGGGGGCAGGAAAGGGGGCAGGGACTTGCTCCCTCCTGTTAGGGGCTGCTCAGTCAGCATTGCCCCAGCAGCGACCTATCACCCGGCAGCAGCACCTAGCTGCAGGACCAGCTGGGTCATTTCCAGCTTCTTTCCACACCTCCCAATTCGGTTCACTCTTTCTGCCATGGGGACCAGCCTGAGCAGGACCCACATCCCACCTCCCCAGAGTCTGCTCCCAACCTCACACAGCCCCTCCTCTGTGCTCCAAAGACCCTCCTTCTCCTCCAGGGCTGGTCCCCGCTCACAGAGCCTATCTACAAATCCCACAGGTGTGGTTTCTGACAGTCCTAGCTTCTCCTTCTCCCCAGCCCCAAATGGGCTCCACAGTGTCCTTTCGTCCTTGCAGTCCTTCAGCACCTTGTTGCCAGATCCTCTCTATCAGATGCTCCCGGGTAAAATAACTAGTGTGGGCTGCATCTTCCTGTGCTGCCCTGTTGCTGCACCTCTCCATAGGCGTGGTCTTTCACATCCCCTCCATTGCAAGGACCTTCTGTCTCTCTCTCCTGCAGATGTCTGTTTGGCTGTTGTGGTGCCACTGGGCGTCACCTGCTCCCAGAAAGCCCTGCAGTGGCCTGCACATCCTCCCTCTACATCCCAGACATCATTTGCCTGCACCCATACTCCATCCCTCAGATATTTCTACTCTTTTTTTCTCCCCAGTCAATTGTCCCCAAGACAACGTCACAGTGTGGGTCACTGCCTCTCCCACACGTCTGACCATATCCAGAATCTAGAAGAAACATCGCAAATATCTCCTGTTTGCCCTGGACTAACGTGCACTACCCCCATACTGGCCTAAGTGTGGACTGAACTCCTAACGGGATCTCGGGGCTGTGAACTGGAGGGAGCAACATTCTCACGGAGGAAACATCAAATGAAAATGCCCTTGCTGTATGCTGACAGGTTGCTGTTTTGCTGAGAAAGAACCATAGGACAGGAGGATACAAGTCAGCTTAGAGGTGACTGGGCGTCATTTCTTCAAGTTACATATTTAGCATTTACTCTTAGAGCAGTAGTCTAAGGACAGTCCTGAAACACCACTCGACCTTTCTTGAGTGATGCTAAGCAAATAGCTGATATCAAGAATTGCTGTTTAGTCACTCAGTTGAGTTTGACTCCTTTGAGACCCCACAGACTGTAGCCTACCAGGCTCCTCTGTCCATGGGATTTCGCAGGCAAGGATACAGGAACGAATTGCCATGTCCTTCTCCATAGGATCTGTCTCATCCAGGGATTGAACCCGTGTCTCCTGCATTGGTAGGCAGGTTCTTTAGTGCTGAGCCACACCACTTGTTGCCCACACGGTTAAGTGTCTAGACACTGCACTACCTCACTAAATTCTAGCAATGACCCTATGAGGGAAAAAAAAAAATCATTAACCTCTTTTGCAAAAGTCCCGTTTTGCAGAAGAAAAAATGATACTGAAATGATGAGACAAGGGTGAAGTGAAGGAGACCTCCTTGAGAGCAAAATCTAAGAAAGTGACGAAAACTGAGTAACCAACACACACATGTTGATACAACATGCTTTTCAAAAAAGTTAAAATGAATATAAACATTGATGATAAACAAGATATTAGAAGTTTGGGCAAAGCTGAGGTAGATGTTGCTGATGTTTTCTTTGTCCCCGGTTTCTGATACGGCAGTCAGCTTCTGAAAGATGCACGTGATCTCACATCCAGTGAGACGCGGAGAAGAAGCACAAATTCAGCCTCCCCAGCTCCAAACCCTTCATCATTGGCCGCTGACCATATAGCCAGGGTGATCACAACGTTCACCTACAGAAGGCATGGTCTCCCGTAGCTCTCTAAGCTGAATGCAGAGCAGGCCAGGCAGGGGCTTTCCAAAAACATGAATGGTTTTCACATGTCATATGGAACTCTATTTCTCTACAGTCTACTCAGTCTCCTCTGGTTTTAGATGTCATGCATTTTAGGGCTGAAAGGTGCAGTTCTTACTTCTATGCACTACTTCTTCATCCATTCATTTGTTCAACTAACAGCCATTGAGATAACCAACAAGGACCTCCTGCATAGTACATGGAGCTCTACTCAGTGTTATGTGCCAGCCTGGAGGGCAGGGGATTTGGGGGAGAATGGATACCTGTGTATGTGTAGCTGAGCTCCTTCACTGTTCACCTGAAATCACCACAACACTGTTATTCGGCTATACTCCAACAGAAAGTAAAACGTTTAAAGTTTGAAAGAAAAACTGATAGCCACTGAGTGCCTATTATGGATTCAGTCTATTACCATTCTTTATTCAAGTACTTTTGAAATTTGATGAATTTATCAGGAGGGAAAAAAAAAAAAAACTTTCAAAGAGCAAAATTCTGTCTGCCTTGCGATAACCCCCAAGGAATAAACAGTAAACTGCAGGTGAGAAATAAAGGCAGACCACTTTGCTTTAATGCTAATTTGTGCCTGAAACTAGAGATCATGAACACCTCAGGTAGCTTATCTGGCTAATGGCTATGGCGGACATATTACCCGTGTTCCAGAACTCAGGTATCACTGAGTTAAAGGACTACACTTTTCTTCTGCTGCCTTAGTTTAAAGCAGGTTCTGACAAAATGATCGCCCATGTGCTACAGCCTGGCTTACATACAAAATGTCAGTGTGACTGCCCACGGGCCCAGTGCAAAGGTGGAGTTAGCTGCTGGGCCAGTGGTGGGGGGGAGAGTCTACATGAAAGTGGGGGCATCATGGGTGTGGGCACTGAGCTGCTCAGCAGGCTGGGAATGGCACCACACTCCAACCCTCCCAACCCCTTTTCTTTCTGACAGCCAGCATCCCCCTGCCTGCAGAGCCCAGGGGTCAGAGGCGATTACACCACGTATACGTGTAGATGGGTCTTCTGTCTGCCCCACAGCCATAGCTCAGNACTGAGCTGCTCAGCAGGCTGGGAATGGCACCACACTCCAACCCTCCCAACCCCTTTTCTTTCTGACAGCCAGCATCCCCCTGCCTGCAGAGCCCAGGGGTCAGAGGCGATTACACCACGTATACGTGTAGATGGGTCTTCTGTCTGCCCCACAGCCATAGCTCAGAAAATGATAAATATTGAGGTCTTTTAATCTTATCTCACTAGTCAATCCCTGCAGCCCTCTAATCATTCTTGTTGCTCTGTGGTGACAGCCTTTCCATTCGTCTACCTCTGTCTGACACAGAAATGACAAGAGGCAGAGCCCGGCACAGCAGCTGGCAGGAAGCGCTGAACCCTAGCCCTGTGCTCTGATGCTCAAAGTGATACAGAAGCACTCAGACTTTGCATCACTGCTTCAGGAAACTTCCTCTGGGATCTCTTCCTAGCACACCAATTCCAGTTTTTGAAAGTAAGATAGAGTGGGAGGCAGGAAGCATGATGTGCTAAAAGAATAGTCTAAAAAAAGAATCTGCCCGGGGTTCCAAAACCTGGTACTATTACAGGTCCATGGAAGGGGTGGCTCGGACTCCAATCAGACTGCAGGGAGGGAAGCCCTCAGGGGCTCTGGCTTTAGGAAGTAGTTCAACATCTCTGCTACTCAGTTTTCGAATCTGTGAAATAGAATGCTTCCCAGTTTATAGGTCAGCTTCAAGTTATAGAAGGTAACACTGCACAATATTGGGCACAGTTGTGTCTGGCTCTTTGTGACCTTATGGACTGTATAGCCCACCAGGCTCCTCTGTCCATGGGATTCTCCAGGCAAGAATACTGGAGTGGGTTGCCATTCCCTTCGCTAGGGGTCTTCCTGACCCAGGGATTGAATGCAGGTCTCATTCTTTACCACCTGAGCCACCAGGGAAGCCCCCTACCCAATCATTAANGCCTCATGCGAAGAGTTGACTCATTGGAAAAGACCCTGATGCTGGAAAGGCTTGGCGGCAGGAGGAGAAGGGGATGACAGAGGATGAGATGGCTGGATGGCATCACCAACTTGGTGGACATTAGTTTGAGTGAACTCTGGGAATTGGTGATGGACAGAGAGGCCTGTCGTGCTATGATTCATGGGGTCACAAAGAGTCGGACACGACTGAGCTACTGAACTTAACTGAAGTGACCTGAAGGCGGAGGGAGGAAGAGAAGTGTTCCAAGCATCGTGTCTAGTCAGGGAGGATTGGGAAGGAAAGATGCAGTTTTCTAGACAAGAGTCAACCTAGTGGGGAGGTTATATTTTATGCAGTTTTTCAAATAATAGGAAGCAAATCTTGTGTCAGCAAAGAAGATTATACCTGTTAAAAAGTAGAATGGAACGTCTAAAACTATAAAGATGGTGTTAGGACTGATAGTCATTCAGATGTAACAGATGCAATCTTAAAAAAAATTTAAGCTTAGATTAAAGATTTATCTTAAATATAAAAAAAATTAATCCACTCTGTCAAACTGTCAAAAAAATTTACATTCAGTCCTACAGTTGTCCTATTTTCTGAAACCTGGTGTCAATTATTCAGGTTATTTAAGAATCAATACAAGAAATATATAAAAATAAAGAAGATTAATAGGTGTGAATCTTTTATCTATTACCTATCTATACTATATATATGCAATATATAGTCAATTGTATAAAACAAAGTTATCCATAATGCTGCAAACACTTGATAAAAATAGGTATAATCGGAGAAGGCAATGGCAACCCGCTCCAGTACTTTTGTCTGGAAAATCTCACGGACTGAGGAGCCTGGTGGGCTGCAGTCCATGGAGTTGCTAAGAGTCGGACACGACTGAGCGACTTCACTTTGACTTTTCACTTTCATGCATTGGAGAAGGAAATGGCAACCCACTCCAGTGTTCTTGCCTGGAGAATCCCAGGTATGGGGGAGCCTGGTGGGCTGCCATCTATGGGGTCGCACAGAGTCAGACACGACTGAAGCAACTTAGCAGTAGCAGTAGCAGGAAACGAAAACACAACTTTATTAGAATTTGGCATATTTCATAGACAAAAGTGATAAGGAATAGAAGAATTGAATATAGTCGATGAAACTGACCTCAGATGTAATCTTACATTTTTATATGCTATAATTAGATAGTATTAATTTGTATACAGACACGGCATCGTTTAAAAAATCCATCTTGGACTGGATTACATGGAAACTTCAAGAAATATTAACTATTAAAGATCTTACAGGCATCATTCTCTTATAAAATTCCTTAAATTAGAAATAAATAATAAAAACATGATGGGAAACCTTTACTTAGAAAATAAGGATCATACCTCACATCATCTTTGGGTCAGAAAAGGGAATTTTAAGTTATTAAATAAAATAAGTTAAAATATCTCACATCAAGTCTATGGAACAACAGGGAAAAAAGCAAAGTATGCTTAATCATCTTTATTATTAATGAAGAGATGAAAAATGGATGAACTAGATACTCATTTTAAGAAATTAGAAAAGAATCACAAAGTAAGCAAACAGACCTAGGAAGAAGGGATTAACATGGACGCAATCAACAATTAATGAAAAACAAACAGGCAAATAAAAACAGAAGAGAAAAAATCCAAAGCTAGTTCATTGAAAAGTCCTTTGTGAGCCTGATTAAGAAGAAAACAGAAAAAAAGCAAATACAGGCGCAATTAAGAGTGAGGAAATAGAAGAAAAAAGCTCGGAATCCAAACAAGCTCTGTATGTTAAGCTGTCTCTTATACACATCTAGATGTGTATAAGAGACAGGTGTTAGGACTGATAGTCATTCAGATGTAACAGATGCAATCTTAAAAAAAATTTAAGCTTAGATTAAAGATTTATCTTAAATATAAAAAAAATTAATCCACTCTGTCAAACTGTCAAAAAAATTTACATTCAGTCCTACAGTTGTCCTATTTTCTGAAACCTGGTGTCAATTATTCAGGTTATTTAAGAATCAATACAAGAAATATATAAAAATAAAGAAGATTAATAGGTGTGAATCTTTTATCTATTACCTATCTATACTATATATATGCAATATATAGTCAATTGTATAAAACAAAGTTATCCATAATGCTACAAACACTTGATAAAAATAGGTATAATCAGAGAAGGCAATGGCAACCCGCTCCAGTACTTTTGTCTGGAAAATCCCATGGATGGAGGAGCCTGGTGGGCTGCAGTCCATGGGGTTGTTAAGAGCCGGACGTGACTGAGCGACTTCACTTTCACTTTTCACTTTCATGCATTGGAGAAGGAAATGGCAACCCACTCCAGTGTTCTTGCCTGGAGAATCCCAGATATGGGGGAGCCCGGTGGGCTGCCATCTATGGGGTCGCACAGAGTCAGACACGACTGAAGCAACTTAGCAGTAGCAGTAGCAGGAAACGAAAACACAACTTTATTAGAATTTGGCATATTTCATAGACAAAAGTGATAAGGAATAGAAGAATTGAATATAGTCGATGAAACTGACCTCAGATGTAATCTTACATTTTTATATGCTATAATTAGATAGTATTAATTTGTATACAGACACGGCATCGTTTAAAAAATCCATCTTGGACTGGATTACATGGAAACTTCAAGAAATATTAACTATTAAAGATCTTACAGGCATCATTCTCTTATAAAATTCCTTAAATTAGAAATAAATAATAAAAACATGATGGGAAACCTTTACTTAGAAAATAAGGATCATACCTCACATCATCTTTGGGTCAGAAAAGGGAATTTTAAGTTATTAAATAAAATAAGTTAAAATATCTCACATCGAGTCTATGGAACAACAGGGAAAAAAGCAAAGTATGCTTAATCATCTTTATTATTAATGAAGAGATGAAAAATGGATGAACTAGATACTCATTTTAAGAAATTAGAAAAGAATCACAAAGTAAGCAAACAGACCTAGGAAGAAGGGATTAACATGGACGCAATCAACAATTAATGAAAAACAAACAGGCAAATAAAAACAGAAGAGAAAAAATCCAAAGCTAGTTCATTGAAAAGTCCTTTGTGAGCCTGATTAAGAAGAAAACAGAAAAAAAGCAAATACAGGCGCAATTAAGAGTGAGGAAATAGAAGAAAAAAGCTCGGAATCCAAACAAGCTCTGTATGTTAAGTTACTACATGATACTCAACAGCAGCAAGGAGAAAATGTACATCCTAGTGAAATGCAAACTTATGAAATGTTCACCTCAGAAGCAGAAATCCTGAACTGATGAAACTAAACACCTGCTATTTTTAATAGGAATCAGGATCAGATGGGTTCACAGTTGAGGTGTACCTAACCTTTAAATTCCAATGATATTTGAAATAGTCCAGGCTACAGGAAAACTAAAACTTCCAAATTTGTTTCATAAATCCGGTATTACACTAATACCAAAACCTAATAAAAATGTTAGAAACCAATTTCACTCAGGCATATAGACATGAAAATATTAACAGAATTAAACATTAAAATATTAACAGAATGAGCAATTAACTAGAAAAAATTATAACGCAGTATGGCTTTCTCCTGGGGCTGGGGAGACCCTAAGTAAAACTCTAATAGAATCAAGAGACTACTGGAAATTAGAATTGGTTGAGAGCAATTTCATCTTAGGATCTCTGAAAAATAATCTCTCTGCCTTAACAAATATAGTTTCTGTAGTTAATTAGAGGTTTGGTTTTAGCTCTCAAAGACAACAGTGAGTGCAGATTTAGTAATATTATTGTGCAGAGAAGGGCATATGCATGGATGTCTACAGAAACCCAGAGTTTATATAATTGTATTCGGCCATTCCTCACTTTATAAAGAAAAGCATGTGACAGGGAAGCTTCTATCTATTTGTGGTGTTCTTTAAACTGACCTTTAAGCTCAGTGGCCAGGAATAGTCTATGGCCAACAGGCTGGCTGCATGCCTCAACAGACCCGTGTCTAACCTCTCTTTCTAGCCAGTGCCATGATGGAATAGTCTCCTGCAGGTGCTACCTCTAATTTAAATGTTACCAGTCAGAGCTGTACCTTAACACAGTCTCACATTATCCTTTCATATTTAAATAACACAGTAAATGTAAAAGATCAATCACATCTCTGTACTTTCCGAGCTCTTTAAGAGTGCTTTCCTTATTTTTTCAAAATCCCCAGTGCCCGTTACCATTTCTTGATCTCCCTGGTTTCTTGTGGGTGTTCAGATGTCATCTGGGACATTAAATCATGCTGAACTAAAGTGTGCCTTCCTGCAGTGTCGATGGACTTTACTAATGATTGGTCTGGAAGAGCATCCAACCTGGGTGTCTCAGCATCAATTTTTACCACAGTTGCAAACACTACATTTGCAAGGCATTTATGAACACAAATATGTTAAAACATTCCCACACCCAAGGCACAGGTGAAGCTTTCAGCTCACCTTGTAGCTTTCTTGTGTTAGCAAATACATCAAGATGTGGCCTGTCTAAAAAGCAGACATACCACAGTGTTAGCGCTCAAGTCACTGATGAACGAGGAGGTCAGCTATAAGACTTGTCTTAAATATTTTCAGGCATAAAGGCGTTTTTTCCAGGTTGTGTAAAACTCTGAGGTCTTAACCAAGCCCATACTTAAATACTTTAGAAGACAGAAATCCCTTCACTGAAGGAAATGCTGGCTTTACCTGAAAGAAGCCCTGCTGTCTCCACCTGTTCTAAAGTGAGATAGCCTTCTGTCTGGCTCCTCACCTTTCACAACCGAACGATATCTCCCTCTCCATCTGCTACAGGAAACATATGGCCAGCCCGGCAATGTGGGATGCCTGCACTGTAGGACCTTGTTAGAGGATGCAATAGTAAATTGTCAGTTTCAGCCTCAGCCAGAGACTCCTGATATGTCTAATATCGGAGGAAGGCTGTTTAATAAGCATTTGTTGTTGTTCTTTAGTTGCTGAATCCTGTCATTCTTTGCAATCCCAAGGCTCCTCTGTCCATGGAATTTCCCAGGCAAGAATGCTGGGCTTCCCTGATGGCTCAGACCGTGAAGAATCTGCTTGCCAGTGCAAGAGAGGCAGGTTCAATCCCTGGGCTGGAAAGATCCCCTGAAGGAGGGAATGGCAATCCACTCCAGTATTCTTACCTGGGAAACACCTTGGACAGAGGAGCTCGGCGGACTACATACAGTCCATGGGGTCACAAAGAGTCAGACATGACTGAATGACTAACACAGTACTGGGGTGGGTTGCTATTTCCTTCTCCAGGAGATCTTCCTGACCCAAGGATTGAAACCGCCTCTCTTGCATTGGCAGATTCTTTACTGCGGAGGTCACCAGGGAAGTGCTATACAACAGGCATGTGCGTACATGTGTGCTACGTTGCTTCCGTTGTATCTCTTCATATCAACTGCTTTTTCCCCTTTATTCCCTTCTAGTGCCGTGACTACTGTATTAAGTTAGATGACCACAAAGTGATGCCTTAACCTTGTGGCCCAAACTGACCATTTTCAATCAGGTCTCCATCTTAGTATCACCTCCTCTGCCCTCTTGGGCATAAGGACAGTGTCTACGAGCAGAGTTTTTGACTTTTTAAAAATTCTCTTGAAGACACCATTTACCTCATTACCAAAAGTTCATCGTTCCCATAATAAATTCTGTCGGGTTCTGCTCCAGAAACACATTTTCTATCAGAAAATTGTCATGCTTTCTTTCAGTGGAAAAGGATAATTAAGTAATACTACATAATTTCTTTGTTAGCTTTAGCTGCCAAAGGCTTAGTTGTACAATTAGCTTTCCTGGGTATCTGGAAGACTTGACTCTTTCATTTTTGAGATGATTTCTGTTCTTTTTTTAACCTCTGTTTCATTGCACGCTATGTTTAATGTGTTGAAATTCACAGAATCTTGATTTTTGCTTCTGANTAATTTCTTTGTTAGCTTTAGCTGCCAAAGGCTTAGTTGTACAATTAGCTTTCCTGGGTATCTGGAAGACTTGACTCTTTTATTTTTGAGATGATTTCTGTTCTTTTTTTAACCTCTGTTTCATTGCACGCTATGTTTAATGTGTTGAAATTCACAGAATCTTGATTTTGGCTTCTGATATGACTTAGACTTCACCAAGGCTCAGGTGGTTTCATTCTGTGGGTAGTGGGTTCGCCTGCCCCCCCCTCACCTGCCATGGTCTATGCTCTTATATAACAAGATGAGAGGGTTGTACAGATCAGTGCCAGCCAAGACTGATAAAGAAAACTATAAACCTTAATTCCAATGCACTGGTTGATCATCCTTTACTATTTTGTGTTTATTTTGTTTTACATGATGAATCCAGTACCTTCAGTAGAAGAAAACCTACATAAGTATATACCAAGTCAGGAAGATTAAGTTCTGTAGTCATCATAGATCCTGATTATATTTGGTAGTGTTGACTAAGTTGCTTGTAAAGAGTACCTCGTTGTTCCATCCCTAAGTTGTGTCCAACTCATTGCGACCCCATTACAGCACACCAGGCTTCTCTGTCCTTCACCATCTCCCAGTATTTGCTCAAACTCCTGTCCATTGAATCAGTGAGGCTATCTAAACATCTCATCCTCTGCTGTCCCCTTCTTCTCCTGCCCTCGATCTTTCCCAACATCAGGGCCTTTTTCAATGAGTCAGCTCTTTGCATTAGGTGGTCAAAGTATTGGAGCTTCCGTTTCAGCATCAGTCCTTCCAATGAATATTCAGGATTGATTTCCTTTAGGATTGACTGGTTTGATCTCTTTGCTGTCCAAGGGACTCTTAAGAGTCTTCTCCAGCACCACAATTTGAAAGCATCAATTCTTTAGTGCTCAACCTTCTTTATGGTCCAACTCCCATAAGTACTGGAATATCTTTGACTATATGGACCTTTGCTGGCAATTGATGTCTCTGCTTTTTCATATGCTGTCTAGATTTGTCATAACGTTTCTTCCAAGGAGCAAGCGTCTTTAATGTCATGGCTGCAGTCACTGTCTGCAGTGATTTTGGAGCCCAAGAAAATAAAGTCTGTCACTGCTTCCAGTTTTTCTCTATCCACAAGATCTACTACAAGGGCAATAAAAGTGGCTATAACTAATATTTCAATAAGTGTGTTGTGATGACAATTTAAATACATGAATTCAATGAGAGAATTTGGACAATATAGAAAAGTTTAAAAGAGAAATTTAAAACCATTTGTAAACTCATTCCTATCAACTTTGTTAAGGCATATTTTGCATGTGATAAAATGCAACCGTTTAAAAGCACACAGTTCAATGACTTTAGATAATTATATACAATCATATAACTACCACCAAAATCAGACTTAGAACATTTCCAAATCCACCCGCCTGCAAATTAGCTCAGGTCCCTTTACAGTGTATTCATGAAACACTCCCTATCCCCTGACCCTGACGCCAGATTTTCTTACTATAGTTTGGTTCTGTCATTTCTAGAATATCATGAAATTAAATCCAATAATAATGTTCTTGTTTGTGTCTAGCTTCTCTGGTTCAGCATGGTGCTTTAAGATTCATTCATTCTATTCTGTGTATCAGTATTTCAGTACTCAGTAGAATTCCAACACATGGCTATAACACAAATGTCTTATCCATTCACTTTTTGATGGACATTTAGATTATTACCAGTTTGGGGCTATTGTAAATGAAACTGCTATGAACATTTGATTGCAAGATTTTGTGTGCACAATTTTCATTTATCTTAGGTAAATATCTAGGGATTGATAGGTTGTATAATACATGTATATTTACTTTTGTAAGAAACTATCACATTGTTTTCCAAAAGGAATTTTACATTCCTACCAGCAAAAAATTGATGCTTTTGAACTGTGGTGTTGGAAAAGACTCTTGAGAGTCCCTTGGACTGCAAGGAGATCCAACCAGTCCATTCTGAAGGAGATCAGCCCTGGGATTTCTTTGGAAGGAGTGATGGTAAAGCTGAAATTCCAGTACTTTGGCCACCTCATGCGAAGAGTTGACTCATTGGAAAAGACTCTGATGCTGGGAGGGATTGGGGGCAGGAGGAGAAGGGGAAGACAGAGGATGAGATGGCTGGATGGCATCACTGACTTGATGGACGTGAGTCTGGGTGAACTCCGGGAGTTGGTGATGGACAGGGAGGCCTGGCGTGCTGTGATTCATGGGGTCGCAAAGAGTCGGACACGACTGAGGGACTGAACTGAACTGAACTGCACCAGCAATATAAAAGAGCTCCTCTTGTTCCTACAGCCTATTTACACTTTCTTTTCCAGCTTTTTAAATTTTGTCCGATTGAGAAGGTGGGAAGTGGCATCCCTGTTTTAATTTGCATTTGCTTGATGGCTTCCTTGATGCTGAGCATCTGTTCACTTGATTACTGACATTTCATCAATCTTCTTTTGTGAAGAATATTTTTAAACTTTCCATCATTAAAAAAAGAAACATGTTACGCTGTCTGACCACTTCATATTAAATTGTAAGATTGGTTTGTAAATTGTGAATATAAGTCATTTTNGGGGAAGACAGAGGATGAGATGGCTGGATGGCATCACTGACTCGATGGACGTGAGTCTGGGTGAACTCCAGGATTGGTGATGGACAGGGAGGTCTGGCATCCTGCGATTCATGAGGTCGCAAAAATTCGGACATGACTGAGAAACTGAACTGAACTGAACTGAACACACATTTGTGGTTCATGGTTATTGTTGTGTGTAGCAGTATCACCATAACTTAGTGTCCATTAAGTGTTATAAATTATTTTAAATAGCTATAAAAATTCATATTCCAAAACAATTTAACTTTGTCAGTGAAACTTTTTTAAACATTGAGATATGATTGACAGAAAACATCGTGTAAGTCTATGGTATACAGTATGATTTGATACGTTTATTTATCACAATATGATTATCACTGCAGTCTTAACCAACACATCTGTCATATTACATAATTATCATAACTTTTTGTAGTGGAACAATTAAGACCTAGAGTCTTAGCAACTCTGAAATTTCTAATGCATTATTATTGTCTATGATCACTGTGCTGTACTTTAGACCCCCAGAGTTTATTTATCTTCTGATTGATCTACTGGTTGCAGGTTTGTGCCCTTAAACATTTCCCCACTTCTCCCACCCCTCATTTCCTGGTAATCAACATTCCACTCTCTGTTTTTTATTAGTTTATCTTTTTCCGATTCCATTTATAAGAGATATTATACTGTATTTGTCATTCTCTTGAGTACACATGCTTTCAACAAATTTTAAGTACTATTATGTGTGGTCAACTTTAAATCCTCCCCTCATACCCAAGGGATATCATTACACAATGTGACTAAGGAATAAATTTAATCCTGGGCTCTGCACTCGTCATTGTTCAACAAACAGTTCTCCACTGACTTGTGTGCAATGTCACTCTCTCACAGAAAAAGTGATTTCTCATGGTGGGACTTTTTCCCTTAATTCAACTCTGGAGACTTCTCTACAGCTGCTCAAAATTCACATTTGAAATGTNGACTAAGGAATAAATTTAATCCTGGGCTCTGCACTCGTCATTGTTCAACAAACAGTTCTCCACTGACTTGTGTGCAATGTCACTCTCTCACAGAAAAAGTGATTTCTCATGGTGGGACTTTTTCCCTTAATTCAACTCTGGAGACTTCTCTACAGCTGCTCAAAATTCACATTTGAAATGTGGTGGTTTCCCTGACTTTTTCTGAAGCTGCTTATTACTGCTTCTAACTGCTACTGCATAGATCCATGCAATGTTAAAATTCAGGGGTGTTTTGCTTTCCTCTACTGTAATCTGGCTTAGGCTTTTGTAGCCTCACAAACGGAGAAAGCAATGGCAATCCACTCCAGTACTCTTGCCTGGAAAATCTCATGGATGAAGGAGGCTGGTAGGCTGCAGTCCATGAGGTTGCTAAGAGTCGGACACGACTGAGCGACTTCACTTTCACTTTTTGCTTTCATGCATTGGAGAAGGAAATGGCAACCCACTCCAGTGTTCTTGCCTGGAGAATCCCAGGGACGGGGGAGCCTGGTGGGCTGCCTTCTGTGGGGTCGCACAGAGTTGGACAAGACTGAAGCGACTTAGCAGCAGCAGCAGCAGCAGCCTCACAAAATTTGTGTTGTGGCAATATGTCGCTGCCCAGGTGAGGGTGGAAGTTTGACCTATTCCTTTTGACAGAGTTGANACTCCAGTGTTCTTGCCTGGAGAATCCCAGGGACGGGGGAGCCTGGTGGGCTGCCTTCTGTGGGGTCGCACAGAGTTGGACAAGACTGAAGCGACTTAGCAGCAGCAGCAGCAGCAGCCTCACAAAATTTGTGTTGTGGCAATATGTCGCTGCCCAGGTGAGGGTGGAAGTTTGACCTATTCCTTTTGACAGAGTTGATAACAAGTCTAGGGTAGGTTGATAAGAAGTCCGGGGTCCCCAGGGAGGAGAAAGGGGTATGAGGCTCTCTAGAAGGAAAAAGAGACAGAATTTTTTTTTTCTACATTACTTGGTCTTAGTCACGTAAGACATTTCTTCTTAAATTCTGAGTTGTTATGACAACAGTCTTTAAGACTAACTTTCTTTAAGCCCAGAGCTAATGATTACACAACAAAATAACACATCTTGCTCAAAGGTATCTTTTCCTTATGCTCTGTACTAATGATTATATAACAACAATAAACAACTATTGGAGGACATGTTTCTCCTTTCTAACAAGAACCTTGTGATTAATCTNTAAGCCCAGAGCTAATGATTACACAACAAAATAACACATCTTGCTCAAAGGTATCTTTTCCTTATGCTCTGTACTAATGATTGTATAACAACAATAAACAGCTATTGGAGGACATGTTTCTCCTTTCTAACAAGAACCTTGTGATTAATCTTGTCATCTTAAGATGACAAGATAACCTATGTTGTGGTAGTGGCTTTAATAAAAGTATATAAGGCCTTGATAAGACTAGCAAGTGGGACACTCTCCGTTCCCCTTCTGCTGTCTATGTCAGAAGCGTTCTCTGTCCCTTTTCACTGTAATAAAACTTCTGCCACACAAAAACTCTGAGTGATCAAGCCTGGTCCCCAAAGCTATATCTTCTTCTTCTTCAGAGATTATGAATCCAATATTATTCACTGTAAGTTATCACTTTTCTCTTAGCAATTGGGCTTATGGTGATGGGAGTAATTAGCTCACCCTGGTTTCTGGCAGAAGAACAAATTCCAGGTTTAATGCTACGTGACAAAGTGTTGTGCAAGAAATAGGAATCAATGAATCTGACTTTCTCAGTGTTGTCATCGCATACATCTTTCCACCAAGAATATATGGAGAATGATGTTTAACCGTTTTGCAAACATTTGAATGTTGCCTACAAGGGTCCTTATAAACNTCCTGACCTGCATATAGGTTTCTCAAGAGGCCGGTCAGGTGGTCTGGTATTCCCATCTCTCTCAGAATTTTCCACAGTTTATTGTGATCCACACAGTCAAAGGCTTTGGCATAGTCAATAAAGCAGAAATAGATGTTTTTCTGGAACTCTCTTGCTTTTTCGAGATCCAACAGATGTTGCCAATTTGATCTCTGGTTCCTCTGCCTTTTCTAAAACCAACTTGAACATCTGAAAGTTCATGGTTCATGCATTGCTAAAGCCTGGCTTGGAGAATTTTGAGCATTACTTTACTAAGGTATGAGATGAGTGAGTGCAATTGTGTGGTAATTTGAGCATTTTTTGGCATTGCGTTTCTTTGGGATTGGAATGAAAATGGACCTTTTCCAGTCCTGTGGCCACTGCTGAGTTTTGCAAATTTATTCCAGCTAGTGTTTGCCACAGAGAAGGCAATGGCACCCCACTCCAGTACTCTTGCCTGGAAAATCCCATGGATGAAGGAGCCTGGTGGGCTGCAGCCCATGGGGTCGCTAAGGGTCCGACATGACTGTNGTGTATAAGAGACAGTTACTTTACTAAGGTATGAGATGAGTGAGTGCAATTGTGTGGTAATTTGAGCATTTTTTGGCATTGCGTTTCTTTGGGATTGGAATGAAAATGGACCTTTTCCAGTCCTGTGGCCACTGCTGAGTTTTGCAAATTTATTCCAGCTAGTGTTTGCCACAGAGAAGGCAATGGCACCCCACTCCAGTACTCTTGCCTGGAAAATCCCATGGATGAAGGAGCCTGGTGGGCTGCAGCCCATGGGGTCGCTAAGGGTCCGACATGACTGTGCGACTTCACTTTCGCTTTTCACTTTCATGCATTGGAGAAGGAAATGGCAACCCGCTCCAGTGTTCTTGCCTGGAGAATCCCAGGGACGGAGGAGCCTGGTGGGCTGCCGTCTATGGGGTCATATAGAGTCGGACACGACTGAAGTGACTTAGCAGTAGCAGTAGCAGTGTTTGCCAATTTTTTTCCTGTAAATTAAACATATTTTAATTTCAATTTCCCTGTATTTATAAATGTTTATTTATCATACGTATGTTGTTCTCAATTGGTAAGCTATGTTCTCAGAAGACGCAAATTCTCCTTAGGTAGGCATTGTTTTTCTTTCTACTTTAATTCTTTCATGTCTTTGTTCTTTATCTTTTAATTTGGAAAAAAAAATTCTCACGCATTTCTCTGCATCACTGATTACATTTTAGAAAGCTATTTCTATCCTATCCTCCTTCTCTTGAATTTTAGTTTCCTTAAATATTTCTTGATATAATGGAACACTCTTGTAACTCAATCTGCTATTACATCATCTTCTATTTTATCACTCCTTTCACAGAATTTTTTGACTATATGAAAATTATATATAACTTGCTCTCTAAAGTTGTCTTCTGAATTCTGTAGTGTAACTATTTTAAAAATTGTATTTCCTCCCTTGTATCTTGGGTGTAATGATATTCATCTTGTAATTATAACAAGGCTTTGCCAAGTCTTTTAACTGGTCTCTTATGGTTATCACTTATTTCTTTGCAATTATCCATGAACAAGAAGGATTATGGAAATTCAGGGGTAGGTGGATTTTCCTCCATGTCAGCATCACTTCCTAACTGAGAAGTCAGAAATCTCTTACATCAGAATCCAAAGTGATGTGCTTATCCCATTTCAAACCTTTTAATATTGGGTATACACTTGTGTTTTCAGAAGTATTCTTTTAATAAGGTGGAAGAAGGGATATCAGGTAAGAGAAATATTGAGTTTAGAAGTCTTAAAAAAAAATTAGAAGAAACCATTGAACAGGAAATATCAGCAGGGAAGCACTCACTCACTCTCAGGACTTCAGATGTACCCTCCAAGTCCTTGGCATCCAAAGAAATGACCTAGATGTTCCTAGTGACCTCGGATGCATGCATCTTCTTCCTAGCAGGTTGTTCACCTCAGCCCCAGGCATCTCATACACAGTGTGTCCGGGATGAAACTCATCATTCCTCCTATAGTTCCAGAATTTGAAAATGACCATCCACATAGTTATGGTAACCAGACACCAGAGGTTCTTTCTAAACAGCTCAATATTTCTCAGTGCATCTCAGTCTGTTCAGATTCTACATCCTCTGACTCCTTAGAATCTGTCTTGTTTCTCTACTCCATTCTGTGTCCACTGCTCCTGCTATTTTTGTTTGCCTGCACTCAGGAATAATGTTCTAACTGGTTTCTCTTCTCTCTGTATCATTCTTCTCCAGTCAGTCCTTCTCCTTTCTTTCGGCGCTTTTTCAAAGAGATAGATCTGTCTGTGTTACTACCTGCGCTGAAGTATGTCAGTATCTTCCCTTTATATAAAGGATAATATCCACATTCGCCAGCATCACTGTGCTCTGAAACACGAAAGTGCCATGGGTCACCTGAGGAGGTGGTTAAAGTGTGCATTCTGACTCGGTAGATTGGGGCGGGACCCGAGACGTTGCACTTGCTAACAAGCTCCCAGTGATGCCCGTTCTGATGCTCCTTGGACCACACTTCGAGGAGCAAGTCTCTAAGATGGGGCTTCCTAGTCACACTACTCTCTACAATCGTCTTTTCTGCCTCCTCCACCGCAGCCCTTTTTCACCCACTTACCCACCTAAAGGGCCCAGAAAAACATCTCATGATTAGTCATATAGCATCTCTGTTCAAAATGCCCTTCTCTCCCCTTTTCACTGGAGAACACCCACTCTTCTCTAACAATTTACTCAAGTTGCATTTTATAATAGAATCCCTCCTCCTATCTCCCCTATCTCATAAGCAGACTTATTTATTTCCACTTTGTGCTCTGGCTGGACCAGGTATAAGTGAGCTATTCTTAGGGCACATGTGATCCACTCTTAGCAGAATTTGTTTCTATACCTATTTTCTTCTCTAGTTTCCATCGTAACCTGCAAAACCTCAAGCTCAGGGACTATGTCATATCACTGGTACCTAGCAGGCCATTGGCCACTTAGCAGCTGCTTAATAAGCATCTTTTGTAAGAGTGAATGAATATAAAACGAAAGAGGAGAATGAGTTGAACACTCTTCCGAAATATTGCATAGAGGTATATTCGTTTTCTTTTNATTTGTTTCTATACCTATTTTCTTCTCTAGTTTCCATCGTAACCTGCAAAACCTCAAGCTCAGGGACTATGTCATATCACTGGTACCTAGCAGGCCATTGGCCATTTAGCAGCTGCTTAATAAGCATCTTTTGTAAGAGTGAATGAATATAAAACGAAAGAGGAGAATGAGTTGAACACTCTTCCGAAATATTGCATAGAGGTATATTCGTTTTCTTTTGCTGCATAATAAACTACCACAGATTTAGCAGCTTAAAACAACAGAACATTTATTATGTCACATTTTCATGGGCCAGAGGTCGCTGAGTCCACTGCTCAGAGTCTGCCCAGGCTGCACAAATGGTGTTGTGCTCTCACGCCTGTGATCTCATCGGAGGCTCCTACTTCTCCTCTAGCTGGCGGCTGGGGCAGATGCTCTTCCTGTGCTATTGGGCGGAGGGCCTGCCTTCTTGCTACCTGTTAGCTGGTTCCACTCCCAGCTTCTAGAGGCTGACTGTGGGAACCTTCAGCACATGGTCTTCATCGGCAGTTCACAACAGTGCTATCCCCTTTCCTACAGACCAAGAGGGACACACATGTCTGACTCCATCCCTCCCTTGTCTGTTATGATGGAAACTTTATAAACCTAACCTGACCGCATTGCCATATAGTAGAACCTAGCGGAGGGGGCAACGATAGGTGATCTCATCTCATTCACATTGCTGCCCTCCCTCATAGCGGTTTCCATGGGCATGGACACCAGGGTGAGAATCTGGGGGGCATCTGTGAATTCTCCCTACCACCACAGTTAACTGGAAAACGTGAGGGACTCATGTCAGTTATGGGAAACAGAAAGGGGAGCCAGTATTGAAGAGGAAGATAAAATGAGACGTAAACGGCTCTATGATCAAGATGCGAGTTTCACCATTATGACACCCTAGAGCAACCCACTCCAGTATTCTTGCCTGGAGAATCCCCGTGGACAGAGGAACGCAGCGGGCCACAGTCCATGGGGTTGCAAAGAGTCAGACACAACTGATCAACTAAGCACACAGCACAGAGCTTTTTAAATATGTGGCGCACAGCTTTGTGCCACAAAAGGTACTTCGGAGTCCTCTCACTAAGGGACTAGTTATTGTTCCCCTTGAGAATGTGTGTGTAAGGGGCTGTATCTCCTTAGCTATGTAAGGGGGTGCAATTACTTTCCATTTTTATGCTCTCTTAACGGACTGCCTGTGATATGATCACATTCTGATTTAAGACAGGGTTTCCCTGCTGGTTCAGACGGTAAAGAATCTGCCTGCAAGGCAGGAGACCCAGGCTCGACCCCTGGGTCAAGAAGATCCCCTGGAGAAGGGAATGCTTACCCACTCCAGTATTCTTGCCTAGAGATTTCCATGGAGAGAGGAGCCTGGTGGCCCATAGTCCATGGGTGGGATCACCAAGAGTCAGACATGACTTAGCGACTAACACACTATTCAATAATAAAACTGCTTTCTTCCTCAGCTTAAAAAAAGTGCATGGTTCAATTACTCTTTTTATAAATGAATATAAAATTTGAGGGAATTTTGTGCTTTGTGCCAGAAGCAGCATTCCTGACTGCTACTAAAGCGCTCTTTCTTCTACAATTGCCTTCTACTCTGATTCATTGCAAACGAACAAACAAAAATAACCCCCAGCCTTTGAGGAGTTACATGTGTGAAAAAGGACTTTAATGTGGAATTAAGTCTGATCAGCCACTCTTAAGTTTCTTGCTCAATTTTATCAACTCTAAATCAAACCTTAAACTTCAAGTTGAAAAGAATGTGGTTGATGGCTTTTGAGCTAAGACTGGCAGCTTATCTTTTTGCAGACTTTAAGTGCACGGAGGCAGCTGCATTAGCTTCCATTTAACCTCCTAGAAAGCTAGTCACAAGCCAGGAATAACGGTTTCAGCTCCTTGTGGAAGGTGTATCTTGCTTTTCTACAAATCCATCTGGATTCTGGGATTTGAATGACAGGTGCTTAATGTTACTGAACATACTGTTTTTACCTTTTCATCTCCTGCATTGAGTGGGATTAAACCTCTGAGCTGTGACAGGTGATGTAATGACAGTATTATCAGTTTTTAAATTTTTTTAACACTTGCTCACTCATGGCGTATTCCCCTGGGATAGTTCCTCTCTTCCCCTGAAATCCACCGATGATTCATGTATCATGATTCAATATATTCATCCCACACCATGCCGACATAATTGGGTCAAACGTTTTTGCTCATAGGTAGAATCCCATAGGCAATTATCAATTCCCCTTATGATTAATGTAAAAACGGTGGTGTTTCTATTAATGGAGGTGCATGCTGGGACATTCACAGTCACTTACTGGAGAAAAACTTTGTTATTACATTAATACAATGTAGAAATTCCTGAAGCAACCAGAAACTTGGGAGCATCTGCAATTTCTGAGCAATATCAATTTGCCAGGAAATTAGGGTGAGTTAGCAGCATGGCAAGCAATACTAGGGAGCCATTTTTGTAAAAATGAGAGTGAAATTCTCTGGTTTTTTGGATGCCATGTTTTGAAGCAAATGCACAGACTCAGAGCACACTGTGCAGAGCAGGCATCTGCTTCAAACTCCTCCTAAGAATATTACTGTTTTACAGGAGAGAAGACTCTGCTGCAGATGCTTCAGTTCGGCCTAACACCAGGACTCCATATGGTGAAGCATCTACTCACAAAGAATCGAGCATGGAAATTCATGCTTATAAATTTCAAAATCAGAAAGGAAGAGCCCTTGAATCATAAAGATGAATTGGAATCCTATTGTTCACAAAAAGATCTTCACTTACACTGTGTGGTATGGTGTGTGTTAAGGTGTGCGTTTTTCTCATAGAGCCTAGTGATTCTCCTTGACATTCCCTCTTCCCAGACCAACTTGAGTGACCCAGGCCTGCAGAGAGAGGTATTGGTGAAACTGTTATATTCCATATATATATATATATAATGTCAATGTCATATTTATATACTGATATACAGTATCCATATATAGTATCCATATGTACACACAATATGTGTAACTATTCTTGAATATTCATCTTCCTTCTGTAGTAGAACTCAATAATTTCTTCTGAAACTTGAGAAATGGAGTATTTCCTGCCTTATCAGTAAACAAAGGGTGTCACAATCACCAGCTACCATGGATGGTGAGCTGGTGAGCGCTGGGGGGACTCAGGGATGAAAGAAAGTGCCTGCCATCTAGCAGCCACCAGACTGCAGCCACTCCCCGCGGTGAGCCCCCAGGAAGCTCAGGAAGGGAAAGCACAGGATGCCGGCTCCACATAGGCGAGGTGCACGTCGAAGGAAAGGTTTCAGGGAGCCCAGACTCTTGCATCTTCCCATACATAGAAAAGTGCTGACTTCCTTAGCTTGAGACATCTGGTTTTCTTTAATTAGCAATAATCTTTTGAATTCAGACTACCTGCCCTTTGTTACAAAGTTCTAAGTCACCTGGCTCCTCCCATCGCCCCCTTGGAGCAGTTCTCTCGGGCTCATCTAAGCTGTTGTCTCCCGGGCTTGAAGTCCTAAAGAGTCCCACCAAATAAAATGTAACTCTCAAACTTCAGGTTGTGAATATTTTTTAAGTCCACATTTTTCCCCCGTATACGGCAGAAAGAGCTTCCTACCACCAAACTGTGTGCTGTGACCTTCACAGTATACTATTGTAACTGGGAAGCGGCTGCCCAGACAGAGACCACACTTGCCAGCCTCCTCACTCTTTGGCCCAGCCCTTCACTGAGTTCTAGGGAAGTGGAGCCTGAGAACAAGTAATAAGTTGCACTTCCAAGGCTGTTTCACCAAGGCTACTGCCCTTTCCTCCCCTGTTGGCTAGAGGCTGAAGACTTGGAGACCCTGGAACATATGGGTCACAGGACAGAGGGAACCTGGATCCCTGCTTTACCAAGTAGAGGAGAGCCAGGCTTCCATGACCCAGAACACCTGCACTGGAACTTGTATGCAAAAATAATATTCACTTGGTTATGCCATGAAAATGTGGGGATTCGATTCTTGCAGCTGCTAGCATTACCTGAAACAAGACAGAAACTCAGGTCTTGAAGTACATGCTGCCATAATATATCTAAATTCTCCAACAGGAGCTTAGCAGTGTTGCAGTAGGCAGCAAGGATCAAGCAAGCTGGAAATCCCTGCTCTGCTGCAGTGAAACATTTGGTAAAACGGTCACCCTTGCTAGCGTGGAAGGCAGACCCGGTGCCTACTCTGTGCATCTTGGAAAAGTGCTTGGAAAGAGCCAGAATGCTAGCATATGTTGATTTTCCCTTGCTGTGTTTGGCAAAGTATTTCAAGAAAGAATGAGCTGGTTTGCAGACAAAAAAGAAGCAGAAGAAAAAAAAAAAAAGTACCAGAAACTTGGAGTTGGAGAGATTTGAAATTGCTTCTAGAGGAAGAACAATGAGAAATAAGTCTAAATCTTTGTGCCCCCAAGGCCCGTTAAGACTTCTCAATTAAACAAAGTGACACAGCCCTGCAGCTAAAAACAAGATTAACCCAAGACTATCGTTCCAAACAGCCTCAAGTTACCTACCATTACCTTGATGGTAGGAGAGGGAAGAGAAGGGGCAGAAAAATGAATATCGGGATTATTTCNTAAGACTTCTCAATTAAACAAAGTGACACAGCCCTGCAGCTAAAAACAAGATTAACCCAAGACTATCGTTCCAAACAGCCTCAAGTTACCTACCATTACCTTGATGGTAGGAGAGGGAAGAGAAGGGGCAGAAAAATGAATATCGGGATTATTTCAGGAAAGAGCTTTTAGTGTGAGTCTTGGCGCGGGATGCTGGCTGGAAATGGTGAGCAGTCAGGTTATCCTTGTCAAAGCACTCACTCCGCCGTCCTAACCAACACTTCGTCCCAAATAGTCACTTCCTTGTTGCACACGCCTCCCCTCGCAGCTTGCACTGGCTCACATCCATGTCACATCACCATTGCTTCTTTGGCACAGAAGCCTTCACTTGGGCATCGGCATCATGCTGACTGGGTTTCTTATATTCCTGCATATTCTACACTAAAGTCTTCTAGAGGAAATAGGCCAAGTATATGCAGTTCTTTCCATGGCGCACCTAAGGTAGACGGGGCCATTGCAACATATGTCATGTACCAGAAGTTCCCTAGTGACCATTCCTTTTGGATGGAAGAGATGATTGAAGCTAGTGTCTGGAAGACACACCCTATAAACGGAGGGAGGTAGGAGGTCATGGGTCAAATGTTTCCCTTTGGGGATTTATCAAGTAAGGAAAACTAAAGTGACAAAATCTTCAGTTATATGGGTTTCTATTATCTAAAAATCACCAAAATTTCATCTCATCTTTGCCTGGCAAAGAAGCCCACCTCCAGGGAGAAAAACACGGTACCATTTTTATTAAGAAAGTACTGTACATAGCAAAAAGTGACCTGATATTAAACTACAAACCACTTTGGCCACCTCATGCGAAGAATTGACTGATTGGAAAAGATTCTGATGCTGGGAAGAATTGGGGGCAGGAGGAGAAGGGGACGACAGAGGATGAGATGGCCAGATGGCATCACGGACTCGATGAACATGAGTCTGAGTGAACTCCGGGAGATGGTGATGGACAGGGAGGCCTGGCGTGCTGCTATTCACGGGGTCGCAAAGAGTCGGACATGACTGAGCGACTGAACTGAACTGAAGGGCGCTTATAGATAATGGTGACAACCACAGTTAACAGTAATGCTCCCTAGCTCATATTTTCAGGGGATGGGCCCCAGATACAGTGTTTCCACATATTTTTCCAAGATATGGCTGACTGTATTTGGTAAGTCACAGATTAGCTGGGAGTGTTGCCCTCCCCTGAGGGAACCCTGTGCTGAGCTCCTGTCAAGGGATGTTGAACAAAAGCAATGGTAAGACTGATTGCAACCTGGGCGAGTATTCATCTTCAGAGTGGTTTTTCCAATGCCCATGAAAACAAAGCTCTTCCATGTGAGATGTGCGTGGCTGAGCCCTAGGAATCTGTGCAGGGAGGGGAGATAAAAGGGAAGGGGCCATACATATCCTTTTCTCATGAGACACCATGGGATTTCTCCCAGCAGGTTTGGTATCTGAGTCTGCCCAAAAAGCCACAGGCATCTTAGGAAGGAAGGAGCCCACAGCAGCACTCAGATCATTAATGAGATGCCTCTCCTGAATGCTGAGGCCAAATTTTTTCACCTGAAGTTTAATACATTCCTGGAAACCACAAGGAGAATAGCTCTGAGGAATGTCCCTTAATGGCAAGTGATGGGGGTGGGGGGGGAACCGCCACAATTCTTGGAAGACACATAATTACCTAAATCAGAGATGGAAAATTGTATCTGGAGCCAAAAATATGACCTCTTCATTTTTCCCCATGCCAGGGACACAGCTGTGGCAAGCAGAGATTCTATTGGCCTGGCTGGGATGATTCAAATAGAGAAGACTGTTTTTTGCAGAAGGTGGGGAAACGTATATCATTCTGCCATAAAGAAAGATGGTTAGGCAACTCTTGAAAATGACTCGTCTAGCTCCTTAAGAAAGCACGTTAGTTGCCCGGTCGTGTCGGAGTTTTGTGACTCCATAGTCCGCCAGGCTCCTGTGTCCATGGGATTCTGCAGGCAAGAATACTGGGGTGGGTTGTCATTTCTTTGTCCAGGGGATCTTCACAACCCAGGGATTAAACCTATGTCTCCTGCATTGCAGGAGGTTCTTCACTGTCTGAGCCACCATAACAAAGTGTGTGCAGCTGTGTGAGAGGTCAAAGGCTAGTGTGAATGCTAAGAATGGACATCCCCAAGGGGAAGGCGGAACAAGGAGGAGGAAGAAATGAAGGCCGCATATCCTTAGGATGCTGCTTGGAAGAAGAAATCGAGGTTGCAAGGGGCAAAAACCAGAGCCCGAGGGGTAGGAAGCTCAATAAAAGCTATTGAGATAAGGGAAGCTCTTGGAACAGATGGGCTTTCCCACTGACATTTATGAAGAATTTGCTGATGGCTAAGTGCTCCAAGTTTGGTGGAAGGTTTCAGAGCAATTTTGGAAAAGCGGAAGGAGGCAAAGTCAATGACACCAAGGCTATTGACTCTTTTGCTTAAAAATGGCAGGACAGAAAATGTCAGGCATCGGAGGTCCTTAGCACTCTTGAATTCAGGCTTTAAAACATGTGTGGGGATTGCACGGGGAGGCCAGCAGTCCTGGCTGACAGAATGAAGCATGAGGGCCCAGACCGTATAACAAGGGAAGAGCACGCACCGCTTAGTCACCAGAAGTGAAGAGCGAAACACTCATGGCTGGGACATAATCTGGCTTCCCAGCACTCTTGGATAAAGACCTTGTCTTTGACAGGNTGTGTGGGGATTGCACGGGGAGGCCAGCAGTCCTGGCTGACAGAATGAAGCATGAGGGCCCAGACCGTATAACAAGGGAAGAGCACGCACCGCTTAGTCACCAGAAGTGAAGAGCGAAACACTCATGGCTGGGACATAATCTGGCTTCCCAGCACTCTTGGATAAAGACCTTGTCTTTGACAGGACAACGTGCGACTTCGGGATGCTAACATTATGACCCTGAGGTCACACATTAGCCATGTGAGGATGAGGGTAGTCAGACAGGAGAGACACAGCCAGGGGACAAGGTCAAGGTGTCCTCCCAATTATTTGCTGCGGTGTTAATCATGCGTTTCTGGTCTTAGAAAAAAAAAAAACAATAATAGAGAAAATTCTGGGCAGTGACATATGTGGGGCATCACCGACATGGGAAACTCAGACGGGGGTAACTATTTCTTGACACAGGGAAGGTCAAGAATATAACTGTGCCCAGTACACAGTTATACTGTACTGTATACAGTATACAGTATGCTGGGTACTCAAGAGGGTACTCACAGGCATCCCCTTTAGTTACACCAGCCCACCAGCTACTCTGCAAACATGCCTTGGAGGGTATCATAGCCACAAACCCCTCTCCCTTTCGTCTGCCTGCAAATCTCTACTCTTCCGTTAAGCCTCATCTGAAACAGCCCCTCCACTCTAAAATTCCACTCCTTACAGATAGAATGAACTGTTCCTCCGTCTCTGATGCCCTGGTGTTTGCTATAAATGTCTGTGTGTGTTTTCTTTTGTTGCAGGACTAATGACCATTACTAATGACCATAAATGTAAGCATTCACGGTTTTGAGGAATCAGGATCCCTTATGAATTAGCTAGGTGGTCTGTGTAGGACCTCACAAGGCTGAAATGGGGGTGTCAGCCAGCTGTAATGTCACCTCCAGGTTCCAGTGGGGAAAGACCATCCAGTCTTCCGCGGGTGACTGGAAGAATTACTGCCTAGGTACTGAAAGGCTGAGTCCTGTTTCCTACTGGCTGTCAGCCAGGGATCTAGAAACGCTGGCATCTTCATTCCCACCATGTCACCTACTTAAGCGATACTGCTCAGAGCACAAGCCCGGAAATCCTGATGCACAACAGCAGGCTTGCAGAATCGCAGGGAGGCCAAGCTGCCTTTGACTGCCAGCAGGACCAAGAGTGACACACTTTATAAAAACTTCACAGTCAGATGGAGGCAGCGTTTTCAGAACTTCCAAGATGACTTGTACCAAGACACAACATATTTTTATTGCCAGATTTGTTCTGTGAATTTTACAGCTGGTGGTGATCAGCATTTGCGGATCATTCAGAGAGGTGGGCACACGCTTAGAGGACTTTAGCATTCCAGTCGCCATGGCTACAATGATTGTGAAATGGAGTATCAACCCGGATCTAAGCATCTACAAAACCAGTGTGCCATGCACAGCAGCAGCAGAAAGAACAAAGAATAAAAATATTCTGGGCTCTGGCCCTGGGGACACAGAGACACGATTCCCTTAATGGTGGGCCTTTCTGACTCAGAGATGCAGCTGCAGGCAGTGACATTCACCACCCCACCCAGAAAGTTGAAAGCAAAGTTGTGAAGGGCCACTGTCCCCAGTCCTCTCAGGGATCAAAGACAAAGCCCTGGAATAGAGACAGTGCAGAGGATACTTCAAGAAGCTCTGACTGGGGTTTCTGCCAGCACAGAAGCTGGGGATTTCTGCCTGCAGAAGCTATCATTTCCACCCACAGGCTATTGATTTAACTTAGCAGACTTATTTCTTATTAGGAAAATCTCATGACTTATGAAGCCAGGGCTCAGAAGTAATCCTTACCATGGAGTCCTCAAAGTAAATACCTAATTCCAACCAGATTAGCCTAAGAACTCAGGCAAAGAAAGTCACCCTGTCTATGGAACCCTGAGACCTCTTGTTCTGTCCTTTGGGACTTGGATACTTTTGCTGCTGATGGGAGAGTCCCCACTGTGCAGACCATGTCAGCTCTGTAAAGTGAGTCTGGGTCTGGAGTCATACCCGCTCCTCCTCCCTTTGACCTTAATGCCCTTTTGCCCCTTCTGTGCAGATGTATTCAGTTGCTCAGTGGTGTCCGNCTGAAACAGCCCCTCCACTCTAAAATTCCACTCCTTACAGATAGAATGAACTGTTCCTCCGTCTCTGATGCCCTGGTGTTTGCTATAAATGTCTGTGTGTGTTTTCTTTTGTTGCAGGACTAATGACCATTACTAATGACCATAAATGTAAGCATTCACGGTTTTGAGGAATCAGGATCCCTTATGAATTAGCTAGGTGGTCTGTGTAGGACCTCACAAGGCTGAAATGGGGGTGTCAGCCAGCTGTAATGTCACCTCCAGGTTCCAGTGGGGAAAGACCATCCAGTCTTCCGCGGGTGACTGGAAGAATTACTGCCTAGGTACTGAAAGGCTGAGTCCTGTTTCCTACTGGCTGTCAGCCAGGGATCTAGAAACGCTGGCATCTTCATTCCCACCATGTCACCTACTTAAGCGATACTGCTCAGAGCACAAGCCCGGAAATCCTGATGCACAACAGCAGGCTTGCAGAATCGCAGGGAGGCCAAGCTGCCTTTGACTGCCAGCAGGACCAAGAGTGACACACTTTATAAAAACTTCACAGTCAGATGGAGGCAGCGTTTTCAGAACTTCCAAGATGACTTGTACCAAGACACAACATATTTTTATTGCCAGATTTGTTCTGTGAATTTTACAGCTGGTGGTGATCAGCATTTGCGGATCATTCAGAGAGGTGGGCACACGCTTAGAGGACTTTAGCATTCCAGTCGCCATGGCTACAATGATTGTGAAATGGAGTATCAACCCGGATCTAAGCATCTACAAAACCAGTGTGCCATGCACAGCAGCAGCAGAAAGAACAAAGAATAAAAATATTCTGGGCTCTGGCCCTGGGGACACAGAGACACGATTCCCTTAATGGTGGGCCTTTCTGACTCAGAGATGCAGCTGCAGGCAGTGACATTCACCACCCCACCCAGAAAGTTGAAAGCAAAGTTGTGAAGGGCCACTGTCCCCAGTCCTCTCAGGGATCAAAGACAAAGCCCTGGAATAGAGACAGTGCAGAGGATACTTCAAGAAGCTCTGACTGGGGTTTCTGCCAGCACAGAAGCTGGGGATTTCTGCCTGCAGAAGCTATCATTTCCACCCACAGGCTATTGATTTAACTTAGCAGACTTATTTCTTATTAGGAAAATCTCATGACTTATGAAGCCAGGGCTCAGAAGTAATCCTTACCATGGAGTCCTCAAAGTAAATACCTAATTCCAACCAGATTAGCCTAAGAACTCAGGCAAAGAAAGTCACCCTGTCTATGGAACCCTGAGACCTCTTGTTCTGTCCTTTGGGACTTGGATACTTTTGCTGCTGATGGGAGAGTCCCCACTGTGCAGACCATGTCAGCTCTGTAAAGTGAGTCTGGGTCTGGAGTCATACTCGCTCCTCCTCCCTTTGACCTTAATGCCCTTTTGCCCCTTCTGTGCAGATGTATTCAGTTGCTCAGTGGTGTCCGACTCTTTGCAACCCCATGGACTGCAGCCCTTCAGACTTCCCTGTCCCTCACCATCTCCCGGAGTTTGCTCAAACTCCTGTACAGATGGAGGAAGGAAGACAAATCTGAGCCTGCTCATTTGGCCACCCCAGCTCCCCTGTCAGAGGAGAAGCAATCCAGGTGACTGGGGATGTGAATCGTGCTGCCTGGAGATCTGGGTAAAGGATTTAATGGAAAATAAATGAGCAGAGACTTCCCTGGTGGTCCAGTGGTTAAGACTTTGCCTTCCATTGCAGGGGGTGTGGGTTTGATCTCTGCTCAGGAGACTAAGATCCCACATGTCTCATGGTCAAAAAACCAAAATATAAAAAAACAGAAGCAATATTGTAACAAATTCAATAAAGACTTGAAAAATGGACCATGTCAAAAAAAATCTTAAAAAAAAGAGAAAGAAGCAAACAGAAGAGCAACATGGACTATGTGGACCTTGCCTCCACCTCCTATTTCCAAGAGGGAACTTGAGTTGGAGCCACACTTCTTCACGCCCCGCTCCCCTGCCCAGCTCCCTCTCACTGTTACCTGAGGAGAGGAGAGCCCTCTCTGACTGGTCTGTTTAGGAGAGGTCCCGAGCACCTGCGCTCTCGCTGGACAGATGCCCCTGGATCCAGGGACCCCCTCATAGTCCGGGAGCAGTGCTGAGCAGCAGGGGCCCTGTGATGGCGTTGCTAGTCTGTCTGGAGCTGCAGGGCATTTATCACCAGGCACACAGCAGACACTGTCATCTGACAGTCTCGATCTCAGTCGGTTCAGAGTCCAAAGGGCAGAGATATGACTGATGCTCTCCTCTCCCGCCTCCCCTCATGCACAAGTAAAAGAGCAGTGTTTGGAACCCAAGACCGTGACTCACTGGCTGTTACCTTGAGCTCTTCACACCAGTGCTCTGAATTTCTGTGCCTCATTTGTAAAAAAAAAAAAAAAAAAAGTGTTAATAAGTTTGCTCCATAGGTGGGGTCATGCAGAGCTTCTCCAGGCATTCAGCATGCTCCAAATGGCTACCATTAATGAAATCAACCTATTTTGACTTCCCATAAAAAAGGAAACAGCAAATGCTTTATAGACCCCAGAAGCCAGCTGCTGATGGACACTTCTTTGTCTTCTTTGTTCTTTGTTTCTTTCTCTTTCCTTCCTTCTTGTGTCCTTTCTCCTCTTATTTTTATGCTGGGTTTCTCAGCTGGCATTTTCATAGAGGTGTGAACCTTGAAAAGGGTTTGAGTGCTTTTCTTCCTAATTGAAAGAATAGTTTCAGTAGAAGACATTTTGCCTTAAAAAAATTAAAATTCAGAATCATTGGAGAATAAAATAAGAACTGATAGAGTGGAAAAATGTGTAAGGGATCCAGATCTGAGTGTGAAATTTAGAATCGAGGAGAATCTCTGCGAGATAAGAACACCACCTATAGGACAGAAGCCGCTAACACTGAATTGCGGTGGCTCTGATAGACTCTCCTGGAGCCTGTGACGTGTAACACACACGCGGCATGAGATTCGGTAGTTCATGCCAATGGTCAACAACCTGTTCAGACATCACGACCCTTCACCCCCCCCACTCGTTTGCTTTTATTTAAAAAACAATCAGCAGCATTTAAATGAGGCTGTTATTAAATATAACAGCAACTGCATACTTCTCTACTATAGCCAAGACATGGAAACAACCCAAGTGCCCATCGACAGACAATTGGCTTATGAAGACATCCCATATCGAATACTACTCACTTGTAACAAAAGGAGAAATGTTGCCGTTTGCAGCCACATGGATGGACCTAGAGATTATCATAGTAAAGTGAAGTAAGTTCAACAGAGAATGACAAACACCATACGATACCACTTGTATGTGGAATCCAAAACAGAAACAGACTCGCAGACACAGAGAATAAACTCATGGTTACCGAAGGGGGAAGGAGGGAGGGATAATTAGCAGGTACAATTATGGGATTAATCATGCTAATTATGGGATTAGCAGATACAAACTACTACATAAAAAATAAGCAAGTATTTACTATATAGCACAGGAAACTACACTCAATAACTCTTAATAATGAAAAATACGGAGAAGGCAATGGCACCCCACTCCAGTATTCTTGCCTGGAAAATCCCATGGATGGAGGAGCCAGGTAGGCTGCAGTCCATGGGGTTGCTAAGAGTCAGACATGACTGAGCGACTTCACTTTCACTTTTCACTTTCGTGCATTGGAGAAGGAAATGGCAACCCACCCTAAGCGTTATTGCCTGGAGAATCCCAGGGGCGGGGGAGCCCGGTGGGCTGCCATCTACGGGGCTGCACAGAGTCGGACACAACTGAAGCGACTTAGCAGCAGCAGCAGCAATGAAAAATAATCTGAAATATATATGCATAAATATCATGCTTGTGCTCAGTTTCTCAGTTGTGTCTGACTCTTTGCAACCCCATGGACTCTATGTAGCCCGCCAATCTCCTCTGTCTATGGGATTTTCTAGGCAAGAATACTGGAGAGAGTTGCCACTTCCTTCTTTAGGAGATCTTCCCGACCCAGGGATTGAACCCATGTCTCCTGCATCTACTGCATTGGCAGGCAGATTTTTTACCCACGAAGCTCTCAGGGAGGCCCATATTTACACACTGGCTTCCCAGGTAAAGAATATATGTACATATAAACTGAATCACTTTGCTGTATGCCTGAAATTGACACAATATTGCAAACCAGCTGTACTCCAATGAAAAGTAATAATTTAAAAATATCTAAGTCATATCATTTATCCAGCCCACGCTGCCCTGGAGTCTGGGCTCCACAGGTTGGGAAACAGGACTTACTGTCTACTGGTGCTATTAGGACTTTCCTTATTACAAATACTAGTACTGCTAAGGGTGTTCGGAGAAATCACTGAGCACTTTGCGTAGATCAGCTTGTGTAACTCTCACAGCCTTGGTGAGTGAGGTAAGACTTTGGAAAGAAGGAACCGAGGTCCTAAATGTCATGTAGCTTGCCCTTGACCTGAGATTAGGAGCTCAACACAACGATTCTGGAGCTTGAATTATTAACCTTTATGTGACGTTTATTTCCTTACCTATAGTTCTGGATGTAAAAGGAAACATACAGAGATGATTTAAACTAATTAAGTGATTCCATCTCGGTCACATCAGTGAATAATAGAAAAATAAAGCAATGACTTTTGAACAAGATAAAGTTATGGTAACAAAGACATCGGGACAGAGGGAGAGGAATATTCTCATGAAGGTGAAGTAAGAAGAAAAATGGGAATTAGGAAGGGGACAAGGAGGCTGGGCCTGAATATTTACGCTCCCTGTTATTCACGTGGCTGTGACTGAAATGTGATGGGTAAGAGTAAAAAGTGTCTGATTGAAAAGGAAAATAGTGGAAAGGAGAGAGAACGCGTTACTATAAATAACGACACATATTTTTAAGATTACACAGAGATATATAACCCAAGGAAGGGAAAATGCTTCAATAAAATAATAACAGGTGGAATAACAGAGGTTGGGTGGAGGGAGCTTTTTGGTGCCGATTGTACAAACAAGAGATATTCTTGGCATAAGGTGGAGTCTGTGGCGACCTCTGGGAATGCAGCTGGTCTGATTCCCAGAGATTCAATCAGATGTCAGTTTAGAACAGCAACCCTGATTCCCTTCACTTTCATGGAGCACGAGGCTCTCTCCCCTCAGCCTCCGACTCTGCTGCCTTCTCCCCAACACCCCTCCCTGGCTGACGTTATGAACATCCTGCCCTGCTCCCAGCTCCCGGCTCCAGCATACTCCCAGCCGTGTCTACGCTTCTGGAGCGGGGTGCTGTGTCACGTCGCGAGTGTTAATCAGTACCCCACATGAAAATACAGCCTCCTCTCTCCCCATTTCGCATGAACTGTCTAAAGCCCATGGACACCTATGGCCACACACAGGTGGACTCACTGGAGGGACAGTACACGTTACACATGAAACAAGATGCTTGCTGATGGATAGGATGTCGGGCTGAGGATAGTTCAGGTAAAGCTTTGGGGAGAAATTTCTTTTTACTAACTGACTTTTATTTTTGATGGCCCTGGGCCTTCATCACTGTGAGTAGGCTTTCTCTAGCTGCGGCGAGTGGGGGCTGCCCTCTAGGTGTGGTGCATGGGCCACTCATGGTGCTGGCTTCTCCTTTTGTGGGGCACAGGTTCTAGAGCGCAGGCTCAGCAGTTGTGGCCCATATGGAATCTTCCAGAACCAGTTGGCAGGTGGGTTCTTAACCACTGGACCACCAGGGAAGTCCTCGGGGGAAATTCCTTAGAAGAGATTATATATAAGCTGAGACATAGAGGGTGAGAAGGTACAAAGCATTCTAGGCATAGGAAACGGAGTGCAGTGACCTGAGAGAGACAAGAGTGGGGCTTGGCTGGCACAGCCTGGAAGTGTGCCTGGCAAGCGATGGAGAGTGGGAGGAGGTGTCTTTGGAGAGGAAAGCAGGGGTCACATCACGAAGATGTTCAGATGTACCCTGACGAGGGGTTACATTTTTAGAGCAATAGAAAGCCATTGGAGGGCTGAAAAGAAGCAACGGGGATCTGATTTACACTTTAAGGTGATGTATAGGCTCTTCTGCAGGGAAATGGACTGGAATAGGGCAAGAGGGGAAGGCGGCACCCGTGTTCAGAGGAGGAGGCGCTCATTTTGCTGCTTCTAGATGCAGACGCTACGTGTGTGTGGTGTAGTGTGTGAACACTGCCATGAAGACAGGCACGGTGGGGCTCGGCCAGGTACCACCGCCAGCAAGCAGGGAGGACTCTGGTCCGCTCTTAACCTCGCTGTGGCTCAATCTCCCCAACGAGGCGATAGTAATTATATTTACCTTTTAGGGTGGTCATGATGGTTGACCAGATTATGTGGGTAAGGTATCTGGCATGTGTTGATTGCTGGCAACTTATTAGCTCTTTAACTATTATGATTACTTTTAGGATCTGGGAGGGAGGGAGTTGAGCTGAGAAGGTTAGAAAGAGGTAATTCACAGGAAGTAACAAATTTAAGCCTTGCTGTCCCTCCAACTCTCATCTGAGTGTAGGTCCAAGGCAGTAGTGCCCACAGGCACCCGCAGAAGCCCTCGTCGTCTGCAGTCATTGCGTTTCATCCTCACAATAGTCTCATGTAGATATGATGTCCACCACTGACAATCTAACTCGTCCAAAGGAGTCAGGCAACCTTACTCAAGGTCACCTAGCTAGTGGTAGAGCCAGAATGCAATCCGGATCTGTCTCTTTCCAAAGCCCATGCTTTTCTCACTAGAACGGCTCCCCCAGGGCACACACCTGCACCCCAGGCACATCTCAGGTTCGTAGGATCCTTCAGCACCTGCATGTCTCAGCACAGGGCATCCTAACTATGGAAGGTCCCCAGGTGACAGAGGAGAAGAAAGAAACCTGCCCACTCCCAGCCCTATATAAAGGACAGAACAGATCTGTTCCATCTGGTGTTCCATAGTGCACAGCCTTGCCAGGTAAAGTCTGGAAATGAGGTTGCACCCACTGCTGAGAACCAAATGCTCTATAGCTAATTAACCACAGAGATTTGGGAAGGAACCCATGAAAGGGACCAAAGACAGCATGAAGGAAAAGCAAATGGTAATCTTGCGGCTTATTACTGTTATTGCCATTAATATTAATATTAATACTATTATTTAGTTTTATTATTGCTCTGATACATCATTATTATTGCTGTCTCCTCGCATCTTCTGCATAAATCTATCACCAAATGTTTTAGAGGTTTAATATCCTTATAGTTATGTAATTAAACAAATAGAAATAATAGTTGCCGAATTGCAGAGTTACATAATTATAGCTCCGTGGTAGAAACAATAAATAAAACTTACATGCCTCCATAGCAGTTACATTAACAACAATAGAAACATTGAAGGCTGAAGCTGAAGAATTATATAATGGTTACATAATTAAATAATAAATTATCCCAGAACTACAGGGACATGCACTATATAAAGCAGCTTGCAGAATGGAGGAGAAAAGGAAATTGTGAAGGGATCCAAAAAAAAAAAAAAAAGGATTTGCCTACGGATCCTAAGCAAAGCAACATGAGTCTAGGAAGAAGAACCTGGGGTGTGTAATATGTTCTTCGGGATTCAGAAATGTGTATGGATTTTATCACCCCCAGAACACAAAGTAATTTGTATAAATTGCTTGAATAATATAATCCCCTTAACTGAATAGCTTATTGCATGTGACATACATTTAATCTCTGTGTTTTAAAGTATCTAAAAATTTAACTTTAGTCTTGGCTAAATATTCCATCACTAGTTTTCAGCTACTTGCACTGAGGCAGTGACTTGCACGCATACCAAGGATGGAGAGCTTGCCAGAGGTTGAGAATGAGACTGTTTGAAAGTTATTTGAGATTATTGAAGCACTCAATCACCCTCTCACAATGTTTCCTTGGTTGTGCTATCACAATATTAACATACTCAAATATTTGGGAAGACTAAGATGCTTGATGTTAAATCAAATATCTGGATGACTGTCTGACTTGCTAAGTTTTTTTTATCCTAAAGCTTTGCAGTCAGGCTGCCTAGATTTTATAGAAAGCTGTGTTCATCGAGGTCCAGAGGGAGGGACACCTCATACACCTGAAGTCATAAACTTGGGCACCTGCTCCAAAGACTGAGTTCAGCTGGGGAGGCCAGAGTGAGGGCAGCACGTTTTGCAGTCTGAACCCACCCAGCTCCCCCGAGTGTCAGCAGATCAAGCCCGTCGTTGAAGGGGATGGCGCGGTGGGTGTCCCCGAACGCCAGCCGCGTGTGGTTGAGTAAGCACATGGCATCGCTCAGCGGTGACAGTGGGGAGGCGGAAGGCTCCTGGCCAGAGCCAGCAGAGACAGAGCCGTCACTGCCAGCGTCTCTGTGGTGCACGTTTCAAAGAGGCTCTCACTTCTCCAGCAGGCCTGTTCTGAGAGCAGCCTGGCCGGGCCGTTATCATAACGGGGTCACCTGGGAGGCTGGGAATAGACAGGGGAGCAGTCTATTGGAGAGAAATAATTGACTCCTGTCTTGTTACTCGACCAGCTTGACAGGCAAACCTAGTGACTGCAGAGGACGACCTCAGAGGGGGCCTGGGCCAAGGAGAGGCTGAGAGGCCAGGGCACCTGGTGGCCCAGGGGACTGTGGGCTGACTGCCCAGTGTCAGTCCCACAAATTCAGGTTGTCATTGTCCAGCATGCAGCTCTGACTTGGCCCCAGCCGACAGGGAGGCCACGCTGCCCTTCTGCCTGTGTCTCTGAGCTACAATGATGAAGGACACATGGAACTCGGACCACTTGGCCTTGGTTAGAACCTGTGCCCCAGTGTCTTAAATCCAGCGATTAAGATCGTTTTTACCACCCCCCTCACCCCACCGAGAAAGGTGAAAGTAACGTCCTCCTCCAGGTAAGACATACTACTATCATCCCATCGTCCCTGGGCTTCCTCACCCACTGCTGTAGGAATGGAGGCAAAGGATGTCCAGTGTCCAGCTACTATTGAGGAAGCTCCTGGAGGCACCGCAGTGCTGCTGAAGGTCAGGGACTTCGAGGAAAACAAACCTGCCATACATGAAAGGAAAATAGAAATGGAGGCAGGGTGGCTAAGAGAGCTCTCTGGAACAGAGCGGAGGCCATGGAGAAAGTATGACATATATAAGCATCTCAGCCTGGGTGGACTCTGACCTTCTGATCCCTTATAGTCCTGACAAAGGCATCCAGGACACCTGCCAGAAACACAGAGTACTTATCAGGCCCAGCCCTAAAGCATCTCATGAGTCCTGAAGGACTGAGTTTTGTCCATCACAATTCTCGCTGGGCAACTTTAACAGCCTCTGCCTGACGCTTTCTCTTCCCCAGTATACTCTTTTGGTTTTACCCAAATCTGCATCTCCTGAACCACGATTCGTAAGATCCCAAGTCAAGCTCCTCGCTCTTTGCAGCCTCAATGTTGATGATGGTTAGACATGGATTAGCGCCCACTACTCTAACAAAAGAGACTGGGGGGCTTGAATGGCAGGACTGTGTTTCCTCACGCTCTGGAGGCTGGAGTGTGAGGTCAGGCTGCCGGCAGGGTCGGAGTCTGGTGAGCCCCCTTCCTGGCTTGCTTGTGGCTGTTTTCTCATTGTGTCCTCACCCGCCTCTTCCTCCCTGATGTGGAGAGAGAGAGAAATGTCTCTCCTTCTGTTCCTCTCCTGATAAGGGTGCTCATCTCATCAGGAGGGCTCCATCCTCTTGACTGTATCAAACCCTAATCACCACCATTAGGCCACATCTCAAAAACCACCACGTGGCAGGGGAGTAGGGCTTCAGACTATGGATTTGGGGAGACACAAACATTCAATCCATATAACCCCTTGCTTTGAATTTCAGCCTCCTCTTCTTATTAGGTGTGAATCCCATAAGACCTCGATTTCCAAATTACCAGTTACTTCCCCCGTGTAATATGACACATGGGTTTCCCAGGTGGCTCAGTGGTAAAGAATCTACTTGCCNATTCTTGCCTGGAGAGTCCCGTGGACAGAAGAGCCTGGTGGGATATAGTCCACGGGGTCACAAAGAGGCAGACACGACCGAGGGACCAACACCGGATGACAGGACTGTAGGAAAGGAAGGGTGACAGGCCAGCGGACCTTGAGCCGGCAGGGAGAAGAGGCACCAAGCAGAGAGAGAGGAAGACAGGGAATCTGGAATTCTGCAACTGTTAGAGTAACTTGTACCGCAGTGAGCAAGGCTCCAGGGAAGGTGACAATCTTGTTCACAAAGAGTCAGACATGACTGAGTGAATAAACAACAACAAACCTTAATCTTGCATGAACAGTAGCGTTGAAACCCCTTAACCCTCATCAGTGGATTCTGCTAAGAAAGCTGTGTCGTGCGTAACTAAAGTCACCTGAGAAGTGACAGAAGTGACGGGTGGCTGGTCCTGGAGCAGGCGCGCCTGAGCCTGGGACGATGAGGGGCTTGCCAGAGGAGGCGGTGGGGGGAGCGAGATCCCGAGCATCAGTGGCACTGGCAGGACAGGTGCCCAGGGCTTTCAGGACGGACGTGGTGTTGCTGGAAGCTCCAGTGGGAGGTAGGCATGGTAGTGTCTGTGTTTGAGACACCATGTGATGAAGTGCCCTCCTCATCCTGAAGAAAAGCTTGAGGTTATCCTATGGTCCACAGGGACCTCTGGAGGGGAGAGGGGTTCCACTGAGACTCGACATGGTTTGTTTTGCACTGTGTTTACATAGCTCTGGCGAGATCGTGGAGAGTGGCTTTCGGAGGGAGGAAGAGGCAGAAAGCCCCACTGCGAAAGCTACTGCATTTAGTGGAAACACAGGAGGGGCTCCACTGAGATGTCAGAGTAGGAACAACAAGGAAGAGAGTGATGGGAGGAAGGCCTAGGAGGTACAGTCTGAAAGCCTGGACTCGGCCACTCTGCTCTACAGAGGCAGGGCCAGGATGGGGCTTCAGTTCCTGGTACAGGTGTTTGTGACAGGAACTGCAGGAAGGAATCCAGGAGGCATGGTTTGCAGGGGAACTCAGAAGAGATGCTGCAGTGGGGGCTCTAAGTCACAGCCGGTGTCTTGGCGATAGAGTTTTAAGCTCATAGGAGTTGTGGCTGCATTAATAGTTTTGGGAGTTGTTAGTTTATAGACTGCAGTAGGAAAAAGCCTATTTTCCATCTGTGCCTTAGTTTCCCTCCGGCCTATTTACATAAACAGGAAACTGTGCCTAAGGAGAGCAGTGGATCCTAAGAATGTTTATAGCAGTCTTCTTCTATTTGTGTAATGCTTTACAATGAAATAGGTTATCTTATCATTTTCCTTACCACAGCCCTACAGATGAAAATATTTTAATCCCAATTTTACAGGTAATAAAATTTAGTGTCTAAGATGAGGTGACTTGGCTAAAAATACTGTAGCACATCCGTGACTTAGTCGAGATTTAATCTCCAGTCTTCTGCCTCTTTTCTGTATGTATCAGTGAGTCTTTGTTATAATAATTTGTTGACATCATTGTTATCACTCTTTTTTTCTTGATGGTATACTAGACTCATGAATGATGATACTGAAATTTCAGGTTTTATAAGAATGCTAAGTGTCTGAAGCAGGGAAAAAAAATAATAAAAGCAATGTCCCATCATTTATAATGCTCTGAGCTCCTTGGAAGATAAAGGTTATTTAAATGCATAGGCTTATTAATGTCTCTGCAAACTCACAGTTCTATTCATCTGAGCACAACCTGGAACTGCAGATTGTACAGTGGAGACTGACAACACACTTCATGCTTATCTTGATGGGGAAAATTATGTCGCAAGGATCGAGAAAGGCCACCTTAGACCCTGGGTGCATCAGGAAGAAAGGAATTCCTGAGCAGCTGTCTTTTCTTCCTCTGTGGCTTCCTCTTTTCCTGTCTGTGAAATTTCCACTGCACCAATTCGGCTACCCAAACCAACACAGAGCGCCCAGCTGGGCAATGTGTCACTTTTTCAGGCTTGGAAAAGAGCAGCCTGTGCCCCAGTCCCAGGCAGGAAATGTACCAACCAGCTCTGGACAACGTCCCTAATGGTTGCCACAGCGAAATAAACTACATCTCTCCAACCCTGAAAGCCACCTTTGGAGGGGAGATGTTTTCCTGTTCTCCATCATATCCACTTACTTTATCCTTCTAGTTATCCATGGGAGCAGGAGGATATTAAGACGCCTGGAGAGGGCAAATAAAATGTCCTCAGATGAGTGATGACATGGACTCAGGGGCTGGAACCCTTAGGTCCCCTTTCAGAGCCCTCTCCCCTGCCGTGGACCACCCAGCAGCTCAGGCTAAAAGCAGAAAAATAGGCACCCATAAGAAAAGGAACATATTCCCCTGAAATTCTTCCTTTGGTGAAATTAAAAGAAAAAAAAATAATAAAACGGGATGTCTTATGCCAATGAGAGGGATTTATTTCAGTGCTAAACCTTCACTTGTTATCTGTCAGGATGTGAGGTTCCCCAGGAGCGAACCGCAGTAGCAGAGGATGGAGTGCTGAAGCCCGAGGCATTGTTAAGCCAGGGAGATGACTCTGCTCACAGGTGCTTCCCACGGGATCCGTCATATCTGCACAGGGCGTGTATGATTTCCAGTGCCTTCACAGTCATTGTTCCACGTTGTCCCCATCCTAGAAGGTGGGTAGTAGCTTCAGGAACCCTCTCGGCTTGAAAGAGGAGACTGAGGGAAAGAGTCCTTCACCCAGGTCTCGATGGGCCTCCCAGCCCCCACTGCAGGCAGGACCCAGATGCTCCGTCCTCTTGCAGAACCCTACAGACCCCACAGGACAGCTCCAGGAAACAGCCCCGGTGATGGGATAAGTCATTGTTCTCACCCTAGGCTCTAAGGCCACAGAGTGGTCTCTGGAGGCCCCACCCATCAGTAAGTCATCACAACCCCAGCGGAAATCTCTGCTTTGTGGGCCAGGGTTTGTTTAAAGAGAGTCACCCCATGGACATCCCTGGTGGTCCACTAGTTAAGATTCTGCACTTCCCCTGCAGGGGACATGGGTTTGGTCCCTGGTCAAGGAACTAAGATCCCACATGCCCCCGGGCAACTGAGCTGTGCACCACATGGAAAGATCCCACATGCCACAACTAAAACTCAAAGCAGCCCCCCCCCAAANAGAGAGTCACCCCATGGACATCCCTGGTGGTCCACTAGTTAAGATTCTGCACTTCCCCTGCAGGGGACATGGGTTTGGTCCCTGGTCAAGGAACTAAGATCCCACATGCCCCCGGGCAACTGAGCTGTGCACCACATGGAAAGATCCCACATGCCACAACTAAAACTCAAAGCACCCCCCCCAAAAGAACATCACCCCTTTATAATGGCCGAGACTGCTTCTGGCTTCAGCTACCCTCATCAAGGGACTGTGTCAGCGGGCGGTGCTTGCATTTACTCCAGAGATGAGCATACATGCAAGCCCGTGGCCCTGGTGGACTAATACTTATGGAATCTCCGGCAACTGGTGTGACACGGGCAGGGATGGCAGTGCAGTGTGGTGATGTCAGAGGGACATGTGATCACCAGGGGCTGAACATCCCTGGGGCTGAACAAAGTGCAACCAGTGCCCTAGTCTGTACCCGGGTCCTGAAGAAAGTGGACTTGAGGGCAAGCACCTTAAGTTTGCTTATTTACCCCAACTGTTTCAGAGTCTAGAAAGCACCATAAGTAGGAGATTCTTGAGTTTTTAACATTGCTTGTCTAATCCACATTTAATTCCTTAATTGCCTTCTCAGTTCCTCTTACCTTTTCGGGGTAGGTTTTCTGTAGACGGTTGGAAGAGGAAATTGCCAGCAACGTTTGAAACTGGGGGATATTTCCCCTGGGACATTCACTTTGCTTATAATGATAGTCATTTCTTTTATGTTTTTATTAACTTGAGTAGGAAGGAGGGGTTACTTTGCATGTTCTGTATTACAAACAATAATAATATCCATAGAAATGTCAGATAGAAAAAAATACCCACATTTTGTACATTTGCTGAAATATTATAAACTCACAAGAATAAAGTCAATTATTTAGTCCCTTTAGAGTCTAGATTTCAATTTATTTGTATGGAATTTAATAATACTTAGCACTTTATGTATCCAAAGTACTTTACAAACATTAACAAGTTGATCCTCTCGACAACTCCTTCAGCTTAGGAATAATTACCTCTGATTCACTGTTGGGAAAATCAGGAAAGGTAAAGAGGCTTGGTTCAGGTGACAAAGAAAATCAGTTGTCTCCAAAGATAGGAAGCAGAGTAAGACTTGCTTCCCCAAAATAAGCTAAGTTTGGAACATCAAGAGCTCCCAGTATAAAAAGACATTGAGGTTTCATCCTAAGAGCCGGTCAAATGCAGGCAGATGATTGAGTCACAAGAAACCTTGAGGGAAATAGAAATGATCGGCAAAACTGTATTTGGTTGCCGTGCCAGAAATGAGCAGATATAACGGTATCTCGGAGCTGGAGATTGTCCTCCATGTAACAGCACTGCCCAGGGTTAAAAAAAACTTCAGATAAATTTCTGGTGTATCTGGTTCATGCTGAAGAATGTACACATTTTTCGAAAGATAAGAACAGTTGTTCCTACTTTTTCACACAGCTTCCCAATCTCATTGCTTCTTGCCTGTTCTTCTTGAGATATGGAAGTAAAGGGCCAATCAATGGCTTGCAAAGGGTCAAAGACTTGCAAATATCAATACATCTGGGAAGTGGGGTGTCCTCTGCCAGGCATCTCTTTCTTCTGGCCAAGCATTTAGTAGGGATACTGCCTTTGGGGACTAAGNTCCAGTAGTCTTGCTTGGGAAATCCCATGGACAGAGGAGACTGGCAAGCTATGGTCCATGGGGTGCTGGGTCACTGCTGAGCAACAGTAGGCACAGTTATCTAGTCTTGTGTATAATAAGCTAAAATCAATAAAATAATAGCATCTATAATTGCCACTTAACGGGGGTATATTTGTGGACTGTTCATGAGTTCAGGTGCTGGGCACCCTAGGGTTCCTGGGTACATCCTACAGTTGATTCCCTACCATGCCCCACAAGACAGGCAAGAAATATCGTCTTCATTTCACAGATGTGGAAACAGGCAGACAGCTGTAAGCAGCTTTCCCAGAGACCTGGAGGTGCTCACTGGCTAGGCTGGGGTTTGAACACTCACCCTATAGCCTCGTGAGGGAACTATTAGTCTGATCTTGTCAAGAAGAAAACTGGGAGTCTGTGAAGAAGGCCGCTGACTCAGCACTGTGCTCAGGAGCCTGTCAGAAGGAGGCTTCAAACCCAGAGGCACGTCCTAAACCATCGATTTTCCCATTAAGCCAAACTGTCAGATAATCGCACTCCTGGGTCTCAGGGCTGGGCATTTAGCTCCCTCCTCATTCCTGGTGTTTCCCGTACACCTTAGCCCTTCACTGGGGTTTTTTGCAGTCTTCACCTTCAGCTGATGCTGGGTGTGTGTCTGTATTGAAGAGTGAAGAGAAACCAGAACCTCGGGCATCCTTGGGCAGCTGCATTTTCCCATCTGAGACCTACTGTTACGCTGTCACGCTCCTCCTCTCCTGGGGACAAACATGGGCATTCTAACCAGGAGCAGAGCCCCTGAGTGACAAGCAGTGGCTTCCTGCCCTGGACCAGGAGGCACAGAACAGGGTTCAGCATAGGACATTTCTCGGTTACATGGCACTGAGCTCACTGGATTCTGGAAGCTTCTGCAGGCATCAGCAGTGACAGGAGAAGAGGCACAGGGGAACTGTAACCAGTGTGTGGTGGTAAGAGGTTCCTTGCAGTCACAAAGCAGCTTAAACATGGAATTCTTTCTCTCAGTGCTGAAAGAGTACTGATGTAATAAAGATGGTTACTTATCCTTGTAACTTTCCATAGATGATACTGTTACCTCCACTTTTTAGGTGGGAAAATAAAGCTCCCAGAGGCTGAGTAACTTGCCCATCAATGTAATAAGTGGTAAGTTTGGGATTCAAATCTTAAATTGCTTGATTCCAAAACCCATCCTTTATGTTTATTCCACTCCCCAAAAGTACGCTGTTTTGACTCCTCAAAAGCCATCCAACCGTAATTTGATTCATTAAAAAAATAATAATAATTACAGTGATGGAGTAGGGGTGTGAGGAAGAGTTTTTTTCCGCCTGGGAGTCACTGAAACTCAATCATCTTTAAGATGTCGCTGTGAGCAGGGTGTGTGGAAAGGGACTGGTGCCTCGCCTCGCTTGGCAGATGGATAAAAGAGGTATAGCCACTGGGGACCAATGACAGCACTGGAAAGGTCGGAGCCCACATCCCTCGGCGCCCAGTTCCATATGAAAGAACAGGTAATCTCATTTTGAGCCTAGGCTCACTTAATGAGAGTTGTCTACACCTCCCAGGTTGACTTTCCAATGTATAAAGTATGTCTGAACAATCCTCTCTCCATGCACAAATCATTCAGACCCAACATATTATGGGGATTTTGGAGGAATGCTAGCTACAGTGTGAATAAATAGTTTGTATTCACCTTGTAGGTGTCAGAATCAAATAGGCTTCTTTGGGGAGTGATACATGGCTTATAGGCAAGACTAGATGTCCACATGAGGACCATATATCTAATTATACCAAACAGTGGTACAGCTACATATATGTGTGTGTGTATGTGTGTGTGTGTGTGTGTATAAGCAGTTTAGAATTAGCTGTGGGAGTTGGAGTATGAAGAAAGGACATGGTTTTCCTGGAAATCCCTCTAGAAGTCACAATATTGAATACAACATAAAAGTCACTCACTTTCATTACTCTGGAAAATGTCTTGTTGGTTCTGCCCTATTTCACAAGTTCTTACNTGTGTGTGTATGTGTGTGTATAAGCAGTTTAGAATTAGCTGTGGGAGTTGGAGTATGAAGAAAGGACATGGTTTTCCTGGAAATCCCTCTAGAAGTCACAATATTGAATACAACATAAAAGTCACTCACTTTCATTACTCTGGAAAATGTCTTGTTGGTTCTGCCCTATTTCACAAGTTCTTACCTTGATATTAATTCACAGTGACCATTCTTAGCAGGTGAACACAGGCTTTTGGAAGGCAGGGTGGTCATGGGCAATGTGCAGGGACCACGAGAAATGTGTCAAACCCTTCTTGTTGCCGACATCTCAAAGCACAGGAGTGAAATGCTTGCAATAAACAGAACAAAGGGAACCTCCATCACCACCAACCTCCCCCAACCTCCTCACTGTGCTAGAGACCTGAGCCCCAGCTTTGTCTGTGTCTGTATGGATTGGACATGTCCACCCAGAGAAAGAATTTGAGGGGAGAGATCTGGGAATGATGGCTAACCCAACCCATCCATCGCCAGCCCCTTGCACTGCTGCTATATGGAACCTGCTGCTCCGGGCCACCCCTGCAGCCTCAGGACCACGGAGAGGAGAAAAAGCCCTGCGGATGAGAGAGTCAGCTTGAGCTATAGTGGAATTACAGCCATGAGGTGAGAAAACACAAATTTGGCCCCTGCACAGGCATATATTGTCTTGTACAGAAATTAATTTTCGTATCAAAAAATAAACCATATAACTCCTGAAACTGAAATGAGCAAGAAAGAGAAAATGCGGCAAATACAACCGCGGGCCCTGGGGTGTCAGCCTTGTACTGGGCATTAATATTTCCGACAGAGTTTGAGAAGAATGGGAATTCCCCCCACACCTCCCTGCCTCACTCGAGGACAGCAACCAAGAATCAGATTCTAAGTGGAAGAAATTTGCGGAAGCCAAAGGAAGGGAGGGGGAGGAGGCACATGAAAGCGAAAGAAAAAGGGGAAAGGGAGCAGAGAGCACAGACATCATAAAACCAGATCCATTCATCTTCCCCGGGATCAGGAAGGGAGAAGGAAAATGATGTCTGATGCTCTTTTCTGAGTTCTGGAGGGCAAATGAAATAACAAATAAGAAAACACTGAAAAAATCAACACAGTTTATACCAGATAAAAACAGAGGGGCAGTAAAACAAATAGCGTGAATGGGCTTTCTTCCACTGAGACGTGGAGCGGAACAAGCAGGCTAACTGAACTTCAGAACAGAGATTCTCCTCAACGTGGGCGGTTTGTGGTCAGCCTGGAGTAGGGCCTAAGAGGAAGGGGTGAGACCCACCCCCAGTCCAGCTCCTGTGCTCCTGTGATACGCCCCCCTTTCCAGTCCATCCAGAATCTTCCCAACCGCCCTTGTTGCACAAAGTGGGTGGGGCTCATCTCACGTGACCAACAGCCCCCTCTTATGTGACCTGCCTGTATTTAAGAGGCTACCTTATCTAGTGCCAGATATCAACACATCAGAACCCNCAGCCTGGAGTAGGGCCTAAGAGGAAGGGGTGAGACCCACCCCCAGTCCAGCTCCTGTGCTCCTGTGATATACCCCCCCTTCCAGTCCATCCAGAATCTTCCCAACCGCCCTCGTTGCACAAAGTGGGTGGGGCTCATCTCACGTGACCAACAGCCCCCTCTTATGTGACCTGCCGTATTTAAGAGGCTACCTTATCTAGTGCCGGATATCAACACATCAGAACACAGTGAGTGTCTGTTCCTGCCCTCCTCCCCTTGACACCGTTAGCCTGACAGCTTGACATTCACAGGATGTCAACTTTCCAAATTCTAACAGTAGAACACTCTCATGCATTTGAAGGAGCAGGTACAATTTTAAGCTCCCCAAGGACAGTTGTTATGTGCAGGGTTCTTGCCATGGCAGTGGTCCCTGCACAGAAATAATGGCTTATTTATAAAGTTAAGCCATGTCTCAATAATACATGGGGATACGATGGGTCAACACTGAATTCTCAGCTGAGATGGACAAGCTTCCTTCCAGGACAGAAGCAGGGATGGCGATCCTCTCCTCCCTCATCCCTTCCTCCCTCTTCTCTCCTCCCCTGTGCTGCCCAAAGAGAAGCCAGGGGGATTTTTGCAGGACTTTAACGAACTTGAGTTAAGCTGATCATCTATCTTTTTCTCTCTCTTTGTTGTGTCCTGGGCTGCCTTGCCAGGGAGTAAGCGGTGTTCAGCAGATATGTTACGTATCCTGGGAGCTGACAGATCACTGGCTTCCTGTCATCTCCAGATAAAGTGTCAAATGAGATGGAACAAAAAGTGAGATCCATTTCTCAGGAGCAGCCAACTCTGGGCTGACTGATGTTAGGAGGAGCCAGAGCAGGCAGTGGGCGGAGCTGCCGGGACCCTCCCAGGTGCTTCAGCGCTTCCTAAGCAGAGCAGATTTCGTCTTGGGCAGACAAAGCCACTTTCAGGGCTGCCTAACCGAATGCATCTGCTGGGGACTTTGGAACGTGTAGGCAGTGGAATAGACCTGGCAGACGGGTGGAGGACAGATAAAGGTGGGGGAGTAGGTGAAGGAGAGGCAGAACTATTACCATGGCCTGTTGGATACTAAGTAGCTTCTGCCATGTGGAAATAGCTCTGAAATCTAGGACTGGCTGCCCAGGGTTGTAGATTTCCAGCATTAGATTGAGGCATCTGACTGAAGACAAGGCATCTTTGGTAGATCCACTTCTCCCTTTTGAAATAGTGGGAATTAAATCAGTGTTGAGAGGAACAGCTTATCCAATGCCCTACTTTTTTTTTTTTTTTTTGGTATGTTACAAAACTGAAACACAAAGAAATGAAATTTGTGGAGGATTCTACTGCTTTGGGGTTTCCCTGGTGGCTCAGTGGTAAAAAATACACCTGCAATGCAGGAGACATGGGTTCAATCCCTGAGTCACGAAGATCCCCTGGAGAAGGAAATGGCAACCCACTCCAGTATTCTTGCCTGGAGAATCCCATGGACAGAGGAGCCTGGGGGGCTGCAGACCACGGAGTGGCAAAGAGTTGGATACAACTTAGAGACTAACCAAAAACAACTACTGCTTTGAGTGTTTACACAGACGGACTCAACCGTACCCAAGGATATCTGTCTAGAATGGAAAACCTGGGGTGTGGCCAAGGTCTCTAACCCCCACCACTCCAGGGCTCTCTCACCAACATGTGCATGGCCTGGCAATGTTCATCTTTGTCATAAAAGTAACAGAAGGAACACCTGTGTTACAGAACACAGACACTCTCAGAGAAACTGCCAAGCACCAGGTGAATGTGGCCATGATTGAGGGTCAATTAAAGGTAAAACTTTAAAGGTGTTCAAAGCCAAAGGACACACAAAACAGAACTTGACTATTCTGTTTATTTTTTTCCTCCTGATTTTGTTTCAGGCAGTAAATTGCCATCCCCTCAGACTTGCCTGGAAAAATCCCATGGGCAGAGGAGCCTGGGAGGCTGCAGTCCATGGGGTCACTACGAGTCGGACATGACTGAGCAACTTCACTTTCACTTTTCACTTTCATGCATTGGAGAAGGAAATGGCAACCCACTCCAGTGTTCTTGCCTGGAGAATCCCAGGGATGGCAGAGCCTGGCGGGCTGCCGTCTATGCAGTCACACAAAGTCGGACACGACTGAGGCGACTTAGCAGCAGCAGCAGCAGACTTTCAATACCCAGGTGCTTCATCAAAATGACTGTTGTGTTATTGCTGCTGAGTCGCTTCAGTCGTGTCCAACTCTGTGCGACCCCATAGACGGCAGCCCACCAGGCTCCCCCAACCCTGGGATTCTCCAGGCAGGAACACTGGAGTGGGTTGCCATTTCCTTCTCCAATGCATGAAAGTGAAAAGTGAAAGGGGAATTCGCTCAGTCGTGTCCGACTCTTGGCGACCCCATGGACTGCAGCCTACCAGGCTCTTCCGCCCATGGGATTTTCCAGGCAAGAGTACTGGAGTAGGCTGCCATTGCCTTCTCCATGTGTTACTATAGTATGTTTCATTTAGAAACATTCATTTTACCCAACTTTTCTCATGAGTTGTATGCCTGGTGACTGCATCCACTTCTCAGATGCAGAAACTGAGGGTCAGATTCAATAAGGGTGCCCAGACCACGGTGGGAAATACAGTGTAAAATTCCCCATAAGCCCTGCAAAGCTTTCGCAGGCACTGGACAGCTGGGAGAGAGCCTGGGAGTCTCGCCATTGTCTAGCCAGAGGGGAAATATTCTTCAGTGTGGCTCTCATAATGAAAGAGTTGTCCTTCCTTTTCTTGATCTTTCTTTTTCGCCTTTGCAGCACATTTTTGGCAGGATCAGCTAAATAAGTGTTATACATCCTAGCACCTCTTGAGACCTCGATGGCAAAAAGGCCATTGAGTAAGAAGTAGAGAATTTTCAAGCTCTCTGGGAGGATTTTGTCACATATTCCCGGCCAATCTTATTAGCACCTTTCACAGGGAACTTAGCTCCTTGGTTGAATCTTCTTAGCCCTCTCAGTATTTGTCATCTCATTTGTATTGTTCTTTGCATTATTTTAATTATTCTTCATTCTTATTATTGGATTTTAATTTTCTGAGCAGCCCCTGGGTGATGGTGGAGAAATAATAAAAAGAGATAAAGTAATAACTGTTGTGAGGAGTGGCACAGGGAATATTGTGCACTGTCATACAGATATTGTTATTGGATTATTAATAGATTATTAATAACGATACTAGTAGTGGTAGTAATGAAGTAGTTTTCATCTGAAAGCTGAGAGCATGTTAGAGAAATGTAACTTGAGCATGTTCACATAGGGTACTGTAAGGGGAGGCGTCTGGGTGTTAACAATGTCTCTACCCTAAATTTAGAGAAAATAGGGCAATCCAGGCTCAAGAAGAGCAGGGAGTCACTGACATGAGCAGTGCAATTAGGGACAGGCGTCTAATTCTCGTCTCTGTGTCCTGCGGATGACGAATGATGAGGGTCGCTTCTTTAGGATGGGGCCCAGTCTCATTCACAGCTGGGTCCCTCTAACACACTAGGAAACACATACCTGGCCCACAGTGGATGTTTGCTGAAAGAGGGGAAGGCAGGGAGGCAGGAAGCAGAGGGAAAGACTCACTAACGTAGAAAGGTGTTGATTAAAGTCAGAGAGGAAAGGGGGGAGGTACTGGGCCCTTATGTGGACTTGCTCAAATGCTCCAGCTGCATTATGATGGTCATTCAGCCACTCCAGACCCAGGTTTATTTCCAGAGTGACTGGCAAATGGGCTGCCCTGATGGCTCAGATGGGAAAGAATCTGCAGAGGACAAGTCAGCTTCTGGGCTGGGGGACGAGAAAGCAGAATGACGAATGGGAGCTCAGTGACTAACACGGTTGTCCTCATCTTCCCCCGGCCCTGCCACTTCCCCATGTGGGTGCTTTGCTGTTTGCTGTCTATACTGGACAGGAGTCACTGCTCACTTCTACTTTAAGCCCATTTTCAGGCCATCAATAAGTTACTCCAAATAATTACCTATTACTGTAGACAAAAAATTAATGAACAGTGATGCTCTTTATAACATTATTCATAATATTAGATCATTGGCATTATCTTAATGATCAATAATAGGAGGATGTTATATAAATTATGGCCTAACAATATGATAGATTATTGTGCAGCTATTAGAAGAGGCCTTTTAAAGGCATGCGAAAATGTGACGTGTTTAAATGGGTGAAGAAGAAAGAAACAACACAGGAAAGGAAACTAGAGGGCAAGGCCCTGATTAGCGGAGCAAGGAAGGAGGAAGTTGGATTAGTAGGTTCATCTTGGGTGCCATGCGATGGGGATTTGGGTTTAACTCATGGAGGTGGCCTTCCTAGGTGGCTCAGATAGTAGAGAATCTGCCTGCAATGCAGGAGACGCAGGTTCAATCCCTGGGTTGGGAAGATCTTCTGGAGAAGAGAATGACTACCAGCTCCAGTATTCTTGCCTGGAGGCTTTCATGGACAGAGCAGCCTGGCAGGCTACAGTCCATGGGATCGCTAAGAGTCAGACACAACTGAGCAACTAACCCTTTCACTTTATGGAGATGGGGAAACAGCAAAATTTCTTTGTAAAAGAATCATGTATCTGTCATTTATTCATTAAATCAAGGCTTTACTATTTAGTTAAAAATTACCTAATAGATAATTTTTATCTAATAGATTATTATCTATTTTATCTAATAATTATTATCTAATAGATAATAGATTTATCTAATAGCATATTAAGGATATAAATTAATAAATGATTATCACTGTAATGGTGTTAATGTAAAACATTATATTATGTTAACAGAATCAATCAAAAAAGAAACCAAAACATATACTTAGGAACAAATGACTAAAGCACATGTAACTTTCCCAGGTATATATTATTTGCAGGATGTAATAGTTGAGAGTATTATTAATTGATCTGATTCTTCTCAGAGGGATAGCTCTTTAATAAAAATGAAAATTATAGCTCATTTTTTTCCCTCCTACCCTGCTTTCTATAACAAATCGGTGTTTTAATGTTTAGATGTTCTTTGTGAAACTGACATGTGATTCATTATCATATAATGATAAGTATGTAATTATGATAGCGTGGTTCTTGTTTTATGCAGGAGTAGAATTAAAATAATATTTGAAATAGTAAAAATGCATATGGAAAAATATACATCATCTACAGACCTGCACCATGTACCCTGGAAAATGAAAAATGCCCACACAAATAGGCATCATCCACAAATAGTCCTGTGTCTCCTAAGAATGCATAAACCTCTCACGGCAAATGTCACATTTCACTTCAAAATATGTGGGTTTTTTTCCGAATAGCTTTTGATACTGATTACAACATAATTCCACAGCAATAAGAGAATAGATGCTGTATGATTTCAGTACTTTTAGACCATAAAATTTTTGTACCCTGTTCTATATCCCTGGATATGGGCCAGTGTCTCCAGTGTTTATAGTCTATGGGAACTTGAATAGAATTTGTTTCCTGCTGTTGTGTGAAAATTTGTATAAATCTTAGTTATGTCTAATTGGTTCGTAGTACTTTTCAGATCTATGTCATTCTGTTAATACTTTTCTGTCTATTCATTCTACTATTATCTGAGAGATTGATATTGAAACTTCAACTAAAAATCTTAATTTATCTACCTAAAGTATAATTGTGATATACAGTTGAACTATATGTAACTTTGTTCTATACTTTCCAAATCTCCTGTAAATATGTTGTCATACTTTCATAATTCAAATAATAAAAAAAGAGAGAAAAATAATACACAAACCGGACTGAAGAATATAGCCCCAGGCTGGAGATTATGAGACATCGTGTGACAAAAAGACCCAAGAACATCAAAAGTGGGAGAGAGGGATTTTATTAAAATTACAACTGATATATTGCCTCAAAATTTGCCCCAAGGGAATCTCACAGAGAGAAAGTTAGTGCTCAGTTCGACGTGTCTGATGACAGTGGAAAGAGGAACAGGGCAGTGGACAGTGGCCAGCAGACCTGGAGATGGTGAGGGCCTGGGGGACTGCAGGGCAGCGGGAAACAGAGGTGGCGATGGAGACAGACTGTGACAGCGCGACCAGGAAAAGGAGGCCGATGGGACAGAGAATGAGGAGAGAAGCGGATATTTATAAAGAGCCAGCTTTCTGGCTCAGACAGTTGGGCGAATAAATAACAAATGGGGCTAATAAATAACAAAACGCAAGCTGGATTTTGCCCTTTCTATTGTACTGAGAACTTGCTACAGCTTATCTCATTAATTCTCATGACAGCCCTATGAAGCAGGTTCCTTAATTGTCTCCACTTTACTGAAGAATAAACGGAGGCCTGGAGCGTGCACATAAAATGTGCCCAAAGTCACCCAATTAAGACGTTGCTGTGATAGTGGAATTTGAAAACGCATGCCTCTTCCTGACCTGTTATACCTCACACAGTAGGACATCAGATGGACAAGCATATATGTGGAGAGCAGCACAGCTGGGGTGGGGGCGGAGGGATTGTGCAGAGGTATCACCGAGGTACCGACCCTAACCCTAACCAACCATCGCCAGCAGACACAGCCCAAGGAGTATTCTCCAGAGAAGAGCGATTCTCCATCGCCGAGCCTGTGTTGGTCTGGCTCCTCGCCTCTGAAAATGCATTTGGGTGAATTCAGTCATGAGGTTCAGCTGCCTGCCTGCTGGTGAATTTCATCAAAGAAGCATGGCAGCCTACATTCAGAGCCAATTCTGTTATGATTGCTTCTACTAAATCAGGAAGAAAATGGAAAAGATTGACATACGCAGACACAAGCTTGAGCAGAAGTCTGGAGAGGTGATGATCGGTGCCCCAGCTGTGACCTTTATTTTCCATTAATGGGCCTGGGTGAGTGTCAGTTGTGTCTGAAGCTAAATAAATGCACTGAAATAAGAGGGATAGGCAGGAACCGCTAACAGCCCTTTTAGAGGAATTTGGAGTTGATTAGATAACATCATATACAAGGAAACGCTCTGATCTCAGACACAAATGGAAGATTGGCATCAAAACCAAGCACTGACCTGCCCAACCAGAAGGAGTTATTTTAAGCAACATGAAAATGGGAGCTGATCTACATACCTTTGATCTAAAGAAAACAGATAAGTATAAAGTCGAGAAAGATCCACAATGCTCCTGATTTTCTTTGCAGTTCTCTAAACAGAGCAAAATTAGGGTCAAGAAATTGGACATGAAGTTACAAAAAGAACACATGGGGGGCGGTTAAGGCTGTGGACCCTGAAAAATTTTAGAACCAACAATCAGGTCTCCCATTAAACTATGACTATTTTCCTGGCCTGAGAAATTATAAGGGAAAACAACTCTACATTCTGAATCTCTAAGGTATTTCACTGGTTTTAATAAAAGCGATCTAGCAGTCTGATGTCAGAATATACCCAGGTATATTACTGGGTAATAATACCCTAAGGAGAATAAAAATAGGCTTTTTTTTTTTTAATAAGAGAACCTGATGAGATCTTACTGACTTTGTTCTGGAACAGGAAAGAATCTTCCTGGGGACTGTTCTATTTCGGAGAGAAACCACTGACCTCAGATATTTTGTTGATCCTAACAGAATGCCTTAAAATTTGAATTTTGCTTTTCAGGAGGTGCCCTAGATCCATACCTGGCTATTGATCATTTTTCTTCTTCCCTTTCTCCCATTTAACTCTCTCACTAAGTATGGATGTTTCCCAGGGGTCAGGGATTCCTTGCTCTTCTCCTCCTAGAACTCAGATCTCTGCACACCTTCAGTAACCACCCATGTAGTTTATCACAAAACTCAAAGTCTAGTCTCATCCGATCACACACATACCCACTTTATAAAACATGATACCCCTTGGGCATATTCAGATCTATCATCCCCACCTCAAATGTATCATGTTAACAACAAATGTGCTGAAAATATGCAAACAGCCAATAAGCACACGAAAAGATGCTTCAAGTCATTAGCCATAAGGGAAATAGAAATCCAAACTGTGGTTATCACCGCACAGTGTCTGGGATGGCTGTAATCAAAAGACAGGCTCTGACAGTCGCTGGTGAGGATGAGAACATGGAGCCTTCATCCTTGGCTGGAGGGAAGGTAAAATGGTGAGACCAGATTGGAAAACAACCTGGTAGTTCTCCCAAGTGCTAAACACAGAATCACCAGGTGACCCAGCAATTCCAATCCTGGGCATACACCCAAGAGAAGTGGTAATGTACATGCTTAGTCACTCAGTCACGTCCAGCTCTTTGTGACCCTACGGACTGAAGCCTGCCAGGCTCCTCTGCCCACAGGATTCTCCAGGCAAGAATACTGGAATGGGTTGTCTTGCCCTCCTCCTGGGGATCTTCTCTACCCATGGATCAAACCTACGTTTCCTGCATTGGCAGGTGGATTCTTTACCCACTGAGCCACCAGGGAAACCCGAAATGATAATGCTACTGCTGCTGTTGCTGCTAAGTTGCTTCAGTCATGTCCGACTCTGTGTGACCCCATAGACGGCAGTACACCAGGCTCCCCCGTCCCTGGGAGTCTCCAGACAAGAACACCGGAGTGGGTTGCCATTTCTTTCTCCAATGCATGAGAGTGAAAAGTGAGAGTGAAGTCGCTCAGTCGTGTCTGACTCTTGGCGACCCCATGGACTGCAGCCCACCAGGCTCCTCTGTCCATGGGATTTTGTGATAATACATGTTCACAAAAAAACTTGTATATGAATGCTCATAGCCACATTACTTTTATTTACTTGCAATGACCACCAAAAATATTAAATCTATGCTAAATCTGAAAATACTGAGAAAGTGTCTGGACAGATCAGGGCATAAGCTACAGAGAAGAGATTTTTTAAGTCAATATGATTCAAAGGAGGAGGTACTGGTTAAAATGTTAAAAGAGAAGATAACGCTTAAAAGGGTTAGGAGAGATTTAAAGGGGACTTGCAAAACACAAAGCCTCTAAGGGAGAAAAAAAAGGTCAAAAAGGAAAGTAGAAATGCTCTTGGCAATAGAACTGTGTAAAGGAAAAGAAAAATAAGAAGGCAACTTTAGGGTGCTCTAGGGTAAATTGTTTGGAGAAGGCAATGGCACCCCACTCCAGTACTCTTGCCTGGAAAATCCCATGGTTGGAGGAGCCTGGTAGGCTGCAGTCCAAGGGGTTGTTAAGAGTCGGACATGACTGAGCGACTTCCCTTTCACTGTTCACTTTCATGCATTGGAGAAGGAGATGGCAACCCACTCCAGTGTTCTTGCCTGGAGAATTCTAGGGATGGCGGAGCCTGGTAGGCTGCCGTCTCTGGGGTCTCACAGAGTCGAACATGACTGAAGCAGTAGCAGTAGCAGGGTAAATTGTTAGTCACTCAGTCCTGTCTCACTCTTGCAACCTCATGGACTGTAGCTTGCCAGGCTCATCTGTCCATGGAATTCTCCAGGCAAGAATACTGGAGAGGGTTACAATTCCCTTCTCCAGGGGATCTTCCCAACCCAGGGATCAAACTTGGATCTCCTGATAGTAGGCGGACTCTTTACTGTCTGAGACACCAGGGAAGCTGCAATGAATGGAAAGAGTAACATGGAAACTTACATTACCATGTCTACCAAATAGATAGACAATGGGAATTTGCTGTATGGCTCAGGAAGCTCAAACAGGGGCTCTATATCAATCTAGAGGACTCTATACTGATCTAGGGATGAAGCGGGAGATGGGAGGGGATATATGTATACCTGTGGATGATTCATGTTGAAGTTTGACAGAAAACAATAAAATTCTGTAAAGCAATTATCCTTCAGTAAAAAAATAAATTTAAAAAAGGGTGCATTTTACTCTGTATAATAGCTTTAGGTTCATCTACCTTATTAGAACTGAGTCAAAGAGAAAGACAAATTTTGTATATTAGCACATATATGTGGAATCTGGAAAGATGGTGCTGAATGGAGATGCAGACATAGAGAGCAGACTTGTAGACACAGTGAGGGGAGGAGAGGTTGGGGCGAATTGAGAGAGTTGCATTGAAACATACATTACTACATGTAAACTAGATAGCCAGTTGGGGTTTGCTATATGATGCAGGGAGCTCAAACCTGGTGCTCTGTGACAACCTAGGGGTGTGGCATGGGGCAGGAGGGAGGTTCAGGAGGGAGGGAACATATGTACCTACGGCTGATTCATACATCAACGGCTGTTGATGTATGGCAGAAACCAACATGATGTTGTAAAGCAAATACCCTCCTATTAAAAAGAACTACATAAAAAAATAGAAGGGTACATTTTATAGTATGTGAACAACAATGTCAATTTTTGTAAATGAACTTGTTTTCATAAATATCCCATGGGGATATTGGGATGTTATCTAAATCTTCCATCTTCATGGGTGACAGGGTGTCACTTCAAGCACCCAGGTGCCTGCATCGACCCCAGCAGTATGAACCAAGTGTTCATTCTATGTCGTGGCTCTAACAGCTAGCACGTACTGACCACTCAGCTCATCCCAGGTGTTTTACATGGATTAACATATTTAATATTCACCATGACTCCTTCAAGCATATGAAAAACTCAGGGCAGTAAGGTTATGTATATATGCATACATTTTTGCTGCTGTTTAATTGCTAAGTTGTGTCTGACTCTTGCCTACCCCATGGACCAAAGCCCCACTGGGCTTCTCTGCCCATGGGATTTCCCAGGCAAGAATACTGGAAAATGGGTTGCCATTTCCTTTCCAGAGGATCTTCCCAACCCAGGGATTAAACCCACATCTCCTGCACTGCGTGCAGGTTCTTTACTGCTGAGCCTCCTGGGAAGCCCCATATGCGCACATATACACAACGGAATACTACTCAGCCATAGAAAAGAAAGAAATGTTGCCATTTTCAGCAGCATTCATGGCGAATGTCACGCTAAGTGAAGTCAGAAAGAGACAAATATTACATGCCAGTTACACGTGGGATCTAGAAAATAATGTAAATAAATCTACATGCAAAGAAAACAAACGCGTGGACACCAGAGAGGGAAGGAAGGGGAAGGATGAATTAGGAGTATGGGGTTAACATATATAGACCAGCATGCGTAAAACAGATAAATTACTGTACAACACAGCAAGCAATAGTCAGTGTTTTGTAATAGACTATAATGGAATATATATATATATATCATATATAATAAAAATAACATAAAATATAAATATATAACTGAATCAGTCTGCTATACAGTGAAGCTAAAACAATATTGTAAATCAACTAAACTTCAATTAAAAAAAATAAGGAGGTCTCAGAGAGAGTTCCACATAGATAATCCCATTCCACACTTTATAAACCGCTCTCCATCTTTTAGCAGAAAATAAAATGGAAAGGCAAAACACACTGCTCTGAGTTTGCTCCTGTAATTCTTCTTTTCTTGACTGGTTCTGCCTTCCACTGTCCAAATCCTACCTGCTCTGCGGGGTCTAAGGTCAGCCCGCCTCTTCCCAACACTTCGTTTCTTTCTGCTGTTTCTCCCAGAGTCTTTGACCTGTGCCCCTGGAGATCAGAGGCAGCAGCACCGTTTCAGAACTTGGTGTTGATGCAAGGTCTCAGTCCGCACCCCAGACCCTCTGCATCTGGGACTTGGGCTCAGCAACACGCATCTTCACAGGCCCTGCATGTGGTCCTGATATACCAAAGTTTAGAACCAACCCCGGGGGCCAGAGTCATCTCCTTAGAGTGGCAGTCCCATCCTCTCTCTCTTCAGATCAGCACCACCTAGTGGGTTCTCACCTCACTGTTAGCAAAACCCAGTCTCCGAAACAGCTTTCAGGGTCCTACATGTCCACTGCTTCCCCTTTGCCTGCCTGACCTCATGTGCCCAACGCCCACCGCCCCGTCACTCCTGCCACTCTAGCCACAGCATCCAGTGACTGGAGAACGCACCAGGCTTGCTCCCGCCTCAACACCTTCATCGGGATGGTTTTCCGAGCCTGTCACATGCTCCCCTGAGATCTGCATGGCTCTATCCCTCCCCTCCTGCAGGTCATTTCTTTTGTGACACCTACCCTGGTCACACTACTTACAATTAGGCTTGCCCCCATCAAGAGGACTCATTTCTGTTTTCTGATTTTGTTGGATATATCTGCATGTAACGTATATATTTCACGTCCTCAAATTTTTCATTGGTCATCTCACTCTGCAAGGATGTTAGCTAAGAGACCAGAGGTCTTGCTTCATATTTTCCTGTTTTGTTCATTGACACAGTATCTGACTCGTGTGGTGATGAATATTCAACACCTGTTTGTCAAATGTGTGAATTTAGCACTTCTTTCCTGTCTACGCTGTTTATGAGCTACCCCATTCATTGTCGTCTTTATGGTCAACTAGTGTGTAAGCTATGAATGACCCTCTTCACCACCATGTCCAGCACCAAGCTGAGAACTTAGAAAGCACGTGATGCTTAATTGTAGATCTGACCACATTGTCCCCTGGACCTGGGATTCAAGACAGAAAGCCCATGTGATGCCCCTTATTCGTCCAGAGCTCCCTCCCCTCCACCCTCCAGCTCACAGCTCAAAGCCCCCAGCCTGCTCCCTCTTCCCCTCCAGCCACGATTCCCGGTCCTCACCCCTGACATGTAAAGAGTCCACTCTCGCTGGCTGCTGTTCCTGCCCCCAGGCTCTGCCTGCTCAGGCAGCCTCCATCTGTCCCTCAGCCGAGTTCCAGCGACGCAGCATGACAGCTGAGATCCATAATTTATTAGTGCCCTTCTGCAGGGTCTTTTCTTCCATTCTCTCTCTCTCAGGCATCACTTGTATCCAGGCCTTAGTCAACACCATCAAAGGGACTGCAGGTGTTTGAAAGGTCCCCGAACGAAGGTAATTCGAGTCAAGTAATGCACTAAGATTAGCAATGAGAGATTCCGGAACATTCTGTGCTGGGAGAAAAACATCCATATTCCTTTAAGTAATGCCCTGGAATCTCTCCACCACCCATCTTACACGTATTTGCCTGAATGTATAGGAAAATCACCTTTTGCTCTTTGAAGAAACATGCAATGTTTAAGGTGAAGAATCCCTGAGAGGGGGGCAGTCAGCACGCATGAGTTGTCTTCTCAAACCTCGGTAGGCAATATGTGTTTTTAATAATCATTTGGTAATTAACAGCTGTGATTCAAAGCCTTTCATTTGGAAAAATAATAATAATTTTACTTCCTGGTGCCAGGAGCCAGATGGGCAGCTGAAGAGAGAAGCCTCCAGCTATGTATCAGACAAGTAGAGAAGGTGGGGTCCACGAGCTCCCTGGTGACCTTGCAGCTGGCACAACATCTGGACAGGAGAGCAAAGCCATGGCCTGGTACCTGCACCCCTCCCGGCCAACACACTGTTCCACTTGGCGCTAATCACAGTGCCAGCATACAGTCCCAGCTCGAAAATGTATAGCCCCTCCCTCTGCTGACTTGTTAGAAATGACCTCCTTTAAAAGATACATAATGTCAAACTGAGAAATTATTTTGCATTGGCCCTTAGGCCTTCTTGCTGCTGGTCATCGCCATCCCCCTTCTCCCTGCCTCCTGCTGGTTTCGGTCACCTTAGGGTCAGCAAGTAGCAAACCACCTTTGAAGCATCACCTGTCTGTTTCAGATACAACTTCACACATCTCTCTCTCTTCCCCAACACACACACACACAAGTTGCATATACATATCTTTTTGCTGAAGATATCAGAAGTGGAGAAATAAGGTAAAGAAGGAGACTAACAAGAAGAAAATGATCCGGATATATTTTTATTACATTTCTCATTACGTCCAGTGTCTGGTGTCTTAGAGGCTTGGAATATGATAGCTGGAGTTTATCTTCTTGTCTGAAACCATGACTTGGCTTGATTTTGAGGCTATGCTATCATTCTCATACAAAGAAGGAGAGGAAGAATGGAAGAGATGAAGACAGGGAAGAAGGAGGGGAGGGAAAACAGAAGGAAGAGTAGAGGTGGCCTTGGATAACCTGCCACGATTCGGCTGGTCTTTATTTGCGGCATGTTTAGCATGAACCTATCACAGGATGCATTCCACATGGCAAAGACATCTGAAAGCAGACTGAATTCTGGCCCGGCAGCTGTGTGAGCTACATCGCTTGAGTGGAAGATGACCAGTGGTAACTGACTCTTGGCTCAACACTATTCCATCCATCAGCAGGAACAATAGCTGGGCTGGAGTTGCCTTTCCAACTCTGCTTTGAGGGGCTTAGTATTTTGATGGTTGCCATGGCAAGGAGGCTTAAAACACTACTGGATGATATGAAAGGCAGAAGATAATGCTTCATGACTTTCAATAGCCAGGCTCTGAGAAGAGGATTTGGGCATTTCTTTCTTTTTTTTGTGGAAAGAATAGCAAACTGAGAATCAGAAGAACTGGAGCCCAGTTTCAGATGGGCCATTAAATAATTATGTGACTTTAGATGACTTCACTTCTGGACAGAAAAATTAGAAAGTAGTGATGAATTTAGTGAAATGTTGGGATTTTAAGAGCGTAATAGTATAAAGTATGTCAGAGAGCTGGAATCTGGTTCCTCCTCTCCATTAACCAGTGATGAGGCTTAGCTTTANGACTTTAGATGACTTCACTTCTGGACAGAAAAATTAGAAAGTAGTGATGAATTTAGTGAAATGTTGGGATTTTAAGAGCGTAATAGTATAAAGTATGTCAGAGAGCTGGAATCTGGTTCCTCCTCTCCATTAACCAGTGATGAGGCTTAGCTTTATCGAACAATATTTTAAGCAGAAAGAGGTATTGATATGGTGGAAATCATATGATTGAAAAAAATAAAAATGAGAGGAACTGCAACCATATTTACATCTGTTATTATTTACTGGGCACTGACTATATACCAGACATTGCGTCTGGGCTTTGCAAGCATTATCTGCTTGAATATTCGCATCGACTTTAAGACAGAGGTAATGCAATCCTGTAATACAGATCAAGGGTCTAAGAGGAGGTCTAGGCAAGCTTCAAGCAGTCACACATCTCTGGTGAGGGGAGGCGGGGACTCAGGTCCAGGCATACATGACACTAGAGTCTGCTTTTAGCTATTGTTTTTGTTCAGTAACTCCATTGTGTCTGACTCTTGGCAATCCCATGGACTGTGTCCCACCAAGCTCCTCTGTCCATGAGATTTTCCAGGCAAGAATACTGGAGTGGGTAGCCATTTCTTTCTCCAGGAGTCTTTCTTGACCCAGAGATCAAATCCAGATCTCCTGCATTGCAAATATTATCATAATTTATGATCATGAAGACCTAAGGAGGGAAGCACTATTATCTCCATGTCAAAAGTGAAAAAAATCAAAGCTCAGAAGGTTTAGGTAACATGTCCAAGGTCATCCAGCCAGTAACTAGAGGCACCAGGAATCTCTCCATTGTCCTTAGCCCCCAAAGTCGCTGTGCGAAGATGAAATTTAACAGAGGCAGAGAAGCATCATAGTTTAAAGAAAAGAGAAACTCTGTCATCCCTGGGTTCCAGCGGTAATTATGTTGCTATTAGCTGGGTTACTCTAGTTCCTCGGGGTCACTTATCCTAATTGGGCTGGAGGGTTTTTGAGAGGGTAACATTATGTACTTTAAAAGTTATTTTCCATTTTTCTTCCTAGTTCTAAAATCGTTAATTTAATGTGCATTAATTTTTTTCCCTAGGAAAGGAAAACAATTTTCATTAACTCTAAAATGAAAGTGTTCTATGTACAAACCCTGAAGAAAAACTGACAATAATTATCCTTCAAGTACTTGGAATGGACCAAACACTATATCCATGTTCTACTCATCTAATTCGCACAAAACCCTGTAAAGTAGGGACTCATTATGATTCCCATTTTATCAACAAGATGATTGAGGCAAAGAAAGGTATTTGCACGTGATCTTAGAGAAAGTAAGTATCAGAGATGAGACCTAAATTTAGGCAGCCTGCTTCACAGTCCACACTTTTAACTACCATAACGCACTGCATCCAGAGCCAAAAGAGCTCTTTAGCCTAACAGGAGTCAACATAGTACTACACTGCACTGGGAATGCAGGGAGCGGTGCAGAGATCAAGACTGGGTGACAGACAAAGTTAGGTTTGACTCGCAACATTGCCGCCATCACTAGGCTGCCAAACTTACCAAACTAGGAATCTGACTAATCTCCCCACCCCGTTCATTACCATCACTATGCACCTGTTGAATGGATGCATGATTTCGCGGGTGGGTGTGGAGCTCACCTTCTAAATTGTACACATCTGATTCCAAAGTCTAACAGCATTCTGTTTTCCAGGACTGCCTCACAGAACACATCAGTGCAGAACTGTCCAAAGGGTTCTTCGGGCAGCATAAGCAAAGAGCCTGAGATCTGAGGAGAGACCCACTGCATTTAACAAGGTGTATGGATTCCCGGAGCCTCCACTTACTTTTTCTTCTTTAGTCGCTAAATTATGTCTGACTCTTTGCCACCCCATGGACTGCAGTCCACCAGGACCCTCTGTTCAAGTGATCTCCCAGGCTAAAATAATGGAGCAGGTTGCCATTTCCTTCTCAAGGGAATCTTCCTGACCCAGGGATCGAACCCACGTCTCCTGCATTGGCAAATGGATTCCTAACCACCGAACCACCAGGGAAGCCTGGAGATAAGTCTCCACTTACCTCTCCATAGACTCGAGGTTATGTTGTCCCATGTGCTTGTTAGCACTCTCCTGGCACGATGCAGTCATACAATAATCGGTAACTTCTCAGTCGCCTTTCTAAAACGAACATCGATTGGAGCAGTAGTATCTGTAGCCTGGGCTGATCATTACCTTGTTGGAATCGTGGTGCTTCTTTGCTCTAAGAAAGCACCTCCTGAAATACCAGGATTATAAGTCTCTATTTCCTTCCACCTGGGTTTTCAAGGTCGCCAAGTATACGAAAGTAGAAAATGGACATCAGTGTGAGAATGGCACCTTGTAAATAAAGGAAGTCCACCATGTGGGCACACTCAGAACAAAGTAATTTCCCATTATTTGCAACCTGTCTCCGAATGAGTGTGTCCTAAAGTTGAAGCTGCTGTTACGTTTCCGCTTAGATCTCAGAGAGAAAATTTCCCGGTGGATGTAACCTGTGGTGCTTCGGCTGCTCAGACCCCATTAGCATTGCTGGAACACAACAGGATGTGGAAGACAAGCAGGGCCCTCCTGGCCTCCGGAAATGCCTCCCCACTTCGCAAGCCCGGAGCACGTTTAGTTTGGAGGCACAGGCACGGAACGGCTTGCTGTCAGGTTCCGACGGCACTCAGGAGCCCATCGTTTCTCTGACCTAGCCCTCCTGAGACACTGCCCCTTCACGAGCCGCAGGACCTCTTGCTTCTGTGATGAGTACCCCCCATGACCTTTGTCTACTTGACTGCAGCTTTTACTGCTATGGGTTATCAGGAGCTCTGTTGTCACTCCTCTCCCTGAAAGTTTTCTCTGACACGATGGTTCTGGAGCAGCCAACAGCTGCGTCTCCAAGAGGACATTGCATGACTCCCCAGAATCAAAAGTGAATGCCGACTTCTGCCTCTGGCCAGGAGAAGTGACGAGCCCCAGATTACCCTTCCACCTAAGCAACAGCAGCAACAAGAGAGACAGAGTGTATGAAACAGTGGTTTCCAAGACACTAGACATCAGGCAGGGAAAGAGGGAACTTTGAGTGATGGAAAACAGATGAGGTGTGCCCTACCCTTGTCTTAGCTTACTGCCTGGAGAGAGCTCCCCAGTGTGCGCTGGGAGGGAGGACCAGGCAGAGCCCAGCAGACTCAGAATTGAGCAACTGGAGAACCAGGGAGATGACAGCAGGCAGAGTTCTCAGGACAGACTATCAGGCAGGGGAGACCTGCACGGAGAGAGGGCTTCAGAAATCTGTTGGGGTCTCCTTGAGTATTCAGCAGGTAGTCAGTTTGTATGTGCAATGAAATTACCAAAATCTAGGGAAATAAAACCCTCCAGAGGGTTAGAGGGAACACTGCCCAGCCCACAGGCAGGGCCAGGAATACTGCCTGTGCCTACAAGTCAGACCAGAAAACCTGTGACTCTTGACTCGAGCATCTCACCTCAGCAGCTGGTCTCAACACTAAACATCATGCTGATTTTACCTAACAAAGCTCAATGTGAGATTCCAAGGGAATTGAATTTGTAGATAAAAATCCCCCCACAAAGAAACAAGCAAGCCCAGATGAATTCATGAAGAAACAATATCAATTATAAATAAACTCAGAAAGTTGAAGAGAAAGAAATCATTCACACTTTAAATTCTGTGAGCTCAGTATTAACCTGACACCAAAACTGTAAAGGGATTGTGCAAAAAATAGATAAGTAAAACTGTAGAGCAACATCTTTCATGAACATATGTGCAAAAATGCTAAGCAAAATTAAATTAATCGAGTTGAATCCAACAACATATGAAAAATGATACATCAGGACCATGTATTTTTACTCTAGGAAAACAAGGGTGGTTTAATAGTAAGAAAAAATCAAAACAATGGGATTCACAATATTAAAGTTAGAAAAGTAGACGATTATCTCAAAAGGTAGAGAAGAAAACCTTCGACAAAGTCTAACATCATTCTTGATTGAGGAAAAACAAAAAACAACGCTCAGCAAATTAAGATGAGACATTTCTCAATCTGATAAAATGCATCTATGAAAAACCTATAGCTTCTAGCATGTCTAAAATGAAAAGGCTGAATGCTTCCCCCCAAAAAATAAGAAACCGGAAAAGAAAGTCTGTCTACACGATTTCTAGGAAACATTGTACGGGAGGTTCTGCACTAAGATAAGGGGAAACAAAAGCATCCAGATTGGAAAGATACAAATAAAACTGTTATTTGCAGGTGACATGATTGCCACTATAGAATATCGGGTGAAATATATTAAAAAGTTACAATTAATGAGTGCAGCAAAGTTGCCAAGTAAAATATTCTATGCAAAACCACAGAATAGTCTGAAATTTGAATTTTAAAAATTCCATTTACAATAGCATTGCAAATTTAAATACTTAGAGCTAAGTCTATCAAAGAGTGTCTAAGATCTAGACTTTGAAGACTACAACACATAGCTGAAGGAAATTAAAGACCTAGATTAATAGAGATATATGCTGAGCTAATCAGTCACAAGAGTCATTGTTAGTAAAATGGCATTCCTCTCAGAATTAATCCATAGATTTAATGTAATTTCAATCCAGATACTAGTATTTTTTTTTTTTTTTACTTTAAACTGACAATCTGATTTTAAAACCAGTATGGAAATGCAAAACATATACAGTAACCAAAATAATTTGGGGGAAAAAAAAGAGAAGCTTCTACCTGACTTGAAGACTTGCTTTAAAGTGACTGTAAACAAAACAATGTATCATGAAGATAGAAAAATATGTCAGTGAAACAAAATAGAGTCCAAAAATTGACCCACAGTTGTAAGAACTAAATTTTTTAAGTGTTAAGGCAATTCATGGTATTAAAATATAGAATTTTTTCTACAAATAATACAGGTACACTAGATATCAATCAACTTTTTTAAAGTTTCAATTCATGCTTTGTATCATATACAAAAGTTAACTCAAAGTGGATCAAAGACGCAAATGTGAAACTTTCTTGAAAAAAAGCATAAGAAGAAACCTTTGTGACTTTGGGTTAGGCAATGATTTTTCAGATGGGACACCAAGAGCACAACCTATAAATTAAAATATAAAAATACACTGGACTTCAGCAAAATGTGAAATTTCTTCTCTTTTAATGGCACTGTTAGAAAAACAAAAAAAAAGATATGCTACAAATTGGGGAAAATATTTGAATTATATACCTGATAAAGAACTTGTATTCAGAATATACAGTAAACTTTCAAATTCAATAAGAAGAAATAAAACAATCCAATAAAAGATTTCAAAAGATTTGAACAGACATTTTGCTAACAAACACATACAATTAGCAAATAAGCACAGACTAAGATTCTGAACATTATTAGTCATTAAGGAAATTCAAATTAAAACCATAATGAGATACCATTACACCCCTGTTAGAATGGCTATAATTAAAATTCCAAATGTTAGCAAGAATATGGAGGAATTAAAACTTCTCTTAAACTGCTGGTGAGAAGATAAATTGATGCAACCATTTTGGAAAACTTTGGCAACTTCCTAAAAAGCTAAATATGCATTTAATAACATGAATAGCAATTCCACTCCTATGTATTCACTGAAGAGAAATAAAACCATGTGACCATACAAAGGCATACTAAGGCTTTCTTATGAATGTTCCTAGCAGCTTTATTTCTAATACAGAAAAACTAGAAACAACCCAGATATTCATCAACCTATGAATGGAAAAAGAAGTTGTGGTTTATTTATAGAATGAAATACCCTTCCATAGTTTAAAAGAATGAACTGTTAATAAATGCAACCATATGGGTAAACTTCAAAATAATTGCGCTGAGTAAAAGAAGTCAGACAAAAGTGAATACACAATGTGTGATTTCAAACATACAAAACTCTAGAAAATGCAAAGTAATTTATGGCAACAGAAAGGAGATGAGAGGTTGCCTGGGTGGAGAGGGGATGGCAAGAGAGAGGGATAACAGAATCCAGCAAGGGGACTTTTGGCATGACGGAGCTGCTCACCACCTTGACTGTGACAACTGGACCTCAAGGCCTGTGTGTAGACATGTCAAAACTTACCACGCTGCACATTGAAATATACATTCCTTATTGAGTATCAATTTTGTCTCATAAGGCTGTGAAATATACACAGAAACAGCAAACAAAGATCGGGAAGCCTAAAATGCTGAAACGAAACAACCAACACAAAAACCTTTCCACCTATTTGATTGCTCTTCTTCAGTCTCAGCTTGCCTTTGGAAACTGCTGCTGGGTTCCCCGCACACAGGGTCTCCGTGGTTCAGTTTTGCTGTGCATAGCAATAGGAATTCCGTGCCAGTCTCCTTCTTTGTGTTGCTCCCTTCTCTGATGCAACCCTATTCTTTAAAAAGAACTGTATTTACTGCTGACATAATCTGCAGGATACTTCTCACAGGCTCCGAGGTGAGTTAAATTGGACTTTCCCCAAAAAGGTATTTTTCAAATCCAAACCCCTGGTAACTGTTTTTTTTTTTTTTTTTAATGCATGTATGTGAAATCTAGAAAAATGTTATAGATGATCCTGGGTGCAAAGCAGAAATAGAGACACAGATGTAGAAAACAAATATATGGAGAAGGCAATGGCAGCCCATTCCAGTACTCTTCCCTGGGAAATCCCATGGATGGAGGAACCTGGTAGGCTGCAGTCCATGGGGTCGCTGAGGGTCGGACACGACTGAGCGACTTCAGTTTCACTTTTCACTTTCTTGCATTGGAGAAGGAAATGGCAACCCACTCCAGTGTTCTTGCCTGGAGAATCCCAGGGACGGGGGAGCCTGGTGGGCTGCCGTCTATGGGGTCGCACAGAGTCGGACACGACTGAAGCGACTTAGCAGCAGCAGCAAGGAGGAAATGGGATGTGTGGGAGGACTTAGAAGATTGGATTGGTATATATACACTACTGATACTATGTAAAAAGATAATTTTTCTATAAACAGCTATTTGATACTATAAAACTATAACTAAGCTATACTATGAAACAGAAAACATACTATACAGCACAGGGGACTCTGCTTAAGGCATTGTGGTGACCTGACTGGGAAGGAAATCCAAAACAGAGGGGGCTGTATATGTGGGCGTGGACTTCCCAGAGGCTCAGTGGTAAAGAACCCACTCACCAATGCAGGAGACAAGAGTTCCATCCCTGGGTCGGGAAGATCCCCTGGAGGATGAAATGGCACCCTACTCAGTATTCTTTCCTGGGAAAGCCCATGGACAGAGGAGCCCAGCAGGCTACAGTTCATGGAGTCGCAAAGAGTCAGACATGACTTAGCAACTGAGCACGTGTGATAAGGGGAATATTTCTTGCCATATCGGTAAACAAAGGATGTCACACTCACCATCGACCGCAGCCACGGATGGTGAGCTGCTGAACCCTGGGGGAACTCAGGAAGGAAAGCATACCTGCCATCTAACAGCCATCAGACTGCAGCCACTCCCCACCCTGAACCCTGAGAAAACTCAGGATGTGAAAACACAGGATCCTGGCCCCAGATAGCATAGCAAAGGAATGATTTCAGTGAGTCCAGACTCTCACATCTTTCCATAAAGAGAAAAGCACTAAATTCCCTAACTTGAGATTCTTGGTTTAATTAACAGTCATCTTTTGATATTCAGACTACCTGCCCTTTGTTGCAAAACCTTTGTATAACCTGGCTCCTCTCCTGACAGAACAGTTTTCTCAGTGTTAACTTGAGATGCTGCCTCTTGGGCTCGAAATCCTAAAAATATCCAAAAAATAAAACAGAACTCTCAACTTATACATTGTGTCTATTTTTAAAGTCAACAGTTGTTCTCTTTCTAGAGGAAGGAGAAGGGGCCCTGGATACTGAGACACAGAGAGAACATGCAGGTGGATGCTGGGGTCCGTGTCTACAAGACAAGGATCAGCAGGGATTGCTCCAGGAGGAAGGAGAGAGATTGGAGCAGAGGAAGGAAGCTCCAGAAGGAACCAAATCTGCTGGCGCCTTGCTTTGGGCCTTGGCCCCCAGAGCTGTGGGAGAACACACTTCTGCTGCTCGAAGTGGCCCAGCTTGTGCTAATTTACTATGGCAGCTCCAGAGCTAAGGCAGCCTCCAGGAAACTGTGTTTGCTTCCTTATTTCAGAAACAGGAGCTGCTTCTCCCCTTCTCGGGTTTCAGCCAGGCATCAGCCTTGCACCTAAAGGCCAGAGTCCCCAGGCTTCCTGCAGGTGTCATCATGTGATGGGTTTGAGCCCCCGGCACAGAAGCAATAAAGGTGTACATGGCTTATTTTGCATTTTTCCTTCCTGGGAACTGGTGATGCCAAAACCTTTGTGCACCTTAGTTCTGACTGTCAGGTGAGAGGCCGTAGAATTCTCTCTCTGAAGCCACCGTATTGGGGGGAGGGTGCTGCTCCCCACCTAATAACAATGTGTCTAATAACCATCCCTTCCTCTGTCTTGCATCATAAGCTTCTAGAAGCTTCTGTTTGCTGTGAATCTTCCTGAAGCACCTGGCACAATTCTATGTGTAAACAGCTCTTACTCCTTTATATTATCATTAAAAAAGCGTCTATTAAGCCAGTGTGGTTCTAAGACTGCTTCAGCTTGCAAGACTAAGGAGGCCATTTCAATAAATGTCAATGAGCATAAATTTTGTGAAATAGTATTACCCAACCCACAATCCCTCTTTTCTTGCCGTGGGAGAGAGCAAAGCCTGGGGAATTTGGCCATGTTTCTACAGAGGACCATCTGCAAGTGATAGCTAATATTCACAGACATCACAGGCTGATGGTGGACCAGAGTGGGCTCCAGGAGGACAGCTCTGAAAATAAGATGTATGCCTTCCATATGCGCTGCTGCTAACGGGAGCACTTGCTTCATCTGTGACAAAACACACTTAGATTAATTCAAAAATGAGTGACATCTCTTTGCTATGCACTCAGACACTCGGTCATGTTCGACTCTCTGCAACTCCATGGGATGTTAGCCAGCCAGGATCCTCTGTTCATGGAATTTCCCAGAATACTGGAGTGGGTTGCCATTTCCTCCTCTAACGGATCTTCCTCACCTGGGGATCGAACCCATGTCTCTTGCATCTTCTGCATTGACAGGCATATTCTTTACCACAAGAACCACCTGGGAAGCCCAAAATGAGTGGAGTGGGTTCCTCTGGAAACACAAAGAGAAGTGTATTTGCTTGCCAACCTGAGTATAACACATACCTTCTTAAGGATTAAGAGAAAAAGGAAAACATGCAGAAATAAAAATCTTTTTTAAAAAACCTTTAATGGATTTATTATAATATTGCTCCTGCTTCTTCTTCTTCTTCTTTTTTTTTAGCTGCATGGCATGTGGGATCTTAGTTCCTCAACCGGGTATGGAACCTGCACCCCATGCATTGGAAGGCAAAATCCTAACCACTGGACCACCAAGGAAGTCCTTGAGAGGAAAGGCTAGTTCTTTAAAAATAGAAGAGAATGAACTGGACTTCAGAAGGTGAGAAAAATCACTGGAGACCCAATTGCTCCTGGTGGCAAGAGGTGTTAATGAGGCACTTAACATTTGGACTTGCTTAATCGCTAAGGCTACGCTGAGACAGACCAGGCTGAACCAGGGAGATAGGAGGAGACAGTATAGCCCGTGGTTGGAGACGGAACTTTATTACAGTTAAGGGACAACAATATCCTTTCATGCACAGCGGATTGCTATCTTCCCTCTCTCTCTTTTAGGTGTGTGTTTGGCATTGTGTAGTTTATATTTAGAACATGTTCTCAACTATTTTGTATTTTGTTGCACCAAAAAATTTCCCCTTGTTTATAATTACAGACGCAGTGGGTAGCACCACCTCCTTGGTTTCCCACAGGAAGGCAGGCTGCCTCCTTAGGCTCCTGCTGCTCCAGAAAGGCACTGGGCAGCGGTAGAGGGCCAAGATGGAGTGCTGGGGATGGACCGGCCACCACAAGCAGTTTCAGCCTCCACAGAGTCCCACCCCGAGCAGGCCTGGCCCCCGGCATGGTCTCCAGCCTGCAGCCAGATCGCCCGCCACCCTCAGCATTCCACAGAGGGGCCAGGGAGGCTGCCTGGGCCCCCCTCCCTCCTCCTCTCCCTTTACTGACTCATTCATGATGTTTCTTTTCAGTTTTCACCCATTTTTATAAGTGAAATATGTCCACTGCAGAAAATGTGGGAAAAGAAGGAGGAGGAGGAGGAGAAGGGAGAAGAGGTGGAAGAAGGGAAAGGAGAGAGGCATCTACTGTTCTGTCAATTAAGGGCAATCATTTACCTTCGTGTTTTGACACACAGATATATGAATGATGGCCTCTATCTATTTACAATCTATATACATATATGTACACACATATATACATATATGCATATATATACATATGTGTATACACACACATATACATATATATGCATATATATACATATGTGTATACACACACACGCACATATATCTTCTCAGCTGACTCTAGTGGTAAAGAACCCACTTCCCAATGCAGGAGGCTTAAGAGACTCAGATTTGAGCCCCCTTGAGAGCCACCGGATTAGTAACTCAGGGAAAAGAGACGGAGCCCATGTTTGGGTGGCTGGTGGCCCCACACTGGTATTTTATTTTGTGCCATTCATGTCCTTCACCTTGTGATTCTGAGCATTTTCTGATGCCATTAAGTAGTTAAAACAAACAAACAAACACAGACTGAGAAATTGTGGGCCATGTGTGTGCTGATGGGAGTGATCCAGGAGAAGGCGCTGATGGCACGGTAGAGGGAGTGGAGGGCTGGCTTTGAGTGCAAGGAGCCAGCGTCCCTGCGCCAGCGGGTAGGGGAGCTCAGGCTCTGCCTCCAACTGCAGTTTCTCCACCTCTGCACTGTGCTCGTCGAGGTCACCAATGGTCTCCACGGTGCTGATTCATCGCCCCATCCGGGGTTCATTCCTCACCACACGTGGATTTCAAGCTGCTTCCAGCACACCCTTTCCCCTCAGCCTCTCGGGCTCCACGCTGTCCTGTCTGGGACGTGCTGTTCTCCTCCTATCACCAGGACCGCTCCCTCTTGGCCTCTTTTATTATTCCCCTGCTTCCCCTGCCCTCTTCCCCTCCCTGTGCAGTGGGATCACACTTTGCACACCTTCTTCTTTGCAGCTATACGCCCATGATCTCACCCAGGTTTAAGACTTAAATGTCATTCCATGCTGATGACTCCCAAATGCATCAATCCCGCAAGTCTTCTGCTATAAACTGCATAACCACGCAGCTAACTCTCCTCTCCACATCTCTGCTTGAATGACTATCAGAAGTCTCAAAGTGAACACGTGGAACAGGGATGGTGGTCTTGCCTGACCAAGATTTCCCCATCTGTGTTAGTGGAAGTGCTGTCCTTCCAGATGCTGGAGCCAAAATCCTTTAGTTCACCTTAACTCCTGTCTCTCACCTACAGCTGTCAACCAGTTCTTTAGAGAACCCTGTTGGCTTTTCCCTTCAAACTAACCACCGATATCTTACTATTTTCATTACTTTTCCATCATCTCTTTCTTGGATTCTTGGAAATAGTGCCCCAACAAGTATCCTCACTCTTACCACCTGGAAGAGAAACACACCAGAGCAGCCAGTGACCTTTTGAGATCACGGGTCATTCCACACCACTCCTCTGCTCTGAAGATACCGATGGAGTTCCTTTCACCTACAGTGAGAGCTTCTTACGATAAAGGATCCACCAGCAACGTGGGAGACCTGGGTTCAATCCCTGGGTTGGGAAGATCCCCTGGAAGAGGGCATGGCAACCCACTCCAGCATTCTTGCCTGGAGAATCCCCATGGACAGAGGAGCGTGCTGGGCTACAGTCCGTGGGGTTGCAAAGCGTCAGACACCACTGAGTGACTAAGCACAGCACAGGGAGAGGAAAAGCTCTCCCGAGACGTACAAAACTCCACTCTGTCTTGCACATACTTTCATTAGTCATATTTTTTAGGTTTCACGTATAAGCAAGGTCATATAGTATTTGTCTTTCTCTGATTCATTTCTCTGAGCATCCTATCTCCAGGCCCATCCACTCTGTTGCAGAAAACAAACTCATGGTTACCAGATGGGAGAGGGAAGGTGGGAGGGATGAATTAGGGGTAGGGGACTAACAGATACACACCACTAGACAGAAGATAGATAATCAGCAGTGATACACTGTAGAGCACAGGGAATGATACACGTTATCTTGCAATAACCTACAACGGAGTCTTATCTGCAAAAACAGTAAATCATGATTCTGTACACCTGAAACCACACAATACTGTAAGTCAGCTATACTTCATTAAAACAAACACCAGCCTCTGCTCTAAAGTCCTTCATCTCTGGCCCTCCTCCCCTGCCTTACCCCCTAATTCTAGCACCTTCTAGCTTACCCTGGCCTCTGCTCACTCTGTTCTGGTCATGTTGTCTTCCTTAATCTTATTGAAGGTAGTGGACAAACCCCCATCTCAGGGCCTTTGCAGCCTCTTTTCCCTCAGAGGAATGTGTCTTCTCCCTACAAATGCCCAATACACTTATTGCATCACTACCGTCGTATGATTGTTCAAATAACCCCTTCCTAGTGAGATCTACTGTGACGCTCCACTTGGGAAATGCAACCCACCATTTTATGCTTTGTCTCTCCCCATCTCCTACCCTGCTATATTTTTCCTCTTAGCACTTACATCTTCCAGTTTTTGCTTTATATTATTTTTTCATCTCTTTTCTCCCCGTGAAAATGTAAGCTCCCCAAGGACAAGGGTTTTTATTGTTTGGTTGACTGGTGTATTCTCATGGTTTAGAATCCTTTCAAACATACGGAAAGTCCTCACAAGAATTTTTGATGAATGAATGAACCTTGTGACTTTCGTAATTTGCATCATGTTCACTGACATAGCCATTCTCCTAAGGCTGGGTGTTTAGGTCCTTTCCACTATTTTGTTGCTTTATAGAACATCGCAACAAAAAGCTTTTTATAAGAATCATTTATTAGTTACCTTTTAACCACCCTAGGATATAATCCCATAAAAGGGAACACCAGGTAAAATGACATAGGTGTTTTAAAGCCTTTGTCTCATGCAGTCAGCTTTCCAGCTTAATTTTCCAACCATAGTGTCTGAGAATACCTACTGCTACAGTGAAGTTAGCATTTATTTTTCTTACCTTTGGCAATTTAGAAGGCAAAATAAGAAGGGCACATCTCAATCTCACATGAATTTGAATTTCTTTGATGCAAAGTGATTTGAAGTTTTTGTTGTTTCTTACTCATTAACATCGTTTTAACTAGCTCTTCAGAGCCTTTTCTTATTTTGCTACTGAAATATTCATGTTTTTGGAGTTATTTATGTATTAAAAATATTTGCTGGGTTTTTTTGTATTGTTAAAAAATTACTTCCATTGATTGTTGTTAAATTTCATGATGTTTGACATAAAGAAGGATTTAACGTTGCCAAATTCATCCATTTTTCTGCCTTTATTATGCCATGTTTTTGGACACAGACAGACCTATAAACTTACTTGCATTTACTTCTAGTTTTAACGACTTTGTATTTTACTTTCTTCTCTGTAATCTGTCATTTATTTTGCAGTTGGGCTCAGTATAGATTTTTAACTATTAGAAAAATCTACATCACTTATTGAACACCCGTATCTTTCCTAACTTATTTCTGAAATTGTCATATTCATGCCCACAAATCTTATATTTTATAAAAGTATTTCTGGGCAATCGATTCTGTTACATAGACCCATCTATTGATTCTTACGCCAGACCCCCCAGCGTTTCTATCACTGTAGTTTGTGGAATGACTTAAAACAGACCAGGCTGTTCCTCCCATCCTCCAGTCGGTTTCTCTTTGGGGGTTTTCATGGCTAAAGCTAAAAGTGAACTCTATTCTCCCCTGATAGTTATTCCAACAAAACTATTAGCATTTTGCTTAGAATTGCCTTAACACTATAAAGTCACTTGGGAGAAAATGACATCTCAATAGTCTTCAATCTTCTTATCACAAATATAGTTTGTTTCTCTCTCTCTTTTTGTTGCTGTTGTTGATTCCATCTTATCACAAATCTCTCCAGACTCTGAAAGCTCCTCCCTTCTTCTGGAATCAGAGATTCTGGGTTCTGTTCCCAGCTCCAGCTTTCTTACTGCCTGACCTTGGACAGAATATTTGGTCTTCCTAAATCTATGAGTTAATCCTTAGGATGGAGTTAAAGCAGTAACCACTGATGAGATAGTCTTAAAGATTAAACAGAAAATTACAGCAAAAGCCCTTTGTGTAGAACTAAGAAGCACTCACTAAATGATGACTTTCAAAAATCAACCCGTCTTTGTCATTCCCATCCTTTCCTTATATAGAGAAAGAGTGAAGGTCACTGGGGAAGCAGAGTCTGAGAAATCGAGGCCACAGAGTAGGTGCAGAGACTGACGATCTGACGTTGGGGCTTTGCTTCTGAGGTCTGAGCTGAGCAGAGGCTGAAAAGATGAAGTCAAGGCTAAGGGAAAAGTTTTGGGGGAATTTCTGCACATTTAAGGGAGGCCATATCATGGGAAATAGATGGGGAAACAGTGGAAACAGTGTCAGACTTTATTTTTCTGGGCTCCAAAATCACTGCAGATGGTGACTGCAGCCATGAAATCAAAAGACGCTTACTCCTTGGAAGAAAAGTTATGACCAACCTAGATAGCATATTCAAAAGCAGAGACATTACTTTGCCGACTAAGGTCCGTCTAGTCAAGGCTATGGTTTTTCCTGTGGTCATGTATGGATGTGAGAGTTGGACTGTGAAGAAGGCTGAGCGCTGAAGAATTGATGCTTTTGAACTGTGGTGTTGGAGAAGACTCTTGAGAGTCCCTTGGACTGCAAGGAGATCCAACCAGTCCATTCTGAAGGAGATCGGCCCTGGGATTTCTTTGGAAGCTGAAGCTCCAGTACTTTGGCCACCTCATGTGAAGAGTTGACTCATTGGAAAAGACTCTGATGCTGGGAGGGATTGGGGGCAGGAGGAGAAGGGGACGACCGAGGATGAGATGGCTGGATGGCATCACTGACTCGATGGGCGTGAATCTGAGTGAACTCCAGGAGTTGGTGATGGACAGGGAGGCCTGGCGTGCTGTGATTCATGGGGTCGCAAAGAGTTGGACATGACTGAGCGACTGAACTGAACTGAACTGACTGGGAGCCCATGGAAAAGAGTTGGGTCATCCCCACAGGGCTGCCACGTGGATAATGCCCCATGCAGTCCCACGGGGCCCCAGCTCAGAAGGGCCCTGAGTTTGCTTTCATGCTCTGCTACTGCCAACCTGAAATGCTTCCTGACTTTTGAACAAGAGTGCTGCACCTTCATTTTGTATTGGGCCCACACAGGACGCAGCTGGCCCATGGCATGCCTGGCCTTCTAGCTGGTGGGAAGAGGACTGCTCTGGGCCTCTCTGGGCCCTTCTTGCTCCACGCTGACACACCATTAACTTAGCAAAGGAAGGGGCACTCAGATGCACTTTCCATGAAGTGGGAGGGAGAGTTGGAGCTTACACTTTATCAGAAATGTGAGTATCGGACATTGGTGCATGGTTAAACTACAGGTCATGATTTACAAGCTAACCAGATACTCAGCTCTTTGAAAAAAAGAAAAAAGAGAGAGAGAGGATGAAACACAAAAGAGATGGGAATGTCAGAGGCACGATTCTTGCCCAGGGCTCTGGACGCTGTAGTTCATGGCAGAGCTCACAAATCTGCTGACTTGTTCCTTCACTCCTTCCCATTCCAGAAGCTTTTCCGGCAACTATTTACCTCTTAGACATGGAAATGGGGGCGGGGGTGCGGATAACAGCCGTGTTCAGGGAAGCAGAGAAATACGTTGATTGCATGTCTATCATATGCCAGACGCTGTGTTTGGGGCTTTCCACCTAGTTTCTAGTTCACTCCTCACAGGGACCCTATGGGTGCATCAGATTATCTCATTAGATGAAGAAGGTGGACCAGGGAATCGGTCAACCCGACCAAATCACATGGATGGCTAGTGACAAAAAAAGGAAGCCACCACCGTTTGCCTTGTTCTCGTTAGTGAAACTGGCCCAGATGAAGAAACTCTTCATGACTATACGCATGCTTTCCATGATTTAATTGCTTTCATTCTCACCTTGAAACTGGGGCTCAGAGAGTTTGTTCATTTGCTAAGTTGTGTCTGACTCTTTTGTGACCCCTTTGACTTTAGCCCTTCAGGCTCCTCTGTCCAGGGGGATTTCCAGGCAAGAATATCGGAGTGGGCTGCCATTTCCTTCTCCAGAGGATCTTCCTGACCCAGGCAATCAAACCTTTGACTCCTGCGTTGCAGATGGATTGTTAACCAACTGACACAATAGAGAAGCTCTCTGAGAGTTTAGGTAATTTCTACAAGGACTTGCAGCCGTGAAGTGGCAGATTCAGGATTCCAAGCTAAAGAACCCACTCCCAAGACAAAGCCTTAGCTGTGACCTGGGTAGCAGAGCAAAGCTGGTGACTGACTGTAGACTGCATAAGGAAAAAGTCAAGGGAGATTTCCAGGATTCATGGTTGAGCAGCCAGTGGGAAGATGATGTCATTCATTGAAGTGTGAAGTGGATAAGGGTGAGGTGCAGGTTTTAGTGGCGTGCTTGTGACATCATTGTGGACAAGCTGAGTTTGATGCTTGTGGATGGCACTCCCAAGAGGATGCTCAGCAGTGACGGCACCTTCCTTAAAGTGCTGCTGCAGAGATTGAATGAGTTAGTCATTAAAGTGCTTGGAATGACGCCTGGCACAGAGTGAGCGCTACAGAAGCGTTTGCTATTATTATGGCCTACTGAACAAGTAGGNGCTTGTGGATGGCACTCCCAAGAGGATGCTCAGCAGTGACGGCACCTTCCTTAAAGTGCTGCTGCAGAGATTGAATGAGTTAGTCATTAAAGTGCTTGGAATGACGCCTGGCACAGAGTGAGCGCTACAGAAGCGTTTGCTATTATTATGGCCTACTGAACAAGTAGGTCATCGTGGAGCTAAGAAGATTATTATGACCCAGTAAGCAACTGGGTCAAATGGAACTAAGACAGAAAGATCTTGGCCGAGACGCAAAATCAGGCATTCTGAATTTATAGATGGGAACTGAGGTAATGGGAGAAAAGCAGAAAGAAGGGAACGAGAGGAGAAGAGGGCCTCAGGACAAGCATCATCAGAGATGCACAAACTGTCTTGGAGGAGCTGGATAAAGGCTGGCCACTAGAAAGCCATTTCTGAAGTTTCAACAAAAGAGAAATTACTCTTTATATCTGCAATAAAGCATTGCGTCTCTGACCAAGGGAGACAGTGCCTTGGATGGTAACCAACAGAGTCAGAAATAACAAACAAAATCAGATTAAACCGAACTCCTAGAAAAAAGGGGATCACAGCTAATCCAGCTGCTGTTTTGCCCCTGAACAGAACGACCATGAAACTGTGCCCAGCATCATAGTAGCTGATAATTTCCCAGCCCCTCAATCGGCTTCCAAACCAAATGTGGTACCCAGGCTTCTATGTGCTGAAGAGTCGGGGGTCTTCAGAGCTATGGTCTAGTTCAAGACACTGAATATGTCTGTACGTGCGTGCGTGCACACACACACACGCACACACGCACGAACACACGCACACACACAGGCACACATACACACACATCTCTGATACTTTCTGGTTGCTTGAACCCTAGTACCATACACATGACTTCCTTCAGAAAATCCTTTTTGCTTCACATGGGTTTGCTCACCTCCCTAGTTCCCACTCTCAGCGCTTATCCACTGAACTGAAACTTGCTGCTTTTCTGGCTTCCCTGTTACACTGCAAGCTTACATCAGAGTTTTATCCCAAGACCCAGGGCCTAGCACAGTGCCTGACTATCATAGGTACTCAAAGACTCTTGTGTTAAAAATTTATTCCTGGAAACTTCATTTTTAATTTCAGCCTCTTCTCTGTAGTCCAGCCTACTTTTGTTCCCAGATTAGACTTAGAGAATATGTGAGAACATCAGTGATCTGAGCCCTTCTTTGTCCAGGATGGGAAGTTTTTGCCGGGAAAGGTCACCTTTGTTGAGGTATAGTTTACATGCATGTTAAGTGCACCGCTCACTGAATTTTGATAATTGTAAATACTTGTGTATTGTCGTTCTTGTGTGTTGTTGTTCTTTTGTATTGGCTGATTGGGCTCAGTTGTTCAGTCGTGTCCTGCTCTTTGTGACCCCATGGAGCATAGGCTGCCAGACTCCTCTGTCCATAGGATTTTCTAGGCAAGAATACTGGGGTGGGCTGCCGTTTCCTCCTCGAGGAGATCTTCCCGACCCAGGGATCAGACTGCATCTCCTGCATACCTTGTGTTGGCAGGCAAATTCCTTACCACTGAGCCACCCGGGGAAGCCGATATACTTGTATAACCACCACATTCAAGATAAAGATCATTTTCATCCCCAAAGGCTTCTGTGTGTGTTTCCCAGGTTAATTTCCCACCGTCATTCAAGAATCAGACTGCAAGCTGGATGTTTAATGCGTAGAATGGGTGGGAATGGGTCGACCCCGGGTTTTATGAAGGAAATGAATGACTGCATATCAGAATGACTGCTAACACGCAGGAGGTGAAATCCATGGTTTGGTGTCAAAGAAAAGGTGAAATAAAATATGTCAGAAGGAAAGCAGCCTGGCAAAGTCAGGAGTGCCACAAGTAGAGCCTGGGGTAGTTTCTTTGGATGAGAGGTTTTGGGTCAGGAGGAAACAGCACAGGTGATGAGACAAGAATTGTTTGGGGTAGAGATACAAGTCTTCACACGGGTGTGAGGGGAGCGGGTTGGAGATGTCTCCTGACCTTGCTGGCACCTGCTCCTGCCTGGGGAGGGCAAGGTCGCTCGTGGGCTCTGGACTCTCACTGGCTGGGAAACACGGGGCAGCACGCGGAGCTGGGAGCTTTATCCTGAGATGTGCGGCCGCCTGGCTCCTCTGGCTAATTCTTTGCTTTCTTCAGTTCGGAGGCTGCTGTTTCTATCCTCGTCCTAGTCTGTCCTGCTTTATCAGACCTGGCAGATCCCAGGCTTGGATGTCTCCCCGTGCCACTTTTTCTGACTCACCCCATCAGGCTTTCAAACTCAGTCTTCTTGGTGAACAAAGAGAAGAAAACCTTAGGACTGAAAGGTAACAGAAGGAGCCTGAGTTTCCCTGTGACTTTTAATTTTCAACCATCAGTCTCCGTAGAAATAGAAATGTAATTTCAAAGCCTAATCCAGAGACTGATTTCAGCAGGGAGATTTTTGTTTTCAAAATGACTCACACTAAGGGAGGGAGTCCAGATCATCGTTCAGCCTCTCCTTTAGAGATGTACTACCTATATTTATACATCTCTCTGGGTTTGTAAGAAACACCCTTCATGGAAGACAAAATTTAACAGCCAGTCCTTCCTAACAATTTTGTGATCAGGTGATACAATCCTTCTGCTATCTTCCCAGTATTGAGGTTGGTTAGAAAGATCAGAGAAGCCGTGACCCAGGTGACAAAGCCCACCTTTGTGCAGAGGATGCCACAAACCTTCTCTCAGGTTTCCCTCTGCCAATCAAGTTTTGTCTACAATATAAGAAACAAGTGGAATTTCATCAGCGGAAGACTTAGGGAAATCTAGCTTTGGGCAAAGGGGGCTGGTCCCAATTCTGGTGTAAAATAACTATGAGAACCTGGTAAAATAATTTTCCTTTATGAATTTGATTCTTTTTCCTCTGCTATAAAATTCTTACTTACATCTTTAGGATGTATTTCTTTCTTGCAATAGGGAGTGCATGTTCCTTAAAGCAGGGGTCCCCAGGCTTTTCGCACCAGGGATTGGTTTTGTGGAAGACAATGTTTCCAGGGACCAGCAGCGGGGGGTGGGGGTGGGGAGGTGAAGTTTCCAGATGATTGCATTTATTGGGCGCTTTATTTCCGTAATTATTCCATCAGCTCTACCTCAGATCATCAGGCATTAGATCCTAGAGGCTGGGGACCCCTGCTTTAAAGAAACTTCCAATTTGATCATCTGTAAAATGGGGATAATTATAGCATCTACTTCATGGTGTTGTTATGAAGGTAAATGAGTTCATTTGTACCAAGAACTGTGGGCCGGGTTGGCACGTAGTTAAAGGACTTAATAAATGTTGGCCATGATGAGGCTGCTACTAATGATGATGCTGACAGGAGAAAATAAAGGAATTCTATAAGGACTGCCAACAAAGAAGGGACTTGGGATAAAGCAGCCAGGGCATGAGCTGGGAATGCAGCTCCCTGGAGCCAGGGGAGGGAGAGTCAGCTTGCAGAACAGAATCCAAAGGGCCATGTCCTCACGGGAACCTGGAGATCGAAGACAGGACTGGATGACATTTCCATAAGAGGCTGGCGCCCTCGAGAGCCACTGAATGCTGGATGAGGAAAAGCTTCCAGAATTGGCACGAGGACAGCAAGGAATCTCGTCTGTCCAGACCTGATGGGTGGAGCAGCTGAGTCTCCCCAGGGAAGGCGTGACTGCAGCCTGTGCCCGGATGGGTTTGGGGGTCTGATTTGTGTTTCCTGGGCTGACTCACTCCCCGAATCCCCGTGGAGCCAAACACAGAGGGAGAGACATGCTGGCACCCCAGCCTCCACCCTCTCCTGCTGATCACGGGCCCCTGATTCCACACCACCAAACACACAAGGACAGAACCACAGCCTCTCAGGACTAAGTGATCAAAAGACTGCGCATGTGTGTGCTCAGTCGGGTCCAACTCTTTCCAACCCCATGGACTGTAGCCTCCCAGGCTCCTCTGTCCATGGGATTCTCCAGGCAAGAACACTGGAGTGGGCAGCCATGTCCTCCTCCAGGGATCTACCTGACCCAGGCATCAAACCTGGATCTCCTGCATTGAAGATGAACTCTTTACCACTGCGACACCTGGGAAGCCAAACTCAAAAGACCAAATCGAGACTATAGAATCGCTCAGCTTAAAATGCTTTAAAAAGCAGGAATCAGATACATCTGAAATTAAGACACAGAAAAAGTAAAGCCTTAAAGAGCTTTTGGAAGTAAAAAATGAAGTCATGAAAATTTTAAAGTCTCAATGAATGGTTAAGCATTATCCGAGAAGATAAAATTACCAAAATGGAAGATAAACCTGGAAGTCATCCAGATGTACAGAAATGAAAAATATGAGACAGCAGTTAATGATGAAAGGGCCAAATCCATGCCTCAGAGGAGCTTCAGAAAGAGAGAGCTGAGAAATAATATTTGAAGAGACAATGGGAGAGTAACAATTCTCCAAAATGACTGAAGGACCTAAGGACTGAAAGTAATCAACCAGTATGTCAAACAGCCAGACGACAGAGGACGAGATGGTTGGATGGCATCACTGACTCAATGGATATGAGTGTCAGCAAACTGCAGAAGACAGTGAAGGACAGGGAATCCTGGTGTGCTACAGTCCGTGGGGTCACAAAGAGTCAGACAGGACTGAGCAGCTGAACAACATGTCGAACAATCAAAAATAAATTGTTCTGGACGAGACTGCAGTGGGCAGCCCGGTGCATGCTCAGAGTGGCCACCATGCCAGTAGCGACAGCACCAGCTCCATGGGGGCATCTAGGACTCGGAGAGGTGCAAGTCTGCACAGCTCTGAGGCATTCACATTTGCAAGTCCATCTCCAAATTTCCCCGTGATCTCTGTGTGTACCATATGCACAGCCACCTTTCCTCACATCCCCATCCTGACATGCAGTCTAGGATATTAACAATCACAGACTCTGACAATCCCCAGACCAGTCCCTATGCCCTCCAGGGGCTCCCTCCAGACCCTGCCGCCCCTCCTGCAGGAAGAAGGCTGTCTCAGCCGCCTTCCTCCACACACTCAAGGCTATTCCACTAACGTTTCAGGTTCTCGTCTTCAGTGCCAGGGGCAAGGTGACATTCCCGAAGATTTATTATTATTGTTTTCCATCACCTGAGGCACGCCAGTCCTCTAAAAGCTTCTGCACCAGGTCGATTCTCTAAGTTAACTCTGACTTTGCACAGATTTATTGGCAAGGTTTGCGGTTTGCCCTGTGTGTGTGCACGCGTGTGCGTGTTCCGGACACAAAGGTGAAGGGAGAGAGAAAACCAATATTTATTTTGCTTTCATCTGTGCCATCTCCTGGGCTGATTGCAGTCATACACACTGATCCCTTCCGTCCTCAGGAGGGCCCGGAGAGCAGTATCCTGCTCACTTATCATGTGAGGATAAGAAGGCTCAGAGAAGTTCTGAAAGAGGAGAAGGTCAGGTAGCCTCGAGGCTAGCTCTAGGAAAGTGGACCAACAAGATAGAGGGAGATCCATATGCCAGAAGGAACCTACAGTCCATGATTAATGGAAACACAGCCATATGTGGTCTTACCCAGGCTTGGGAAGTAGGTGGGGTCATCTGACTGGGTATCTGTCCTCTGCAGAGTCCAAGGAGGAAGCAAATGGCCATGCTAGCCTGACCTCTGAACCCAGGACACTTGGAGGCTCTGACCAGGACCGCTGGGCTGTGTTCAGCTGTGTCCAGCTGTGCGGTCAGCACTGTGTCCTGGGCTCCCTCCGTACTTTCTTCCTCTCTGCCTGGGACCTTCCCTGGCAAGTCCTGGGCCTGACCATCCTCACCCTGTCCTTACAGTGACGGGGACCACCCACCACAGCCCGACAGGCAGAGGACCTGTGTCTGTTCTCTCAATGATCGTGGCTGTTCTGGTCCCAGATGGAATCAGCCTCTCTGCTCAGTCCTGAATGATCGATCACAGGTCCATCATGTCAACCACATTTGGTGTTGGTTAACTAGTTCTGAAATATTAAATACGTATGTCCCTTTCTGGGCCAAAATTTAGCCTTCTTCATGACCTTAATCCCCTACCCAGTCCAGGGGGCTCGCAGACCCCAGCAGAGGGCATTCACAGACCCTGGGGGGCCACTGGCTGTGTTGACTCAGGACAGAAGGCTCTTTGAGCCTCAGTTTCCCTATTGGAAAACAGGGATATAAGTCTTCTCATGCAGTTGCCTCGAAGACTCAGTGGGACGCGTCTGGGTAAGTGTATCAGTCACAGTCAGTGCCTGGCGTTCAGGGCTGTCCATCCTCATCCACCCCAGGACCCCCTCCCATGCTCTCAGAAAGCAGATCAAGCTTCTCCAAGACACTCGTAGCCCACACATGCGCCCCCGAGGAAGTAAACACACTCGGTCTCAAAGGACAAAGAACTCGACTTGGAGTGAAAGGGCGGAAGGACCTGAGCCCTGAGGCCACGCCAGCTGCCTCATTTCCCTGCAGATCAGATAAGCGATTTGAAGCGCATTTGTAAAGTATTAACCTGCAAATCTGCAACTTGAAGGTTTACTCCGAGGCTTCAGACCCTGCCTGTGAAAGCACACTGACGCCGAGGGCATCCTCTTGGAAGCCTCCGGGCAAGCCCAGCCCACCTCCCACACAGTCTGATAGGTAGGGCAGGTAATGCACTGAGCATCAAACCTGGGGTGTAGACAGGACCCCAGGTGGCCCGAAGTCTCATGCAAGCCTGCTGCGCATCTGGTCGGTGAGATAGCAGAGATTTTTTTCAAGCTGGATCTTTGGCCTGGCCCCAGGACATTTTCAGGTGAAAAGAGCCTGGACATCACATGAGCGCTCTCCCTGCAGACGGCTCACCCTCGCGGTGGCTGAACCTGAAGCCTGCAGCTCTGCCTGCTTCTCGGCCCGCCCGCCACTGCCCTCTGGTGGTGACAGCCCACAATGTCATGGCTCTTCTGAACTGGCAGGGGGCTTCCCTTCCAGCCCCAGGCCCTGCCATCCTGCCAGTTCAGGGGCCGGCTCCTCTGTGCTGACAGGGGGCACGAGGGTGTACTGAAATATTTGCTCTCTCACCCATTCCTCAGGCAGGCAGTTTTTGGATCTCTGTCTTGTCAGCCTAGCTGATCTCTCTTCTCTATCCTCTGTGTATGTGTGTGTGTGTGTGTGTGTGTGTGTGTGTGTGTGAATTTCTCAGCTGTGTCCAACTCTTTGAGACCCCATGGACTGCAGCCCACCAGCCTCCTCTGTCCATGGCCCATGCAATCCAGGTGATCTTCTAAGCTAACCTCACTCTTTGTAATCAGGACCACTCAAGGCACCTTGTTTAAAACCCTTTAACGGTCTTCACTGCCCTCTAGTGAAGCTCAGAATTCTCAGCAACAAATGAATATGCTCCTTCTGCAATTTCTCCTTTATCCACATGTCCACTCCCAGATATGGAGGGGGAGAGCATCCTTCAGGGAAACCTTGGGCTCAGTGCTTCTCTCAGTGAGCCCTAATTACCCTGTCTCACCCAGAAGTGTTACTGAGCATAATTTCCACCCGAATGCTCTTTCCTGCCCCCAACCTCAACAAGTCAGCCCCTACAGAACCCATCTCGAAAGTGGCTTTCTCAATCAGGACCTTCTCTGGCAACCCCACCCCATTCTAAGTGGGGTGCACACCTAAGCATCATGCTTTCAACTCTGGGACAGGGTTCCCCACCAGACTCTGTGCTACCAGACCCAGTAGCTACCATTTCTGCTTGCATTTAAAAAGTCTCCCCAGGCCCGGGAGAGACACAGCACCTGGCACGTAGAACTCACTCAATAAATGTTGAATGAGAAGCCCTATCTAGCTCAGGAACCAGAAGCACGGCAGATGTTGCAAGGGTAAAAAAAAAAAAAATCACCATGGTTACTTCTATTTGCATAATAATAGAAGGGTAGTTACGGAACGTTTGCTATCTGCAAGGCTCTGTTAAGTGCATTAAATTCACTCACTCATTAAACAGGCACAGTGGCGCTTTGCCCCTATACTATCTCATTTAATCTTTCCATCAGCCTTGGCCGGTGGAGTGAGCCCGGATCAGATCTATCACAGATGAGAAGACAACCTGGGAGAGGTTGATGGCCAAGCAGCCAAGGATAACGGGGGCGCCAGGGCTCTTGCCTAGGTGTGCAACCTCGCTCGCGGGGACACAAGTCTGCTAGCCCTTATTAACACTCTGCCACCTCCGCTGACAGAGTCAGGTCCCAGGAGACAAAGCAAACACAGAAATGTGCTTTGCCTGCAGACCCAGGCTGTAAAAGCCATCACAGCTTCTCTCTTGCCTCCAGTTCCTGATCCATTATGGAGGAAATGACAACGAGGCAGAGGAGGCAGAGACTCAGAGTGACTGCAGTTCTCTGAAAAGATTCCCCGGGCTTTGCTTCTGCAGCCACACTTGCCCAGCTGGGACACCAGGGCAAAGGGATGTAGGCTTTGGTGCCTGACCCGGAGACAAAGGGGAAATGACAGACCAGGTGAATCAGTGAAGGTGAAATAAACGGTGCTCAGCAACAGATGGGGCTGACGCTGGGTAATTTTCTGCCGTCACCTCCCCTCTGGTAATAGATAATCTTGCAGCTGCTGGAGTCCCAGGGAAGGTAGGCTCACAGCCTCAGTCTCCCTCCTGCTTGGAAGTGGCGTGCCCCTCCATCTCTTCACCTGTCTCAGTGATGAAAATCTTAAGAGCCCCAACTTCTTGCAAGACGTATAGTGGCGATTTAACTCAGCCCTGACTGAGGTTGCGATCCGTCAGGCTGTCACGGTGACAGGCAGATTTGTAAATGCTCCGGCTCCAGTGTCAGGTTGAAGGTGACATTTTTCAGCTGCAGACTTTTTTCCCCACATCCCTCATGGAGACAGAATAGCTCAGAACTAGAAGAGGCCCCTGGGCAAGCCTCCGTCCCACCCACGCCACCCTGGACCAGGGCTGTTGACCTCTGATTCTCAGTCCGTGGCTTTGCTCCTCTGGGCCACCTCTGCCCTGACCCAGAACACTCAACACAGCGATTCCTGTAAGGCCAGGCCCCCAGCCCCACGCCCCTCCCCACCCCGGTCTGAGCCTGGCCTGATTTAGCCTTATAATGACTTGTCTTGGCTGATGGTCGCTCTGCCATTACCATTATAAATACTTACACAGATTAATTAACCATAGCATAAGAGCCCAGAATCCCAGCGCGGTTCATTAATGACCTGCCAGGCTATTTCTGGGCTAAGGCATCGAAAACTAGCCCTGAACGTTCGTGACAGTCTTCGCTTTGATTTCTTTCTGGAATCAGGAAACCTTATTTATGGTTTTGTTTGAACTCTCTCTCCTTAGGATTCCATTCTCAGTGTCTTTAACCCTCAAGGAGCCTCGTGGGGTGACCTGGCTTTCTGCCTGAGTCTCTGCAGTTACCTGACTTCCTTTATGAAGTTTGGGGAGACGCCTTCAGCCTGATGCCCTGTCAGCATCAGCCAGCGGCTCCTGTCCCGGCCCGGAGACCACGATGGGATTTCAACCTCTCTCTCCTCCCCGCTTCTTCTCCCTTCCTCCTCCTCTCTCCCTCTCCCAGTCTCTCTCCCTCTCCTCTTTCTCTCCTGTCTTTAAACAGGAGTCAGCCTGGTCTCAGCACCACCTGCAGATCTGCATGGGGAAGGTGGCTGCCGCACCACCTCCGGGAGGGGTCCCTGGTGCACGGGAGAAAGTGTGGGGTGGTGGCAGGGGAGGAAGAGAAACCTGGAGCTGTAAAGACTGCAGAAACGCAAGCCGAGGTTTCCCACCCCTCGCCAGGTCTCTTTCCTCCCCTCCTATGCACCCCCCC